>OZ020232.1:148460-726152 GCA_963971235.1 Cryptus armator | reverse complement strand
TTTAAAACAATGTACGCGCGCGTGACACAAAAAAACTTAAAGTGAAAATTGCAAGTCCTTTTAAGACACTGAAGCGGTGAGACTAAGGGGCCTAAGGGGGATTTTGGGGGTATTGACGTTCCCAATTACTATTAGTTGCGGCGGCGATGAGGCATTTTTCTAATGTCGATAAAAGAAACGCGAGCCCGGGGAACCTCTAGTTTTTTTATATATATATAGAGAGAGAGAGAGATTATTATTATTTTTACGCTGGATCGCGAATGTATTTTGGTGTATTAAAAAGATTTTTTGAATTGACAATTAATATTTCAGAACCTCAATTACCCGGAGCAAAAAGTAGTTACAGTCGGTCAATTTAGAATCGGATTGTCACACGGCCATCAGGTTGTTCCGTGGGGACATCCAGAATCGCTGGCCCTCATTCAGAGACAGCTGGACGTCGATATATTGATATCGGGTCATACCCACAAGTTCGAGGCATACGAACATGAGAACAAGTTCTATATCAATCCCGGCTCTGCGACTGGCGCTTACAATCCTCTAGACACGTAAGTTGCACAGATTCAAAAGTTTTCTTCAGAATAAACGGTCTATTACAACAAACTATCCATTTATGACTGGGATAAAACCTGCAGCCTGAGAAGTTAATCAAACAAAGCAAAAGAAAAACAAAACCGAACGAAAATCTCTGGCTTTCAATTTCCTGATTTTTAATGATCTAAAAAAAAAACTGAAACAAAATATAAATATTATGTAGTATAAAGTTCTAAAAGTTCTGCGATTGAACATTCAAAAAAATCGATAACAGACAATAGCTAATCCTTGAATATCACACATGGATTTTTTGTAATATTCATTGTATGAATATCGGGCCTCGTCAGCCGTCTTCCTTACATCTTGGTGTTTTCATTTCACTACAATGAAATTTAAAAATAATGATTTCTAATAAAGTTTTGAAATACCGAAGACATCGGGTCGTCTAGACTCTTGTGGGGTCGTAAAGAGGTTCAAAACTGGGTGTGATGTTATAGAGTTAAGGTAGTCCTTGCGTATAGTCTTCACTTCGCATAAGTTTCAGAGAAATGAGAGGGGAATTTCACATACATCTCCATGGTACAAAAATCTGAAAAAAATCAAACATATTGGAGGTGCCGAAAAGATTGATTTTTCAAAATAATAATTCCGAAATGTTATTAACAAATTACTGAAATAAAAAATGTAGCAACAAATTACCCGGCAACCTAACTATTTTTTTATGAAAATTATTCGTTAAATTTTCTGAATACGTATGAATTTTTTCAGATTTTTAAATTCACTTTGAATTTTGTGACTTTCCACACGTGTTTTCCATACAATAAAAAAAAATTCAAAGTGAATTTAAAAATCTGAAAAAATCCATACGTATTCAGAAAAATAAACGAATCATTTTCATAAAAAAAAAAAGTAAGGTTGCCGGGCATTTTGTTGCTTAATTTCTTACTTTCGTAATTTGTTAATAACATTTTAGAATTGTTATTATGCAGAATCAATATTTTCAACACTTTCAATATGTTTGATTTTTTTCAGATTTTTCTACCATCTATAAATATTTGCAATTCCCCTCTCAAATCTCTGAAACTTTTGCGAAGTGAAGACTATACGCAAGGACTACCTTAAATGATTCATCTATAGTGGATCTTTTTTTACATAATCTCCATTTAAAGTAAATATACATACAGTAAAATCTCGATTAACCGGGTAACGTATCAACCATTGTCTAAATTTCTTCACTCCTCCCGACGCGTACAGCAAGTATACCGATGAAAACTTCACGGCCATGGAAGCAATAATTCAAAAAGATAGAGAATCGACTCCAATCCTACTTAATATAAATTTAAAACCACGCGGGGCAAGTCATTTGTAATCAATATATTACTCGGAAGAATATAGCAATAGGAATAATTTCATAATCAAGCAAAAGAGAACAAAGAAAAGGAATTGACTCTTTTTGCAAATGACTTGAATGTCATTGAAAGTTTGTCAAAAATCGATTTCTCATTTTTAAGTTTGTCGAGAAAAAACAAAAAACAAGCAAAAGTAAAGAACCCTTTTATAACATAGTCTTTTAAATGTATAGCGTTAAAAACTTGATTAGCCAATGATTTTTCTGTTTTGCATGCTCGTTGATTTTGGTTTGGATCGCTCAAACTAAAATCAATTTATAATTGATTTTGAGTTATCCGAGGTTTCCAGTTATCCATGGCCACCGCGTCCCCATTTGTCCCGGATAATCGATGTTGTAGTGTAAGAAATGTCGTAAGAAACATATCCAAACATATTTTTCGTTCCTCACTGTAGGTACAGTGAAAACTCCGTTATTGCGCGACTCGAAAGTGCGACGCGATTTCCCCATTGGTTTCTACTCTCACCGATATGTTGCCCGCATGGCTACCAGGTGGTAGCCATAGTGTTCAGTGGTCCTGAAAATTTTGGAAGTCTTGGAAATGTCCTTGAATTTCTCTTGCTCTGGAACAATCCTGGAATGTCCTTAAATTTCTTCGCTGTTTTTTCCATTTTTTTTATTTCCTTCATTATTCCTTAACTATAAGCCTCCAGCTTAACTATAAAACACAGTGCAAAAATTCGGAAAAAAAATTGTAGAGTACTCTCCAAGGGTCGTTTCTTTGATGGTTCAAGAATTATTTTTTTCCCTGATTTTGTATTATTGATATGAGCACAAAATATAACGTTGTACGTGGAAAGGTTCACGTCTCCCGTACGCGAGGGGTGAACATGTGTTCCTGTACATTTTTGAGAACCTTAAGGTTTGTTTCGGCCTTCTCGCCGCCAGTCCTGTGATGAGCACACTGAGTCGATTATACGATTCGTATTAATGTTTCCAAAGAAAAATACATGTTATCATTACTCGTTTTAAATGGCTTTGACTATCTCGAAAATATTCTGGAAATTTTTGCGGACCTTTACCTTTTACTTTGTTATCGTCTCTCTCCGTTCCTGTAGATCCTCCGTAAAGAACACGTACGCGCCGCCGAAGTTTTCACGGTAAACTTTACACATTATGTTTACAGAAATCATTGAATAATATGGAAAACAGTCGTCCAGATTCGTCATTATTTGCTTTGGTTGTGAAAAGCCGGTAGTGTTTACGCCCGTCGCGACAAGCGACCGAGCGTTGACAATAGTTTACCTCGGAGCCGCACGACTCGAATAAACTTTTCCAATCGTTTCTCCGTTTTTTCCAACAGATCCGTTATTCCGTCTTTCGTACTGATGGACATCCAGAGTTCGACCGTTGTTACTTACGTCTATCAGCTCGTCGGTGACGAAGTTAAGGTCGAGAGGATCGAGTATAAAAAGAGTTAAGACACAAGCAGCGAACTCTCTTTACGCTCGACATTCAAATTTTTGAATATTGAATTATACTTTAGTAAGAGAAAAAAAAACCACAACAAAATTCTCTGCGGAACAAAAGTTGCTACTGATATGAAACATATACAGATATGAAAAGAAGAAAAAAATTGCATTATCTCCAGAGAGATTTTGCGAATATTTACATATTACACAATATAATCTCTGCTATCGGCGATCATAAATCTGAATCAGGTGTATGATGACTTTTATTGTAAATAAAGTGATAATTTAACAATTATTTGCAAAGATATCTAAACGAAGTTTATTTTTAATCGATACAAGTTCGCGATCGAAAAATAAAACCTTCATCGTTGATTGCGCAAGTAAAAGTTGCGCGTGGATATTGTTTGGCGTGTAACAGAGGGGACACAATTCGAACTACGAATCGAGAAGAAATAAATGATTCACCTCTGTTTTCCATATACTTCGTCGTTACATTAAGAAAAATATATTTATGGTATTTCCATTCTTTCAGCTGTGCAGTATTGACAGTACCCGATTAGATAAGATTTATCTTACCGAAGTACAGGAAACTTTGCGAGACCGATTTTTTTTTTCCTCGAAATGGGGTCAAGTCGTCGTGGGGACAAAATATTTTTTCAATTAATTTCGTTATGATTTGTGCCCATTTTTCATACACGTATACGATATTTGTGGAAATCATTATTATGCCGCATGTTTTTGGAATTGACGTCTTGCCGAAATGATCTGTGCGGTAGTATTTAATCGGAACTTCTGACTCGTTTTTTCATGGCTTTTCCGTGTTAAACATATTTGATACTTATGCCGCATTCTACTTTTGCAACTGAACTCACATCACACGATGAAAACATGAACATTCAAAAATAATAATAGTAATAATAAAATGGTGTTTTTCCTTTCCTCGCTACTGCTTCGAAACAACCCTATTTGTACCTTTCTCGAGGTGGAGACCGACTCTACACCTCCCAAAATCAAAAAAATAAAATAATAAATGGTATATGCCAATGCGCGATGTTTAAATTTCAGTGTCGACCTACCGCCGTGTCGGGTTTTCGGTGTCGACTTTTCAACTTTTCGCGTAGACTTGGAACGTGTAGAGTCGGTCTTTTCGTTGAAAGAGTACTTTTGTATCGGGTTATCTGGGGGAAGCCGAGAAACACAAGAGAAAAATTGATAGATAAATACAAAAAGTGGAAAGGAAAAGAATAAAAAAATCTTTGTGGGGGGCCCCGATGGCGATCGAAATGTAAAAAAATTAAAAGACATACTTCTTTAACAGGAAAGAAAGTACTTATATAACTTAGTTCCGTAGCCACTGCAAGGAAAATAAACAAATTTTGATTCATTGCTGGTCACATCCTCGAAATACCGATTATAAAAATGTAAATAAGGTTTTTTATTTCTTTTGTTAATCATTTTTTGCCCACATGGGCATTTATAGAATAATACACGTACAGAATTTTCGTTATACCCGTAATAAGTGAAAAGTTCATTAAACGCCGATCGTAAGTAATGTGTGTAAACAACAGAACAGAGTTCGATTGCCTTCGAAGACTCAACGTTGTTTACAACGCGTGAGTACGCAGCGTTCCAGTTGGCCGACAACTTGCCATGCCGCTAGTCACGTAGGACCGGCGAGTGATTTGCGCTGCGCGTTGCGCGACCCGAATCCCTGGTGGAAAACGTTTGTTTCACGAGTCTCTATTGACGTCAATTCCGTTTCTATTACGTACGCCTTGTTGCTTCTTGTATACTTCCCAATAATCTCTTGTACCGAATTATCTCTCGAGGGATAGGGTTTTATTCGACCGATGGTCACTTATGGGTGATAATTCATGCAGTGGCGTCAGATCCCAAAATAACATTTGTCAAAAATCATTTTTCACCATTGAATCTCTTCAGTTAACTAACATACCTTCGTACTATAAGAATATTGTCTTCCATCATGCAGTTATTTTTCAGTTTCCATTGATGGAAAAACATATTATTTTATTGTTGCACACAGAGTTAATCTTTACAATATGAATGATTTTATTTTACACATTGCGCGTCGACGACCAATTAAATAAATAATCGTAATAGTTAATATTATTCACTGGTAGGTCTTAGTCTCAATAATAAATAAATAAATAAAGTATAAAAAAATGCCAGTAGTTTATTTTTTGTAGGCGATGTCTTCCTCGTATCGTAAGCTACATCGTTATCCGAGAACTAAAAGTGTTTTCCAAATTTCGGCGTTAATTATAGTGACGCGTTGGAATGAGTTGTATTTTGCATTAATTTAAAACTAGATAATACATTTTCGCTGTGCTTCTCGATTCAATGATTTTACAAAACGTGTATATATATAAAACTTTCTTTTTTCTCGACGCAGTGCAGTACCATCACGACTCATTTATGTTTTTTTCGATTAATTTCGTTTTGATGCGATTAAGGCCCAAATATAGATTTCCCGGCGATTGGAACAAACGCGCTACGCCAATGTTTACATCTTTAGATCCCGATGAAATCCGTTCAAGCGACAAAAGAAGCCTCGGTCGTGCGGCAGGAAGGCCAAGTAAAAGGGGGCGAAAGGATGTTGCGCGCATGCGTCAGTCAACCGGGTGGGAGACGCCGGAGCAACGTTCTTACAAAAAGGGCCTCACACGCTTGTTTACGTTTAGTTACGAATGACCATTCTTACTGACGATTATAAACGAGTTTGTCTCATCGACGTTGAATAAAACATAAAATATTATTTATCAATAATATTTCGGGAAATAAAAGAAAATCATGGCGACGATTATTCTTAAAAACGGACTTCGTTCGGTGATATCCAGAGGAATTTTCGAGAAGAGAATAATAACTGCACTGAGCAGCGCGGTGCGCACAAAAACCGAGCACAACTTTGTTCAACCGGCGTCCAACCATCAGGTAAGACCGGTTTTATTTTTACTCGGAATTCGTTTTGATATTAAAAAGTAAAAGAGAAATCGTTCGTGAGTTCCCTCGTAATAAGTTCATACGGGTTTTTGGACTCTACGTCCTCGTGGTGACGAGGCTTCGTTTCTCGAAAAATATATTCGGGAATTCTTGAAAAAAAAAAAAAATTGTATGCATCTTCACCGGCAATACCTGGGAGATTATCCTAAAACTTTTGGGGTTTCATAGAGTGTATTCCGGTTTTGCCGAGCGCAGGTAGGCAAATAGGGACGATGAACGGGAGTATGAGATAGCGAGTCTTATTAGAACATTTCCCTGTGAACAGTTTATGCCATAAAATTCATATCCGCTCGGTCCCTTTCAACCCAACGGCGTACTTACCGTAAAATTTTCAAGGTCAACTGCATTCAGCAGCATGCAAAATTTTATCCTGCGATATACCGCCAAACTATTGAGAGTCCTTCGATAGGATATTTAAAACATGAGATGCACTTAATATCGGTGCCTTGGATTAATGTTTATTTTGTATACAATTATGAAAAGTTTCTTATTAATTATTGACAAGATATGTTTATCGGTAAAGTGTATTTTTTGAAATTCGTGAAGCTAATATCATGTTCGTTAAAATAACTGGACGGCCACTGGCAGGGAATTTGAAAAATCAAGTCAATGTCGAGGAAATTAATATTCCTCGAAAAATAAAAGAAATTAATTTTTTTTGCGCTTAATTAAGTTTTCTTAATTTTTTTGCGATCTGTGGAGATATTTTTATTTGAATATGAATATTTTTCTATTTCAAAATTCTGATTAAAATATTGTCAAAATGATCCGAATCAATCAAAATAAATCGCCAAAATAATTTTTTTATTTATTTGCTTTTTTTTCTGTTTGCACATTTTTTAATTTCTCGCATTGATATTTTTATCTACAAGTAGAAATTACCATGAAGGATGTTTGGCATTAATCTTGGCAACGACCAAGCGTTCTAAATTTTATAAAATTTGCATTTTTTTATAAATGGCTCAATTTAGCTTTTACTTCGGTGAATGACAGCTTTTCGAGAAAACTTGAAAAATCGAGCTGCTAGCAAATAAAAAGATAATCAACTTTAAATCGAACGCTTATTATTTTTTTACTTCAAATGTAATATAATTTTTTTTTTCGTAGCATCGAAACGCTCCATATTGCGCTCCGGCGGAATTATAACTCGATAATTGACCCCATAAGTTCACTTTGAAAACCGAAAGAATCTGAATTTCAAAAATCGGCTACTAATAAAGCAATGACTAAGCAAAAAAAAAAGCACAGAAGATGCCGGCGCATAGAAAAATAAGTTTACAAATAAAATAAAATAATTACAAGAAGAAATGTAAGATTACAATGCGGAAGTTTCTAATTTTCCGCTTGAATAAATATATAAACAAACAAATAAATAAATAAAATATCATTCGCGGTTGAAATATTTTTTTTGTTCCATTTCGATGGATAATTTATTTTTCTCTAAAAAATCGCGACGAATTTCCAATATTTTTCGCGCTAATACTTTTCGGATTCTCGAAGAATCATGCAAATGAAACATTGAAGCCGGCAAAGTTGTTCAATGACGCGTATGAATTTCGCGACGAGCTAATGAAAAAGGGGCCTCAAGGTAATGAAGCGGTGTCCGCCGCTTCGTTAATGATTAAAAAAAAGTCTATATTCGTCTAGAATCGCGACTCACAACTTGTCGCACACGTGTGGCACGTATATCGGGGGTTCATTGACGTCACAGTTCATAAGACGGTCGGTCACGTTATCGTACATCGAACAGACGAGTCTCGAGCGTCGGTCCCGATACTGGAAGGAGCGCACATTTGTTTGTAAACAACAGTCGAATTCGGCCCATGAAATTACGTAAAGTTGTCCGGCGAACGGCGTTGACATTATGCGAAGGCAACTTTCTTTTTTTCTTTTATTCGTTTACTTTTGCTCATCGATTAGTCACCCCGTTAGCCAAGTTTCGATTAAAATTTCTTAGAAACAAATTACGCTTCGGTTCGGTACACCTGAATGTGTGCGGCATTGTGCAGCTGTTTTCAATTAATTCCAAATAGTTTCAAAATTCTCAGGATTAGATATCCAGATTAATTAATCTGTTAATGTATATTTGTGTTACGTTATAATGTATACTTTCGTAAAATAGTAATAATTGTTATATTGCCGTAAGTGGAACCTTGGAGTTCCATTCGGAAACGAGTATAGTGATTTTTCAAGGTTAACCAAGAATATTCTTCGAGTATATAAATAGTTAATAGCTATAATAAAAGAGTCATATACTGTTTACAATACCAAGGTATTTTTTTTATTTTTTCAAAAATTAAAATTAGGTCAACACAGTCGAGTTATAATGACAGACTTCATTTGTAACGTAATAATGAGTCTTCAAGATATTATCGGTAATTGGTAACAAAAAAAATATATATTACGTCAATTTATCTTAAAAAAAAGGGCCAACTTTCACCGCTATAGTTAACGCTTTGCGTGAAGTTGATAAGATGCGTAATATAGGTGAAAAAAAAAAAAAAAAAAAAAACATGTTGAACTCGTTTAATCGACATTGCGCTCGTGTAAGGCGCACATGTTTCGAGTCATCGGAGACTCGGGTAACTGGTTTTTTTTTTCTCGATAAGGTCCCAATGATATAATAATAAGAAAAGAGAAATGGAATATAATACGCTTTTTCAAGGTCAACCAATAATACTCTTACTGTAAAACGGTTAATAGTTACAAAAATAATGGACAAACATAGCGTTTACGATATACCACAACATTTTGCGATACAACGAACTAATTAGGTCAATCGATTCGAGTTAATAACAGACTTCATGTACAACATAATGATAAATCTTTGAAATATAGTCGGTACTTAATTTATAATTTTAAAGAGTCGGCCAATTCGCGTTAAAAAAAAATGCACAAACTTTTTATGTCAGTTTTTATGTTCGCTCGGTGTTGTTGAGATGCTTTATTTCGAAAAAGAAAAAATAAAATAAACATATTAAACTCGTTTCATGAACGTCGTACGCGTGGAGCGCGCACATGTTCCGAGTCATCGGTAGTTTGCGTAACCAGCTTTTCTCTCGAGAAGGCCTCATTAAAATAAGAAAAAGAGAGCCGTCGTTGGCTGCAAGTTGCAACTTTTATAAAACCTCTCGTAACGAGCACGTCGGGTGAACGAACTTGTCTGAACCTTGTCTCACGCTCTCCCACCTCTTGCATAGCCAATAGAGCTCTCTATATCCCTCGTGCGAATACAGCATGGAAATGCAATGCCGCCGCGATAAATTTCATAGACGAGCACGCATGTGGGCGCTCGTCTGAAAAAATCAACGCTAATAAACTTCGCGCGCCCGTATATACCTGAACAACTCATGGCTCTCAAAGGAACACAAGCGGCAATCGAACGAGAAACCGATAAACACGCGATGCACGCGATTTTTTTATTTTTTAAGAAACTTTTTTTTTCGTCAGTGTTTATTTATATCGGAGGTTCGATAATTGCGACATAAATGACTTATTTTTTGCAAAACAACGCTACGATATATATATATATGTAACTCGCAGAAATATGATTTTGTTTGCTTCGCACAGTTTACACAACTGATGAGGGCAATGTCGAGCAAAAGAAACGTTCATCACACGAGGACCGCGGCTTCGGTGGACGAGGAAAGCGATAGCGATAGCGACAGCGATTCCGATGGCGAACAAGACAGAGTAAGTAATCTCATTGTAGATACAATATTTATTTTTGTATTCCTTTATTTAACGAATCACCTCGAATGAATATTTTTTTGTATTTAACGATAATAATTTATTGGCTTAAATTGGCAAAAGAATGTATCGTGAATCGAAACTTCGATTAACGGGTGCGAGCGTTCGGTGAACAAATGGCATAATTAATTCGAAAAAAAAAAAAAAAAATTGATTCATAAAAAAACGATATCACATAGTGTGCCCTATGTATAAAAAATCGAATATATCTACTAACGAAATGAAAGCTTACTGGCACTTGGCCGAGTCGCCTGAAGCCATACGGAAAGAAGAAGAAGAATCAAAGCTTCAGCTACGACACGAAGAGAAATATGCTTTATAAAGAAATTAATCATCACGGACTCTTGTACCTACGAAATATTGATTCAATCCGCACTCCCGTAACGTACCGTCGTACCAGTTAATCCGACAAGTGTGTTGCAACTTGCAAGCTTTTGGACGATCCGAAAGGAGATTGACAATTTATTCAATCGTACTGTCCTTTGTTTGAGCTCATCGCGTCTCGTCATTGGCAATCCGTGTACTTAACGCCTTTATGTCTCATACGACTTTTATCTTCCGTACGGTTCCTTACGACTTGCCATCGTCGGGCTTGTATGCTTTTCGCATTTAAAAAAGAAGACGGTCTCTCATACAATGAGAAAGAAAAATAATTTCATCGCTCCGGCCGATGATAATTCTCCATTGTTTCTCATTTCTCGTGGCAAATCGAATTGGTCGGACGAATCCTATTAGCATTCGAGTAACCGATGGAAAAACGAACGAATTCCAAACGCCTACAACGGCTTGACGTTCGATACGCTCGGTGAGGCATACATAATGTTTTTTTTCGAGCGTTGGATACGGTCGTTGTATAATCTAATACTCGGTCGCCAACATTTAACGCTCGAAATACGGTAAGATAGTATATCGTATAGTTCTATTTGGTTTCATTTTCTAGTAACTGTTGTGAGATTATTCTCGCGTATGTCGAAACCCTGTAAGACATTTTTATCATTGGGTAATTGTTATCATTTTTTATGCGCCCGGTGTGGGCGACGTTACAACAAGTACAACAAAAACAGCCCATTAAACCCACTATTTTTCATTTCGATAAAAAAAAAAAATGCGCATTACACTTGCAATAAAAAACATGCTGAACATTTTATTTACCGGTGCTAAAATGTGTTGCAAATGATATATTAAAAACCGTCGAGATACGTTACTTTTAATCGTTTTATTTCATTTTATTATAAGAGTACTTTCAATCCGATACTATATTTTAATTTCATTATAAAAGTACATATGTAAGTTTGTGCATGAAAACTTCCAACTCCAGTATATTAAATTTATTAAATTTCTTTTTGCTCGTGCATCAGACAAAAAAATTGACCCGATTCATAACGTTCCTCGAATCTTCGCCATATAAAAAAAAATTTAATATATCATTCGAATTTTTGTACGGTAAATATTATGGATTGGAATTTTTGCGTCATCGCCCTATAGACCTATAGAAAACAAATAAAATGAGAAATTATAATATAGTAGGAGCTCTACTAGTAGATTCTTTCTCGTTGAACGGCTTGACTGCTACATTCTACAGCTGTGACGAAAGCATACATGAGGAATATTCTAGCGGCACATAGGACCGGTTTTTGATTCCCTGAATCTTAGCATTGAAATTTTCCAAAAACAAAAGCAAAAATGCAAAATAAAAAAAAGGATACGAATGAAGAATAAATGCTGAATCCACTACTAAAAGTCGAAGAGTCAAGACACCAAGTTGTATGGAAAATAAGCAAAATGTGAAGTTTCTTGAACGAAGAGTTTTTAATTCTCTATGGACATTCCAAAAACGGCTGGAACCAGTCCCACACCTATGTACCGTATAAAGCGACGAAACCCTTTGTATTCTCTACGAAGGCCTCGACTGCTGTGCTCTGTGTGTATATATCCAAACGGCGGACGATTTCGTAATTCCGCTCCGGACTTCTCGATCCACTCGTTTTGCTTTCGCGCATGTGAGAGGCGTTTCTCGTAGCTTCATCGCAATAATATTACGCGGATAAAAACATTTTTTTTTTTTTTTTCGGCTGTAACCTTTTCTTGGCAATGTAAATAGAAATTGCTGATCTTTTCAGCGACCGGTGTTCAAGGATTCAAAAGTTCATTTCATTCGAACGCAGAAATATTTTTGTTATTGGAAGAAATTAATATATAATATATAGTGGCTATTATTATTTATATAAAAGCAACGAATCTTTATGGTAGTGTTCAGAGTTCAAAAATGTGATCGGTTATAGGCGCTTCGTTTAACCATTATAAAGAAAAAACCGTTGCTACCCCTCTCCCCGGGAAATTACAATGAACGTGAAACATGTCACGTAGACATGACAAATAAAAAAATGTAAAAAAACGAAGATAACGATGAGGAAAGTCGATCCCCGCGCGACGAGTATAATTTTCTTATAAAACATCTGGTAGCCAATATATCTTCAGGGTCAGACACTGGTTGCCCTCGGAGGGTCCTCTACAGTATATAAATGCTTAATGTAACGAAGTCCATGTATGACCGATTGGAATTCGATCGAATTCAATCAATGATACTCAAACACATTTTTTTTTTTTCGAACCGGATGTCGCGAAATATTTTAATTTGCTGGAAAGTGGATTGGATATTTTTTTTGTATATTGTAGGACTTCGTCGAGTGTCGAGTGATACCTCAGAAATATTGACGAACACACCGTTGCTGTCTAGTAAATAAAAAAAAATGTTATGTACTTTCTTTAATATACCGATTGCTATACCACTTTTTTAATTTAGTAATATAAAAAAAAACTATATTATATTTGATTATAAAAGTAATAAATTACAATTATAATCACATTTGAGAATAATAGAACTGCGGCAGCGTTCTTTTTAATGCGAGAATATGGAAAAATGATCGAGTTACGAGCCAAGAATGCTAGATACCGAAACGTGAAAGTATAACGTCGTAGTGTCGAAGTAACGGGAGATCGTCCTTGGCAACGGCCATAGACACGAAGTGTATATGAAAAAGATTATGCGATCGTAATTACACACGCTGTTTATACCGAATGTTTATATTACTTCTGCGTCGATAATGCATCAGCAGTTTTTCATTTGTCTCGTCGTTCCCAATAATTCGACGGTTGTCGGGACGGAATAATGTTTTTTTTTACCCGAATCCGTTGACGACTTCGCTGAGATATATGGAAGAACTTGTATTATAAGGTTTTATCTGTTTAAAAGGTTATCGCCAACGTTGCGGCTGTTTATCAACCTTCACCTAAATTCGATTCCCAGACAACGCCAGGCTATGCCGGACGCATGAAACAGATATATGCTAATGAAGTCGCCACATTACGCACTGATAGATGATTTTTTCAAAAGAATTTCTACCGTCTCATATCCGGGGGATTAGTTAATCGTTTGGGACGATATTAAAAGTCTTTGAAAGTAAAAATTGTTAAGGACTATTAGCAAATTCGAAAAAATATCAATATCACTTTGAAACCGCTAATTGGCTTTGCCTTCAATAAGATACAAATAAAGTCTTTCCGCTCCGATTCTGGCGGTTAGATAAATACCACAAGGAAAAAATTGAAATGAAAGAGAGTAAGGATGACCCGCAGTTTATCTGAATTCTTTATTTTTTTTAAGGTCATCCATTCGTCTGTGGTGTTTTTTTTTAATTAAATATATTATGACCGATCGTTGTTACAGTACTTTTCAACAGAAAATTCCATCGATTACTTTTTTTAAAAATTCATTTTATTGTCAAAGTTTATATTTATTCCATTTTATCGATTACGGTCGCATTTTTCACGCAATGTGTAAAACAAAATTTTGTCAATTTACGTCTAATGAGTATTATTCTTGTGATTTTTCAGGGTCAATCAGCTTTCTGGAGAAGAAAGATGCGCACACTTCACAGCCATTTGGATGTCAACAAGGACGGTGTTATAAGTTACGACGATTTTATGCTTCTGGGGGAAAGATTCGCTGAATTGGGTCATTTGACTCCCGAAGCTAAGGAAGAATTCATCAAGGTTCTCAGTGTGAGTGGACACCCTTTGTTTTCTTTTTATAGTACAGTGGAATTTCCATCATGATAACAATCACGGATAATCCAAAATCGACTAGACGATTTTATTTTGCGCAATAAAGGAAAAAATAATCAGCATGCATGTAAAACAGAAGAATCATTGGTTAATGAAGTTTTCAATGTTATTGCAAGTCGTGTTCTTTTGAGTATTTTTGTCCGGAATTTCTTGGGTGCAATAGGTGATTTTATGACAAACACATAAAAAATTCGTGACTTGAAGCACATTCCTAAAGAAAAAAAAAATTCCCAAAAAACGCAATTTTCAAACAGTACAGAAAATTTTGAAAAAATTCATACGTATTCGGAAAAATGACCATATCATTCTCATCTGAAAATAAAGTTAGGTAGACGAATAATTTGTCGAACAATTTTTTTTTTCACCTATTTGTTAATAACATTTTGGAATTGTTTTTATGCAAAATAAAAAATAAGAAATATCTCTCTGAATTCTCACTTTTGAGGTCGTTGAGTACCGCTGAACCTTAAACAAACATGAGAACGAGAAATTCATATTCCAAAAGAGCCCTTTACTTTTCGATGTATTTATTTAACGAACTCAGAACGAGAAATTCATTTTTGATAAAGTATTCAGCGATTTTGAAGTTGTCTCCAAAAAGAATCTGTTACTTTTGGTTGTTCACTTTTACTTCATTTTGGAATAATTGCCATTGCTACATTCTTCCGAGTAATATATTAATGAAAAACGTTTCCTCCGGGTTGTTCAAAATATCGGTTTGATGGACGTTAAATTTTTATCAGCTTATCTTGTTGTATGCGTTGCAACTGATGTCTCATTGTGTAAAGGCCATCCGTATCTTGAATTCTCGATATAACTCCAAAATTTTAACACTATTTCGTTTGCGTTCCGTTAGGAGATGTGGGTAGAACAATGGGGCGAGATCAGCCCTTACAATCTCGTGGGTGTCGAGCAGTATCTCGAAGAGATGCATCATGTTCTCAATGACTGTTCGTTGAAGAAAAAGTGCCATAACTTTCTGCCGTTCTTGTTTAAGGTAAAACATCGAACTACAGCTCTCGTTGACTTGTTCAATTTTTTTTTCATCCATCGTATAGTCTGCCGTATATAATTGAATTTTTTCCTATAATTTTTTTCAGGCGGTGGACAAAGACCGAAGTGGAGAAATATCCGTCGAGGAATTCAAGCTTTTCTTCCAGTGCCTCGGTCTCGAGAACGACGTAAGTATTAGCCGTGGCCGTAGCCCTAGCTTAGTTCACTTTTCTCTCCATCAAAGGAAGAAAAAATTCTGTCGAACGATCGCACTAATTACATTTTTTTCTTCTATTAATTGTCGCAGCACGCTGTCGTATCGTTCACGTTCATCGATACGAACGAAGACGGAAAAATAAGCATGCAGGAGTTCGTTAAATTGGGACGAGACTTTTTCCTGACAGAGGATCACTCGAAGCCCAGCAAACACTTCTGGGGACCGTTGGTCGATTGAAGCGAATACATTTTTTATATTTTTATATTCGCGCTCTCTCTCTCTCTCTCCCGACGATCTAATGCAAACATTGTGATAATTCATGAATGCGTAACGACTTTTTTTTTTGTTATTTTTTTTTACGCAAAAATCGACTTCTAACGGTTGAGATATACCAATAGATTGTAAATTAGTTTATAGGATTAGTGCGTAAGGTTTTTGTTTTATATATAAAAAAACAAACACGTTGTTAGAATAAATAATTTTGTCATTTGTAAGTGTTGCGTTGCGATCTTTTTTCTTTTCTTTTTTAGCACTTTTCATCGAACTTTCGTGCGCGACAATAGTTTCCTTACACTCCCGCAGATACAAAAACCATAATTGATCGATGAACATTTTGTTCTTGTTTGTAATTCAAAGTTTTTTCCCCCCTTATTTCATAAATACGCGAATCTTAATCAGTTCATAAATTAGGACGCAATATTATTTTCGAGATTTTCGTAGAGAGAAGCCTTCGCCGGTGAACGCCTTAAATTCGTCGGGATCTTTTACCTGGAAAATCATCAAAACACATTTTTTTATAGATATTTCAAAGAATGAGACGAAAAAAATTCCTTTTTTTCCATCTTGAACGGAGCGGCTAGCTTCGGACAAAAGAAAAACGATAAGCTTAAGGACAGTGTATCGTTACATTCCCCGTCAAAAGTGAGATTCGGAGAGAATTTTGAATACTTTCCATTGGATAAAAATCTTTAAAAAATCAATTATATAAAAGGTACTAAGAATATTCGTTTTGCGTAATAATAATGGAAAAAAATTTATTAACAGATTAGTTTTCAAAAAATTGTTTAACGTATCATCCGGCAATGTAACTTTTTTTTTTTAGTAGAAGTACATCCCTTCATTTTTCCGAATACATATCTTTTCAGAATTTTTTTTAATTGTAGAAATATTTTTTTTTAAATGGATGAAAAGCCAGGGATTTTGGATTCGAATTTGGAGACACACTACGCATTTTGCTCGAGAAGTTTCCGGGTAAATGATCAAATATATTCGCGGATATCGGTTGAAGATGTTTCCAAAAGCGGCATTTTTGAAATTAGAAAAAATTCTAAAAACATTCATATATATTGAGAAAAATTAAAGAATCGATTTTTTCCGAAAAGAAAGATAAGTTACCGAATGATTCGTTAAAACATTTGCTTCAACTAATTTGCTGACAACTTTTTGGAATTGTTATTAAGAAAAATTGATCATCTTTGCACATTCCACACTGTTGATTTTTTTTTTCAGAAGTTTATCTTATTGGGAGGTCTTCGAAATTCTCTCTGAATCTGACTTTTGGCTCGGAATGGCTACGATATACCGTCGTTAAGTTTATCGGAGTGCTCCATCGATAAGAAGAAAAAGGGAAGACGCACCTCTTTGTTGTTGACGGGTTTCATGTTACGAAGAAATCTTAGCGTTCCTATCTTATAATCGTAATCGGGAATTCCTCTAACGTAAACAGGTTTGCTCGTTTGATTATCCGGTAGCGCCGAATCTTTTCGTTTTTTTCCATCCAAACGGTTGCCCTGTCCCTTGAAAGCGACAAAGCCAGTAGGATCGGGCATCATGTCGACGGGATTTATCGCGTTTTCGTCTTTCTTCACTTCCCTCTCGGGCTCCTTGTAACCAACCGGCGCGGCGAATTCGACGTTCATGTCGCACTCTATTATACTGACCGCCGGCCCCGGTCGCGTCTCCAGAACACACATCTCGTATATTCGTTGATTGTATCGAATAGCAATTATATCGCCGGTCGTCAGACAGGCGAAGCTTCGAAGACCGTTTTCGAGTACCGCTTTGGGATTCGTGATGTCGAGAAAATCTTCGGATTGTGGCTGAAAACGCGAGAAGGTCGCTACCGGAAGGGAGACGCTCTCGATGTTTAGGATTTCTCCTTCGCCAAGGAGAAGATTATGCATCATCTGTAAGCGACATTTTTTTTTTTTCTTTAATGCTGTAAGGAAATATTTTTTAAATTATACAATGCTAAACACATTTTTTTCAGTATTCTTTTTTTTAGCAAAAACTTGAACATTTTTTTAACGGGTCAACAGAGATAGTTTACGACGAAATTTATTATTTAATTTATAAATTTATAGTTTTAGTTAAAAACCTCTGATTAATGCGGAAAACGACAAAATAAACAAAAATTAACCGTAGGAAATCAATTATTTTTTTTTCATTATCAATGAAATACTATTATCAAAACTTAGTTAAGAAACATAATTATAGTTGCGATTTTCAACGCGAAAAAAAAATGGAAACAATTCCAACTAAGTGAGCTGTTTTCAACAATATTTGTTATATTTAGTTTAGTTACCACTGATGAATATGGACAATAAACAAAATTGAAACAATATTAACTGATTGTAAATTACTTTTTTTTTTTTTTCTTTTCATATCAAAGAGACATTAGTTTCGTTAATTTTAACCAAAAAACGAAATTACTTTTGACCACTGCAAAAAAAAAAACAAACTAACAGCTTATCGCTCTTAAAATATTCATTGTATTTCTTGAATAAGAGTTAAATTTGATAAATTTAAATAAAATAAAAAATAAATCAATGGAAAATGAAAAATTATTATTTTTACTTTTTGTAATATCTTTATAATTGATTGTTATTAAATTATTGAAATTAAGTAACTTAATTATTGAATTTTAATTTATGAAGTTAAAAGGAATAATGGAAAATAGAAGAGCGCCGCTTACCCAGTATGGAAGATAAACCTTTCCTTCGTCAGCGACAAACTCCAATACGCCGCAATGTGTTATACGATTCGTCTTCTTATTCGTGAGTTTAAATAGCATTGGATAAACAATATTCAGTCTCGTTAGTTGTTCCAAAGCTGACGGGGGCATGATAACTGCGATACAAAGAAAACACAAAAAAATTACGACGCGTCAATGTCACGTCCAATTGCAAACAATGAAAAAAGATACAAAAGAAAAAGTTATACTTTTTCCTCCTCGTTCCACATCCTGTCTGTCGTTGCCGGGTAACATAGATACGGAGAAACATTTGTACTGAGTATTGAAGGGTCTCGGTATATCCGGGAACATGTTAAATCCAAACTGAAATTCAAGGGTCATTGTAATCGTAAACATAACCTCGTATATTTCGAAAAAAAACATTTCATTTTTTTCCACCCGAAAATTCGTAATATTTCGTTCCTATTTCTAACCCATCGCGTTATTACCATTTTTGCGAGTTTTTGAGTTTCCTTTTGCACGACGATAAGATCACAGATGAATTGGCGATTTATTAGAAATTTGGAAACTGCTTCGGATAGCGACGAGTCATGCGTATTTTCCGACTGCTATCTGACACGTCCGTGTTGGTCCGTGTGGGGCCGTGTTGCCAGTGCTGTAGGTGTCATTAGTAGCAATCATGATGTAGCAGACGACGCCGCGGATCAACGGCTGGAGTACGTTCCGAATGAGGGCCGAGCGACACTATTCGCTCTTTCTCGCCACGAATGAAAGAAAGAGAGAGAAAAGTTCGCTCGACGCGCTGAATTCGGAACGTACCCCTATAGGCGCTTTCCAGTAGTCACTCGGTTGTTGTTAAAATAACAACAACGAGCGACTGGAAAAAGCGCCTTATATTAGAACGCGCAAAGATGGTTTGCGAGTTGGAATGGATTGGTTTTATCTTCAAGACAATTTTTTGTTATAAATAATGAAATTTTAGCACCGTACTCGGCCTCACAATGAGACTTTATTAAATAAACATTTATATATTTTTTGTAGTGCGATTGGATTGCGATTGATGATGGGTGATAATAGCGAGTTTCCACCGTGTCAGAGATCGAACTAAAGAAGATCGTCTGGATCTCTAGTTGTGAAATTCTTGCAGAACCGATATTCGAGTACGCAATTGGTTGTTCACTAGCAAGCAGCCAATCTCGCTCATCGATTAAATGATCTTAGAACGTAAAAAAAAGAACTAGGAGAAGAATTGATTTAGTGAGTTTCCACCGTGTCAGAGATCATCGAACTAAAGAAAGTCTGGATCTAGTTGTGAAATTCTTGCAGTATCGATATTTCAGTATGCAATTGGTTGTTCAGCTAGCAAGCAGCCAATAGCGGACTCGAATATCGGTTCTGCAAGAATTTCGGTACTACTAGGGGTATATTCCAAAACTTACTCCCGTACTCTAGAGTATCATCCTATCCTTGTTTATCCTCGTGCGTTAGACACAGATAGAGTGGTACTCTAGAGTACGCGAGAGTAAGTTTTGGAATATACCCTAGATCATCATCCAGACGACTTTCTTTAGGCGCTCGTTGGCGTTTCCAGTCGCTCGTTGTTGTTAAATGATGCCTTCACTTGTTTGGGCACTACTATTGGTTCGTTCGGTCCAATACTAACCTACTCTGACAGAGCGGACCAATCGTAGGATCGTAGGATCGGAAGAACGAGTGACGACGGCGGCATCATCATTTTTAACCGAGTGACTGGAAAGCGCCGCCTATTAGTTCGATATCTAATACGGTGGAAACTCGCTAATTCATCAACAAAATATTTTCATTGTTGAGTTGGCTAATTCATTATTATATAATCAATGATGTTATATGCAAATTGTGCGATAGGCTGTACGTCAAATGCTAAGGAAAAATATATCGGAATATATGGAGCTGCTGAAATGTATTCCGGTTCAGGTTGTTAGATTAGGAGAACGAGCGACGAGCGAAAACGGCCATCGAGTGCCCCCGCCGCTCACTGAATTTACTTTACCCCAGCCAATCGATTGGCTCTTAGACATCCGCGGTTACAAACTTACGACCCATGAAAATGCGTCTCGCGGTGTCGCCTCATTTACTACCAATGGAAGCCGAACGACGATCGCCGACGACGGAGGATAAATAACAATTGATTGAGCGAGTTCATTTATATATTATAATAAATAAACACAAATCGTCGAACGATGGAAACGATATTGGAGCAACAGAGGCGTTATCACGAGGAGAGAGAACGTTTGGTTGACGGAATGGTGAAAGAAATGCTTCACAAAAAGCCGGGGCATCGGGAAAGTATCAATTCGGAGCACAGACTGAAGATGCAACTCGATCAATTCATGGACAGTACTGCTCATTTGCATGATCTTTACGAGGATAAAGACGGACAGAGGAAGGAAGAGGTAAGGATTCTAGAAAATATTTTTTTAATTTCTAACTTACTCGGTTTGTTTTTCTTCAATTTCTGCAATTATAACCTCAAAATTTGATAGTTCATGTAAACATAGTAAACATAAACGATATATATAAACATAGTTCACATATCGTAAAAAAAATTATTTTGCGAAACAATTTGGCGATGGACAAAAAACAAACGAGGGAACGAAGCGCTCATTTATTTTGTGGCTTGTATCACAAAAGACATTGTGTACAGAGAAAACTGCATTGATAATAAATTGTTTAAGGAACGCAAAAAGAAAATAATAATAAATTAATGGATATTATTAAGTCTCCGAATTATCATTAAATGAAATTTTGATACCTTTGACTCTGTTACACGCTCACACAAATTTTTAACTTAAATTATTATTATTTCACTCAGTGCGAAAAAGGCATTTTTACATCTGCTTCGCGCATCTATAATTTTGTACGAATCTCGTGCGAAAAACTGTTTCTTATCTCGTGTGATTGCAACACTCGTAATGTACTATGAAAAAATTGTTAAAAAATCCTTTGAAGGAACAAGAAAAAATCAGTAATAAATTTATAGAGTCCTTTGACTTTGGTACACATTCATACAAATTTTCAACTAGATGCTTGGCAATTTACCAGACTCTGGGAACTTTGCACGAAAATTTGAAAATTTCAAAATGTTCAAAGTCACGGAAAATGATGAAAAAAATCGATTCTTTCAAAATTCAATGCCGATCATATATTGCAAGAGCTGATAATGCACGTTTTCAATAAAATTCAACATCGAAAAAAAATCTTTATATTGGAAAATTTTCGCCGAAAGTTGCTGCCATAAGTACAGATTTTAAGAGGATCTAAGCTCAATAGTTCAAGGCGTTTAAGCAATTGTTTAATCTGAGACCCATACGGATACTCATGTAAACACGTATGAGTCAACGATTTTAGTACCAATAAACGAAAACGAAAGACATCAAGAACACAATAGATTAAAACTGAGGCGAATAGTTGTAAAAACGATAAATACAAATCGCGTCACCGACAAAACAACGCGAAATACAACAATGACGTTCTTTCGTGAAATTAATTTTTATTCTTAACATTAATAATATCATGCGGATTTAAATTAACTGTACCAACAATCGCGGGCATAAATCTTTCGAGCGAAAAACGATTTTTTTTAAACGTAACTTATATATTATCTTAATAATCCCGAGTTGAATGAAAAGTTTTCTTTTTATTCAAACAACAAAAAAAGACAAAAAGGAACAAAAAGTTGTTAAACAAAAAGGAAATATATAAATCACGTTTGAGAAAAATAATTAATGAAATTCCCCGTGGTAGACTCCGAGTGCATTTCTTTTTTATCATTGTTGTCGGTAACGTGATTTGTATTTATCGTTTTGGTTACTTTTCGCGTGATTTCAATCTATTGGGGGCCATTGTGGCATTCCGCGAGTGTGTAAAATTCTGCGGTCGGTAATAAAAACTATAATGTTCTATATTTGATTAAAATATAATTTTTTTTTCTTCACAGTAACAAAGCTCCTTCAGAAATTTGGAATTGGGAGTTGATGTAAAAAAAAAAAGATTAATTTTTTAATATTTCACAGGTTCAAGCATTATCCGGTCCCAACGAATTTTCCGAATTCTACTCCCGTCTAAAATCGATAAAAGAATTCTACCGTCGTCATCCAAACGAGATAAGCGTACCAATGTCTGTCGAGTTCGAGGAATTGGCAAAGATGCGAGAGAATCCAACGGAGGAATTAGCGAATCTCGTTGAATTCACGGACGAGGAAGGATACGGAAAGTATCTCGATTTACACGAGTGTTACGAGAAATACATAAATCTGAAAGGCATCGAGAAGATCGATTATATAACGTATCTCTCGACCTTCGATCATCTGTTTGACATTCCACGCGAGCGCAAGAACGCCGAATATCGGCGTTACGTCGAGGCGCTTCTAATCTATTTGAACGATTATCTGACACGCGTTAAGCCACTTCACGATTTGAACGCCGAGATGGAGGACGCATCGAGGCAATTCGACGGACAGTGGGAAAACAGCACTTTTCCCGGATGGCCCAAGGAAACCGGTAGCGCTTTGACTCACGTCGGTGCGCATCTCGAACTTTCGGCATTTTCGTCGTGGGAGGAATTAGCCTCGTTGGGTTTGGATCGTCTGAAATCAGCATTGATGGCTTTGGGTCTGAAGTGCGGTGGGACATTAGAGGAAAGAGCTCAGAGGCTCTTTAGCACGAAAGGCGAGGCATCGTTGGATCCGAATTTACTGGTTAAGAGTAAAAATAAGAGGGGCATCGTGAAGGGCCGCGACACAGCGAAGCAAAAGGAAATAGCGAGGCTCGAGGCGCAAGTATACAAACTCGCGGAATTGGTCTCAAGTCAGCGGGTCGCTACGAGGGAAAACGTTCAGCGCAAACAAGCGAGAACCGAAGGCGAACGTGGCGATTCTGACGCAGAAGCGAGCGCCAGCGAGTCCGAGGAGGAGGACGACAACGAGGTTCCCTACAATCCGAAAAATTTGCCTCTCGGCTGGGACGGAAAGCCCATACCTTACTGGTTGTACAAACTTCACGGTCTCAACATAAGTTACAACTGCGAGATATGCGGCAATTTTACTTACAAAGGACCGAAAGCCTTTCAGCGACACTTTGCCGAGTGGCGACACGCTCACGGTATGCGTTGTCTCGGCATACCGAACACCGCACATTTCGCCAATGTTACGCAGATCGAGGACGCTCTGGCGTTGTGGGAAAAATTAAAATCGCAGAAACAAGCGGAACGCTGGCAACCCGAGCAGGAAGAAGAATTCGAGGATTCTCTGGGGAACGTCGTCAATCGTAAAACGTACGAGGATCTCAAGCGACAGGGCTTGCTGTGAATTTTTTTTTCTTTTTTTTTTTTATCAACATTGACAGTATGATAACGAAGTTATTGAGATATTCATGGACTTGTCACACAATTTATTACACGCTAATTCTTTCGAGACATATATAGTGTAATTATACATTATACGAAATGGAAATTGTATTTTACAGCAAATTATACATGCCGTCATTTATTTTTGCATTTTTTATTTATTTAATGTAGTTTTGTTGCGAGAACATTTTAATTTTAGAAACATATTTTTTTTCATTCTTCTGTTTTTGCTTTATTCAACTTTACACACGCGATATGTCAGGGTCATTGGGTATGAAAACGAGACCCCTAATCAATTTAATTCCATATATAAAAAAATTTATTTAAAAAAATTGAATTAAATGAATTAATTATCTTTTATGTCGTTGATTAATTCTTTATTTAATTCAATTTTTAATTCAATGAAAAATGACATTTTTAAAACACCAAAATTGAACGTTATCTCAAAAATGTTTGAACATTGAACAAACTGATGGAATATGTATATTAGTACTGATTATTCATCGGTGAATAAGACTTTTAATGGATTGATTTCGATTTGGTTAATTTGGTAAATGTTGTTGCTGAGTTTGCTAAGTCTTCTAAAATTCTAGTGTAAGTCTTGCAAATCTTCCAAGCTGCTAAGATTTTAATTTAAAAAATTAGGGCTACCGGACATTAGCCAACGATACGGCCGATAAAAGCAATGAGAGCGAACTGGAAGGTACCGCAGTGAGAAAGAAATGGATTTAGAGTTGAAAAATGTAGAGTTGACGACAAGAATTTAGCCATTATTACCATATCTCAGTTAAAGTAGACAGGGCATGGTGTTTATTTCGCATAAGTTCGAGGAAAATGAGAGAGAATTGCAAACACTTCTCGATAGTATAAAAATCTGAAAAAATTCATGCTTATTAAAGGTAGTGAAAATATTAATTTTGCATAATAATAATTGCAAAATGGTATTAACAAATTGATGAAAAAAAAATTGTTCGACAAATTTCTGGTAATCCAACTTTTTTTTTAATGAAAACGATTCGTTCATTTTTTTAAAAACGTATTATTTTTTTCTGATTTTAATCTTTAATTTGAATTTTTTTTTTACACATTTTTTCCATATAAAAGAAGAAATTCAAATTAAAGATTAAAATCAGAAAAAAATCATACGTATTTAGATAAATGAACGAATCATTTTCACTAAAAAAAAAGTTGGGTTACCACAAATTTGTTGAACAATTTTTTTTTTCATCAATTTGTTAATAACATTTTGCAATTATTATTATGCAAAATTAATATTTTTAGTACCTTTGTTACGTCCTGCCCTGCCACACCCGATATTTCTATTCATTCTATCTTTTTATATTCAATCACTAAAATCAATCCACCGGACATTCCTTCTCAAATGATGGCAATACATATCCGTTCGGGAAAAGGCCGCGAGCACGTACGCGACTTTCCCACGAAAGTCGTGCAACGAACCTCGCGCCTCGATTCCCGATATCACGCGATTCTCTATCCGCATTTTTATTCAGTCCATCGATTCTACCTTTCCTCTCTGTCACAACATATGCTTTCTCTCTCCTGTATGATTGCGCGTGGATCGCGATCTCAAAATTTTCAGCCGCCTCGCGACGGCCGATTATTACCTCTAATTAGTCAGTCTTAATTCGAAATCCAAACGAAACACTCACACTACAATCACCCCCTTTCGACTCACGCTAGAATCACTCCTTTGAACACTTATATTATACTTGTACTAACACTATCGATTCAATTTATCTCTGTCATATTTGCATTTGAATAAACTACAATTATAATTTGAGAAACGGGATTTAAATCTTAATCGAGGAACCGAACCCGAATAATATTGTAACGACCGAGCGAATGAGTAACACGCGTATTTGGTTTTGGGGCGAATATTATTAATAATAATAAATGTTAATTATCCCAATCACGAAATGTCACACGTCTGTTTGCTTTGAAAGTCCCGTCCAGACTCTTTTGTCGTGACGATCGATATCGTATCGATCGTCCGTACTAATATCGCGCGTGTCTTAATAAACAGTCAGCTACATTCGCGTTAGCTAGTCAGCTATATTCGTTACAATATATAATAAGTTTGTTAACGTACAGGTCGGCCATAGCAACATTTTGAAGTAACCTCTGAGGTTACGCGACAAGTGCCTTTACCACTGAGTCGCCCCCGCGGACAAGTTAAAATAACATACCTCTGAGTCGCGCGCGCGAACAAGTTCACGTGGCGCCGCTGAGCGCGTTCAACACAAGTTACGGTTTACCGAGACCTGTGAGACGTAACAACCTTTAGCATGCATTTTTTCAGATTTTTATACTATCGAGAAGTGTTTGCAATTCACTCTCATTTTTTTTTCGAACTTATGCGAAATGAACACCCCATGCTGTATCTACCTTAAACCAAATAAAATTTGTTAACTGTTAACAAAAGTCATCGACATTCATTTTCCCCGATTAAATATTACTTGACTCAGCTGTTATTTGTTAGCAATAATAAAAGACTTGTGTCAGTACTCTATTTTTTGGTAAAGCGGCGAAGCGTTTTGATGAATCGCAAGTTGTATATCATAAATAGGAACGAAGGGACGAGATTTCAAGGTGTTTTTGTCGCTATGAAAACTGGTAGTATTCGATACGACAAACTATATTTTCTCACAACAAAACTATAAGCATATAATCGTTACAAAAATAGGTAGACAAATTGAACAAAAAGAGTGAAAACAAAAATTGAACTATGCTACGGCAAAAATATTTTCGTATTGGGTACGAAAAAGAAAATAAGATTTCGAAAGATTTTTAAGTAGTCCTTGTGGTACACATCAATCGGGAATCAATGTTTCAAAAATTGTTTATACACATTTTAAAAGTGCCGATTTATGTTTAAAAAAAGTATATAATTGAGTTTACTGAAAAATAATTCGGTAAATGCATTGATATATTTTTACGCACTTCCAGTAATTTTTTATCGATTTTGACGATAGATAGCTTATTTTCTTTGTCGAATTCATCGGAGAATGTTTTTTCTCTGGATTTTCAATCAGACGAATAATGTTGTAGCTCCTGTTTTTTTGGTCATAAACCAAAGGCTCTAATTTTTTAACGATCATTATTATCATAAATCATCAGCGAACAAAATGTCAACGAATTCGTCGATAATCTATCGAGAAATAAAATGAGCTTTCATTCGCCAAAATCGCACTAAAATTACTAATCCAACGTCACAAAAACATTGCTCGTGGATTTACTGTCGTAAAATGCGATAGATTGCTGTACATTTTTTGTATTCTAAATTTCTGTAGATTTTTTTAAAAGCAAATCATTGTTGTCAATTTTTTTCCGCATAAAGTAGAAACTCTTTGATATACATTTATTTTAGTTTGCACGAGTTATTCGTTTAGCAGGTGTACAAATAATATTTTAAATCTTAATACTCAATGGATTTAACTGTACCGTCAAGTTAAAAGAGATTCCGAGCGAATTTCGGAATTTCGAATACTTGTCAATGGGATAAAAATCTGAAAAAAGTCAACCATACAGAAGGTCCTAAGAAAATTAGATTGGCATAATAATAATGTCGGAAAGTTATTAAGACATTAGTTAAAAAAAAAAATGTTCAACGAATCATCCGGCAACGTAACTGTTTTTTCAGCGAAAGTTGATTCGTTTATTTTTTCCGAATACATATGAATTTTTGAAAAAAATTGTTTCTAATTTTCGAAAAACTCATTTTTCGTTAAACAATCTTTGATCGATATTCGCAAATATGTTCGCAAAATTGTTTTAATGTAATGCGCAGTGTTTCTTCGAAGAACTCACATCCAAAATTCGTAATTTTTCATCAACAATTTTTTCTCGTTGATGACAAATTTTTTATACAAATGGAAACAAATGAACGAATCAACTTTCGCTGAAAAATCAGTTATGTTACCGGATGATTCGTTGAACTTATCTTTTTTTTGCTGATTTGTTTACAACTTTTCGGAATTATTATTAGACGAAATTCTTCTTCATAGTATGTTCTGTATGGTTGACTTATTGCCGATTTTTATTCCATCGGGAAGTCTTCGAAATTCTCTCCGAATCGCACTTTTGGCTAATGTAACGACACACCCGCTTTGAGAACAATTTCGCGATTAATCTTGCGTAGGATAATTTACAAAGAAAAGAGAAAACGTACGACGAAAGTGCGTCGTTGAGGTACTTCCGTGAATCAATAATTGTAAATGTTACTTGAAAAATCTGTCATGGCATAGCGGAACTCCGTGGTTAGAGTTTTAATGAAAAAAAAAAAAAAAAAAAAAAACTACGATGCATCCACGGAATACAATTTGTAACACTATTGGCGAGTAACATTTTTAATCCGATAAATTTGCACTGTATTTCCTCCCTTTTCAGTAGTTTTTTTTTTCACGAGGTACTCGGAATATTCATTCTTGTCTCGTTCGACGTAACTATACTGATAAAATATCATTTTTAAAAAGTCTTCTTGTTTTTCAGACATATTGATTTATTTACGATAGTAGATAATACCATCTCAGGCAGTATAAATAATATCTCATATATATTGCGATAAAAAATTTACGTAGCACTGGAATCCCATACCAGCTAAAATATTTCTATATGTCGTAAAATCAATTAACCGAAGGAATGTTCGAAAAAAAGGGAAATACTAGAGTTGAGTAGTGACGACGGTTTTCCGATTTACAGCGGAATTCTTAGTTAACGATGTTTCCGAAGAAATCGCCGACTGAGACGGATCAGCGACGAACCACGGACTGATATCCGACGCTGCGGTACGCTCCTCCTGTAACAAGAATGTTTTTTTTACAGCCATAAACGGCAAACGGCTATTCGTGCAGATCGAGTTCGTAAGATGTTTAAATTCTCTACCTAAGACCGTAACCAACCAGAAATGTTAGAATAAAAAAGAAAAAGAAACACATCACTACTAAATATATATACAAATGTGTGTAATGTACATATGATGCATTTTATTTTATACATTGCGGGCAAAGTATGCGGAGCACAGTAGAAGATCGAATTCGGGTAAAACTGAGCAATCTTTTTCTTTCGATGCTTTCGTACAAATTGTTTTTTCATGAAACGGGAGGGGGCAATTTTTCAACGAATGAGGACGCTTCCGTACCGGTGGTGTTACTTACCGCGCGGTTCTTATTGGTTGCTTTATTTTTTTTTTTACTATTGCACAGGTACAGAGAACCTCGATTAACCAGGCGCCGTCTTACTGCACAATGGATTTATTTACCATGTCTACATTTTGTCACTCCGTCAAATGGGTATGACATGTAAGCTAATTACGTTTATCAAAATGGTTATCCGGAATAAGGGTGAATCGATTGGAATCCCTCTGAACTGTTTTAAACAACGCGAAGGGATCTATTTTTTTTAATCATTATATTACTCCGGACAATGTAGTGATAACAATCGTTTGAAAAATAATTACAAACAACAACTGAAAGTACGAGAGCTTTTTACGGAAACGACCTCAATATCGTTGTAAACTTTATCAAAGATATACTTTTCAGAACTGAACTTCAAAAGGTGGAGATTAATAAATTAAGTTTTTCAAAAAAATCAACCAAAAGTAAGGGTCTCTTTTGAAAAATGATCTATACGCCGTTGAAAACTTTGTTACCGATGATTTATCATTTTTACTTCCATTAATGCTTTATTTTTTTTTCCGTTGCGCAAAATAAAGTGATGATACGATCGATACTGAATTATTCGTGACTTTCAATTGTGCATGAACGGGTTGTAAAAAAAAATGATTAGTGTAAATCATCGCGTGTAAAAAGTATTGCCAAAGGAATAATTTACTCAGCTTTAAAACGTTTGTATATTTGTATAAACGTATGCAATATGTCTCTCACTTTCCTTATACCTTATTCCTCATAGCCATTCCACAAGATTCGCAAGCAAATCGCCGACACCAGAAAGTAACACGTTTAGAGCAAATTTCATGCATTATTAATTTTTTTATGCATAATGTGCATGTATCGATCGCGAAGATGCAGATTCTATGAGCTCAACGACATGTATCTATCAATACGATAAACAGTGTCAATTATCGACATACTTGTTCATGCCTATGGGATCGAGCGAACGGAAGATCAAATAGAATCGATCTTGAATTGCGACCGCAGGAAATGAAGAAAAATTGCACAATGAAGGCGAGAATTGCATGCCGCTATAATCCGAAGATCAACGATTTTTTTCGTACTCTCTGAATTTCGACGACGTACCCATTTGGGAATCGACCGGAGATATTTTTAAGTCGTTGAGAGGGATGCGTCGTTTCTCGTGGATTGGATACGAGATTGATTGTTCGAATCAATCGCTGTATATTCGCTATTTGGCAGATGAAGTTTCACTTTCTTGACCGCAAAGCGGACGAATTTCGATAAGTCGCTATCGCCTCAGGACTGTTGAGGAGAGCATCGAGGATGACATCTCGCGTAGTCTGAAAAGAGGGAAACCTAATCGCCCGCCGGATAAATATATCAGATCGAAAACAAAAAAAACGATATCTGATATATTCGTCACAAATTCGTTGCCACAAAATTTTTCATCGAAATTGTTTTTTTCTAATGACACCTCCGTCGCGGTTGACATTTTTGTTTGTTTGTTGCAAAAGTTAGTCTACGATACGAAGGCATGTGCTGTTTAGAACACTACTATCCCCCATTGTCCGTACGACAATTGTATCCGAAACTTTAGTTCTGTTTTCGAGCAAAGAAATTAGGTAATTTTTGTAATATTTAGCAATTTTTTGAAATCCCAAGTAATCCATTACCTTTCATGCAGTTTCAAGCATCCGATAGGATTTTTTTTGTCCCATTAGAGAAGTTTTCCCTCAGAATTACTAAATGAAACAAAACTTCAAATAACAGTTCACGAACCTTTTGTGTCACTATCATAGTACTGCTCTCGGCGTCTTCGTTTTTCATTATTTTAACATCCGAATCTTGCGTCGTTTCTATATCTTTCTTATCCAATACATAATGCGGCTCTTTGAAAGGATTAAGCGAATCCAAAAATGGATTCGAATCAATAAATGGATTCGTACTTTTCTTCGGCTCGTCGGTCCAATCTTTTTCGTTGCTGTCCGCTGTCGTGTCGTTGTTATCCGTCGCAACGACGTCGTTGTCGCGGATAAACGGATTAAAAGGATTTTGTAGGTGATTCGGAGAACTCGGGATTGCCGGTGTTATCTTATGTTCGACTTGCCTCCATTCGTCTACGGAGAAATGTGTTACGGTTACAACTTCGTCGACGGAGCTTGTCGGTGCGGGTGGTCCGCTGACCGGCAGCGTCAGTTTGTCGCCTCCCTAAATTAGAAAAAGACAAAAAACCGTCGGTAGTATTAATTTTGCTAGAGAGAAAAATCATAACGGCCATAACGAAAAAAATTATGTATTTGTTTCGTTGACTTACGACGGAGACAATAGTCGCAGCATCGGTACAGATAGACTTCTTTAATTCGCTCGACGAATTTTTAATCGGCGTTATGGTTAGTAAATTCGAGCTCTTGCGCATCTCCAAAGATTTCGCCTTCAGTATATTACATTTAAGAACGTCCGGTGGAATCGGCGAGCGCGGATGCAATAAGGAAACAGCGCCGATCTGATTATTTGGCACTAGTGATGTTGAAGAATTCGCCGTGGTATCGACGGTGAAAATCGGCTTCGACAGTTCAGAATCCTTCTGGTTGCTCGTCACCGTCGACTCGTTGTTTGCTTCCTGTGGCTGTTGCTCTTTGGCGAGCGATTTTAATAGCGAATCCATCAGTGGCGACGATGCGACGTTTGCCGATTCTTCGTCGTTAGCGGCCGATGATTTTGAACTCGATTTGCTCGGGAATCTTTGCAAGTTTTCCTCTTCCCCTGACGAAACGATCGATTCATAAGAATGCAACGATCTTTAGTATAAAAAATAAGCTTTTGCGGGTATCGTGAGTCTTTTAAATCACAGTTAATATTTATGTTTCCAACTTTTCTCAGATAACGTATAAGCGGATCCAACGGTTTGTTTTTCAAACGGGTTTAGCTTATCAAACGGTAAAAATCACGTATGGGTTGTTAGTGCCTCACGTTGCTCACGTCGTTAGGTTTTTTTAATCGACAAGCCAAAGTGTCCGACCGATTCTGAGGGTTCTGAAAAGCTATTTTCTCATGTATTCTACGGTCTAATTACTTCTTGCAACGATGCAATAACGTATAGAGATTTATATATGTTAATAAATTCTACGAAAAGCGATTTTATCAAACTCGCGTCTTTTTACTTTTTAATATAATTTGAATAGTTACTATATTTTGTAAATATTTACTTTTCTTAACGTGCCGTAAAAATATTTTTTCATGTTTTTTGACTATTACTATTACCCGAATAGTAATAGTCAGCCGATATTTTTTTCATTGCGCATTAAGAAATTATGGATTTTTAATCGCGCGACCGTTATCCTGACATTATTGTTCTAATTCCGTTTCGTAAAATGATCCAAAACAAGTGGCAAACTAGCGTTAGATTTGTATAAAGCTTGATATAGTTCCTTGAGATCTTCGAAAATATACGTGATACTTTTCCGATTTTTTGTAGTGCTGCAATTGTCTGAAAACTTTCATTGACCTTCAAAGACTCTGGTTGCTCGCGTAGATAGCAAACTTATATGTGGCCCGCGGGTAATTTATTAGGGGGCGAGTCGTAATTTTCAGGCATAAAACGTGTTTCCTTTCATAGGAAAAAAAAAAAAAAAAAAAACGTAATTTCGCTAATCCAATACGATATTTTGTTGGTATCGGTGAAGAAAAAATGTAAAATATTTCAAAAATGCGGATTAAAAGACATGTAACTTCGTCCACGCGTTCTTGTATTGGGACCAAAGAATTTTTGCCCGTGATAAGAAGAAATTTTTTTAACCGATAAGAAAAAGTGTGACACCCTTTTTGAGGCAAATTTGCCGTCCCCCCGTCACTATAGATGAAGAGTGCGCAATGGCAAATGAGTATCGTGGGTAAAAGTAATTGGTGGAAAATTTGTTGGCGAGAACGATTAATGCCGATAAATGGTAAAAATTTACCGGATTGCTGCGGTTGCGGAACTTGATCCGTTCTCTGGCGTTGTCGTTCGCGGAGAACATGGCTCTGACGTCGAGCATAGCGTTGGCTCGGGCGTCGTTCGAATTGAACGGTGCGTCGTGCGCGATTCAACTGAGTTGTTTGAAATTCAGTTTTACCGCTGTAACGGAAGCGCGATCCCATGCGAAAGAAATTTTGACGACCGCTCGCCCCTTTGACCGGTGCGCGCAATCGAAAAAACGCGTGATGCTCGACCGCGCATTTCCAGAGATGTTTGCACGCCTTTTCGTTAACGAGACGAAAGACGAACGTGTGCTCCTGTTCACCTCGACCCTCGTCGTCCTCCTCGACGACGACCAACGTGAGTTTCTTCTTCTTGAAATCGAGACGGCCGATTCTCGGCCAAAAGAAGAGTCCGATCTTTTGATTTCCCTCGAAGACAAGAATACCCGTTGGCGTCAAACCCAACGAGTATTCGCACGCGTCTTTTCCCCATACCATATGCATATCCACGCCGTACATTTCCAACCACTTGGCTTTGCTTAGATACGAGGACTCCGCTTGCGCGGGACTGAGACCTGTGCAATTCGCGTATTCCTCGAGTATCTGCAGTTCCATTTGTTCAGTTTGCCCGGGTATGAAACGAAACTCGGATATCGTCGCGGCCGTGTGTATCGTTGCATCGTAATCTCCCAATTCGGCTAAAACGTACAAATTACTTCGATTAAATCAACCTAAATTTTCTTTATCCATTCTGTCGATTACATTATTATTTTCTAAAGTTCGATGAAACAAATTATTTATAAATTCAATTGTACAAAAAAAGACAAAACTAAAAAAAATCCGATTGAGTAAAAATTAAAAGGTAAAACTTACATTGAAGAGAAAGCGCGGCGAGTTGAACCGCAGTTTGATGAGGACACTTCAGTCTTCCCTCCAAGATATCTTGTTTTAATTGCAGAAAGAATTGATATCGCGTCAATTCCTCTCGCAACGTGTTTGGCTCCGAGGAGTAGAATTTTACCTTCAGTCGTAAGGTATAAGGTGGTCCAACTGCATCGGAATACAATAATCAATGTATTGCGAAGATATTGTGTTTTTTTTTTATTATGTTAAAAAAATGTCTGATATTTGTAGTTTTGCATTACAGCGATTGAATAATTTATTAAGTTCAACGAACCTTTACCTATGTAAAGTAAATACATAATAGTACTAAGAGACATAACTTTTTCCTGTACATACAAGCGGCATGCAAACTGAGAGCTTTCGTATTAAAAGAATAAACATAAAAAGCAAATATCCATATATTTAGTACTAAGAATAGATTAAGAGTATGTAATGTAATGTACACATCCAAAGATGCAATAGATTTTTACCGGATATACACGAAATAAACATAACGTAACATAACATAAATACTTCAAGCAGTACAATCGGATGTCCGATGGTACCCTATTACAACGAGAACTTCTCATCAACGCGAAGCATACAATTGAGTCGGTGTGCATCACAGGAATAGCGAGCTAGAAGGCCGAAATAGAGCCGAAGGTTTTCATAAAAATGCAGGAAAATTCCGAGACAATAAAAGCTCAAGGACATTGCCAGGACACCATGATATGAGATATTGCATATAGAACCAATGGCAATAGTACTATGAAATACACAACGAAAAAAATAAAAATAAAATACAGATAAAAAGATCCCTTTGCGTTACATATTTAGATTGAGGTATAAAATACTTGAATAAATATATATATATATATATAGGTAGCAAAAAGAGCCTATAGCCTTTTGTAATCCTTTTTCCTTATGATTATATTTCTATGCAAGAAGCTCAAAACAGTTTAATTACATTTTTCACAATACATACATTTGGCAAAAGAATAAACTCACTTTTTATCTGCTTTTTTATTGGTTTTGTGGGATCCAACCAATGCTGGACATTATTGCTGTCGGTATATTGCAGTCCAAAATAGTCTTTTTCAATGAGATCCAAACTGTAAAATACTTGTTCATACAAGTCGCTGGCCAGCGCCTTTTTCTGAAATTGCCAAAAACGTTGACGCTCAATTATGCGCCTTGGAAAAATTTTATAAAAAAATTATTTACTCCTCGTTACATTATGTATCTATTATAAAATGTTACTCATTCGCATATAGATTAACAGCTATAATTTGCAATTTGACAATATTCCTTTCGCGTTATAAATCCATGCAAACATTATTTTCTTTGCTCCAATTATGAAATCCTCTGTAATATCCATAGCGACTCGACACTCCAATATTTGATTCAATGATTTTTTTTTTGGCTTCGACTAAAAATTTGTCAATAAATGATGCATATCACAAGCAAATTTTGATGTCGACATCATTTTATTGCGTCGCGTCGTACAGCGATCCTCTGTTGCTACATAACTCGATTAATCTTTCTAATGCGCAGCCAATATTTTTTCGCCGCTTCGATTTTAAAGTTACGATTACTCGAAACGACTTTTTCCGCGTCGCGTATGCGAACAGTAACGTTTAGCTGTGAGTTCATAATTTCGTACTTTCACTCCTGACGCGTTCTCTTTCGGAATTCTCGAATGCGACGTGTCGAGGTTATGATATCATCGAAAATACGAGAAAACAAAAATCTATCGGGTTCGATCCATCTCTCCCGTTCGGAAACAAAAAACACGATTGTAGGCGTAAAAATGCTCTTATTCTATCGTACTCACCGACAGTTCGATAGTCAAGTCGGTACCATCCAAAAGTATCACTCTGCATTGTACGATGTTTCTATTGCTGAGCAAACGTTGATTTCTAATCTGTGATGAAGCATTTTGTCCACTGACACTGCGGACTCTTCGCCGAGATAGAAACCTCAGCATTGTTAACCATCAAACAATTTTGTCGATAAGCCACATCTCACATTGGAACACCCGCGAAAAATAATATCGTTGACCGGATCGTCGAAGCGTGAGACGTCATAACAATCGATTGCGAGCAATTGTTTGGTCGGGGGAGCGTGTCAATTGCCGCCTTCGAAAAAAAATATCGTAACGAATACGCGACACGAACGTAACATATAAACAATTTACAACATCGGACTTGTGTAGGCGTGTCGCAAGGAAGTAATTGACCAAAATAATTCTTCGAAGGAGCACTGCTCTCTTCGTTGTTGCAACGCTAAACTCACGAGCACATATTTTTTATTACTCTCCCTCCGAGAGCTTTCCAAACGTAGAGAAAAAAGCACTAGTTCACACAGTTGTAATACTAACGCACTTTAATGAAGCTTTCGCAATGAGCGGAACAAGCGGAACAAAACGCAGTAAATTCACCATTAATCAGGTGAAGCTTGCACAGCCAATCAACGAAAGTTACGTTCCCAAGGAAATAAAAAACCCGTGAATGATTGGATGGCCCATCCATTCAATGTCATGTCGTGTTTCACCAATAAAAATCGACATAGAATTTTCGGTTTTCTAAATATTTCAACCGTTTAGAAGAAGCGAGCTCGGCCATAAGAAGAAAAACTATTGCTTGAAAAGCAATTCGCTCGAAGATAATGTTAATCGAGTGCTAAAAAAAAAAAAAAATTACGGCCAAAATGCCGGAAGTGAATTTTACGATCGATAGATTCGTGGAGACTGTATTAAAGGAGTCGAATCTCTGTAGCTTGTGATATACCACTTTTTGATCTAATTTCTTTTTCGCGGTTTAGATGGCGCGGGAGGGCGTTTCGCTGTGGGGGATCTGCTCATGCTGTCGAGTGCTGTTTATGATATTAATTGATTGAGTCGGTACACGAGGTTAAATATGTAATAACGATAAAAGATTTTGCTTTATTAATTCGGTACAAATAATGGCGTAAGCAATGAGGACTTGTATAAGGAGTCCATCGCGAGTGTGTGTTACACCAAGTGTCTCGTGTACGACTGTCAGACGACTGAGAGACATTCATGATAAGCGATCGATTTCGTAGATAAAGGATCCGGAAATCGATAAACCATTCGCCACGCCTTCCCGTAGCGATGAGACGTCGAGTCTTCTGATTCGCTGGCGCAGTCGACATGTCCGAGCGACGCAAGTTGCGAGTCTTTGATGGAGATGCGGCGACGGTAAAGCCGCCCCCATATCGCTGTGGGGTGCTCGCTAAGGTTCAGCGGTATTGTCGAATAAAGAATAAAGTTTCACGAAGACGTTTTATTAAGATAAAGCATTATCTTTATTTTTATTAACTAAACATAGAAATCGTGTGTATTAGGATTCGAGCCTCGTGAAGAACTGAGATCGGAGAAGGAACCGGAAAACGTAGCTGCTCCGAAACGCTACTTATAGCACGTGGGGATACCAGACGTTACTGTTCTCCTATTTGATTGGCCGACCGGCGCAGTCGCTCAGAATGGCGAAAATCCAATGTGTGGATGCGGCGTAACATACGACAGCACCTACATCGCCCGCGGAACACAGTACAGTGTGTTCGACTTGCAAGACGCGGGAACTATGAAAAGGAGGTTGAACCATTTTTATCGCGGGAGCCGAGTGAACTCGGAATAAATAACAAACTAAGTTGAGGTCTCAACTATCTTTCCTTATACTATTGTTACAAGATAAAATGGATTCTTGAGCTACGTTCACGACTCGACTCGTTGGAAATTTCTGATATTTCACAATTTCAATATTTTCTTAGAGATAGAATTTTGGTGGTGCGGCCTCCTCGATGTCCAAAAGTGGGGATGGCGGAGGGCAACCGCTCTTTGCTTCACAATTCAATTCTCTACAATCAAGAGACGCGGTCGCGTCTCGAGACAAGTACATTTGCACCGTCGGTAAAACCGCACGGCGAGTCGTTCCGATACTCCGCATCTATCACTCCTATTTGTACACCCAGTGGTTCTCCACTGGGTGATTGTCCACATTCGATTTTCTCCACACACCCGGTCGTATACACTCCTTTTTCGGCACACTTCAGCTTTCTGCACATTTCGAGACATTATATTTCGTTCCTTCACATCTCTTTTCTCCACAACGCGATCATCCACATTAGCTCTGTCGGTATCGTTGCGTTAGCATATCTAACACGGATAATGTAGAATTCTTCAGAGCTCACGAGGCAAATCGACTCGCGAGCAGAGGCTCTCACGCACGTTTGCTAGCTCCGTTTTATGCACTCGAATCGATTCCCAAGGTATTTCACGATGTCCTCCGATGATTATCAAGTACTCGTCAACGAAGAGAATGCCACAGGACTCCACTGAGAAACGACTCAGCCTCGGCAAAAAAAAAAAAAGTACTCGCCGACGGGATGGGAGAAAATATTTAGTCGTTGCCTAAGAATTTGATATCGAGAAATCGCGCGAACTACACTTTTGAAATTTCAGCTTGCGAATATAATTGTGACCTCTTAGCTATTAGAAAAAAAAGTGGAATGAGCACTTATCCGGGGTTGTAAAATGTATATACGCCTATCCTTTTACTCGAATGAAACTATATTTGTTATAAATATGATGCGAAACATAAATATGATATTATTTATTGATATGTGAAAAACATTCGAAATGGACAATAATATTAAAAGAACGGAAACAAAAACTTGTACATGCAGAAATAGAGAACTTAAATAGAAATAAAAACTTGCGTAATGTAAAAAACGTTAAAAAAACATAATGCGCTTAGCATACGGAAACTTACACTATATTATTATGCACAGTGTTACGTCCCGCGACTATCCGGATTTCTTTTGCGCGATCTTGCGCTGCCTTTTGACCGAACCGAGAAAAGAGGACAGTTGCACGAGATCACTCGCGAGGTGACGGAGGAACTAAGGAGGAGAAGAGATCGCCGTATATGGGAATCGTCGACTGAGAATCGATGTCTGAAGACTGTTTAATAAACATTCGAGCACGAATTCGTCGAATCAGAGCCATCAAATAATTCTGTCATCAGTAATTTTGTCGTGTCACCGACGCAACGAAATAATTTTATTTGGTAAAGGGATCGTTGCCAAATAAAGAGTTAATACTCAAGTTTGCGATTACAAACTAGATTCCATTTTTATTGAAATAATTCGATTAAATTGAAGTTCGTATTTAAATTTACAAAGTCCGATTACAATTTTATTTCTTTCTCAAACGTGAGCCTAACTCCGAGACCAACCGGTAAATTCAATAGTCGAGCTGAGACTGGCAATTACCCGGTTGCTATCCGCGAAGTTGAAATTGATGCGTTTGCATTTTTGGGCCGTATCCATATATGGGCATGGGAATCGGCATCGTTCGATTCTTACTCTGCAAATTCCTACACGTGTCGGCTTTGCGACTCGGTGGATTTGCGAAGGAATATCGTGAAGCGATGTTCTTTCAAACTCTATTATTTTATTCGTTTTCAATTCAAGTTTTGTTAGATATCTTTTGAAAAATAATTCGGGGTACAACAATTTGAAGAAAATCAACAGTCGTTAATGGGCTTGAGTTACACGAGCAGTTACTCGAGCATTTCAAAACGCTTTATCCGAAGGCGTGAGACCACGGCTCGAACATGCACGACGAGCGTGTGCCGCCAATACCACGCTACGAAGAAAAGTCACCACTACGATCAAAGAATGCCGGCTCATGTACTGGGGCCAGCCGACTTCCAAGGGATACGACTGTTGCTAAGGCTCGACGAGGCTCTGTCTACGATACTCACCAACACTACGAAGCGTCGGTGCTCATAGACACGAGCGCTCGATGACTACGAAGCGAGATTAACGCCTCAAGCGACGATACCGACGGCTTCACCCCCAACCACTATGCATTAGGCCCAGCCAGTTGAAAAACTTCCGATCTCCTCCGACGAGTGCAGCTCCTCTTGGGCATCGTTCACAGCTATCCCCGCAACAAGAAGAAATTCCCGATGTTCCGCGAGTTAATTAAATCAGAAAATTTGTGACGGGTTTTCTGTAACTTCGAGCGCAACACTAAACTTTACTCAAAAAAAATTCAAAACTCAAAAAGAGCGAAATCGAAACTCAAAAAGAAACGCGAATTCGAAAACTTATGTCACCTTCGGCCGTCCACCCTCGCGGATGCATCGGCGTCCCGGTGAGCGCCAGTTAATTTTGTTTCGCCGGTATTAACAACCGGACTAAACTGGAGGCCGGTGGAACGGCGACTCCGCAGGGTTAATTTTTGTTTCACCGGAATTACCAAAACTGGACTAATCTGGAGGGCCGGTGGAACGGCGACTCCGCAGGGTTAATTTTTGTTTCGCCGGAATTACCAAACCGGGCTAATCTGGAGGTCGGTGGAGCTACGACCTCCGCAAGGACGAAACGAACGACGCAACAAAACGGAAACTAAAGCGGAAACGAGAACTAACGTCGATGCATTCGCGAGAGCGAACGGTTGCGGAAATGCACGGTTGCTCAGGATGCGAGTTGTGGTAGAAGGGTCGCGATCCGAGGTCATTAGAATAGCACACGAGAAACGGAGATCGAAACCTCAACGTTACTCTAATCGAGAACGAAAATTAATATTTTGGCTAAGAAGCCACGAGATCGCACGCACGTGAGTTGCGAGTACTCAGCCGATCGAAAGATCGAAGCGAGTCAAGTGACCACGAGCGCGACACGAGAACGATAACGTCGATAAATCCAAAAACTTACCGAAAGCGTGTAATTTATCCAAAAAGGACCGGGAATTGTATCTAACAATGCCACGAGAACTCACACCTATGCACTGTAACTCGAGAACGTTACTAATCACGCATCAATCGAATTATCCACTCGAAAAGAATTCCTTTCGAAATTCTACCGAGGATGGCACACACGAAACACACGAGTCGACGATACTCGAACAAGACGAGACGCACGAACACGATAGCTCGAGCACGAGAACAATAGGCCGAAGCCTATGACAGCGGGAGCGCGAGAGAGGCCCGAGTTACCTCGAAGGCAGCTCTCGGTAGACTGTCCATTTGCCTACGAAAATTCGTAACGAATTATGATAATTATTTGCGGGATCTTGACCGATAACTACTGCCCTCTCAACCATCTCATGACTTTATCGAATCGAGAGCCGATACTATAACGCGGTAACTTGAACGAATCTTCGCAATCGCTTCCCTTAGTCAATGCGTGAGATACAAGGCTCTTACTCTACTATAACGCAGCGCAAGGTGTTCCACCACTCTCGCCTGGACCGAACGATACCTCCGCCTGATCTCAACGCATTGCACTTTACTATAGCACCGGACCGGACTTTAACGTATTTGCAAGAAGCGTCGTCGAGTCTTTCCTTCACTTGGGCTTTTATTTTCTAAACGTTATCCCACCAAGTGAATTCCAGAATCTCGATATAACTGAACTAAACTGAATCTAAATCTTAAAGCAAAACTGAACGAAACTAAATCTGAAAGCAAAACTGAACGAAACTAAATCTGAAAGCAAAAGTGAACGAAACTAAATCTTAAAACGTGAATTTAAACTGAAATAATGAACGGTATCGAAACAAATCGTAATAATTACAGAACAAGCATAAAAGGTAAACTGCAAAAATCTCGATCGATATCTTAACGAGAGCTTGACAGTATCTTAAGTCGGTGGGAGAGGCAGTAACGCGAAACTTCAGCATTAAAAATCGGTATTTTTATGCGAGTTACGGTAGTTTTGGTTTTTGTGACGATGATTCAAAAAAATCACGTCACAAATTATATTAAAATCATGCATGAAAACGAATGTTGGGTCATATCATTATTTTTTTTACGCACTTTACACGGAAAAAAAGGTTTGTTTGACTCAACGAACTGTTTATTCGTTGGGTATAAATTGGTTGCCGTAACTATTTGCGTCGTTATTCCAACGATCTAGTATTAGTTCCACCGACCAATGATAATTTGATGACGTGAATAGTGGACCCAACATCCTTAATTAGTTGGCGCAACTACTAATTTAGTACATAAGACGGACAACGAATTTTAGCGATCCCTCGCCACGATCTACCACTGAAATGGTTGCCGCAACCAACCGTAAGTAGTTGCCGGAAGCCCGAGTCGCCCCCTATAAGCATTGAGGGCTCGAACCGCAGCGTTTTCGCGATTTTTCTAAATGCGCCATTTTTATTGTAAGCGAACGCTGTCGAACCGAGGAACAACGAGGGTCATATAATTGGCGTATCATATGAGATTGGCGTGTAATTGGCGTTATTTACGGGAAAGTTTCAATTCACCGGGAATTCAGTGTTTATGGTCGTGTAGTCGTGATAAAATCAAAAATCGAATCGTGATAAAATGTCGAAAGCATCGGACGATGTGCCGAAGGAAAAAATATCGAATCTTGCGAAGCTGTTACGCGAGCGGGGTTTCGCAAATTTAATATCCCGATTCGAAGGTTAGTTCCTTTCTTTCCTAACATGTTCAATCGCGGATTCAGAACGTTGTAAAAACAATCTGCAATCTTTTGTAACTCATAACATCAGTAGCTTCATTTGTTATTGACGTATATATCGTAAAATCCACGGTGCTTTCTAACCTGACGCCGGCCGGCGGTTGAACACGTGGACAGTATATTATGCATCGTGTACAATATTATGCTTACAGTTTTTAACAAATGTAAATACGTTATTGTGAAATGTAATATTTGAATATGTAGATTTTATTGTACAAAGTGAGACGGGAAGCATATACAGCTCCCGCTCAATGAATATTATTAAAATATTTCTATGAATTATGCGATTTTTCTTAAAATTTAAAAAATTTGTTAATTTCGTCGTTTGAATTCCCCGCTCTTTTCTCCCGCGGGGAATTTCAAATTTTATTGGTTCTCGCGAATATAAAAAATCCGGCATTCTTATTGGCTTTTCGGTAAAAGCCAATAAGAAACATTCGAGCTCTCTGATTGGCTGGAAACGGGTATAAATAATAAGCGAGCGCGAGAAGACTCGCCACCAGTTCTGTCGGTGACGCTGAACAGGTAACTTCTCCTTCGAATCCTCCAGGTCCGAAGAGCCTTCGGTGACGTTGGCTCTACGTGTACTCAATCTTCTCGAACCAGGGTGCGGGCGGCTATCGACGACGTAGCTTCTCACATTCCTGTACCCCACGTCCACGCTAGTAGGGACCATGATTGGGAGGTATCCCCGACGAGAGCGAGCCGGAAGCGAGTCGCGGATCGACCACGTGGTGACACTTGTCGGTTCACGATCTCGTGGAAGCCGGACTCTCTGAGGAGGGCCCTGTTCTACGAGTGCCGGGAGAACGTGAGGATAGTTTCCCACGTTATCCCCGTGGGGTATCTCGTAGGCACGGCAGAGTAGCTTCGATAATAAAATTCATGATTTAAAGGAGATTCACCCGCGACAAATAAATCGAAATTTAAACTCAACACGCTTCAAGATAATTTGTACCGAGAAGGGAAGCTCGGCCGATAAAAAAGGGAAAATTTGTTGTTCTACATCGAATTTCGATGAATCTCGTTTGAAATAATTCCTGCGTGCAAATCGAGGAATTAAGGGGAGAAATTTATAAAATAATTTTTTTTTCTAATTTACCGATATTTCGTCGGTAAATTCGAGTATTGTGATTGTTTTTCGAGGAAGTCGAGACTTTGAAGTTAAAATTCTGTTCTTTCTGAGTATTAAGGGAAATAATTGTTCGAATCATGCTTTTTTGCAATTTACTAACATTCCGTCGGTAAATTGCATTGTCTAACGATTTTTTGCTCGCCCCGAACCCCTAGCGAGATCCTTCGAACCGAGTGCGCGGCATCGGCAAGAGGGTTAACGTTCCAAAAGCTTCACGATTTATCTTTTGAATTCGAAATTTTCAAAAAATTAATAGCTATGGCATAATATAATATAATAAATAAAATAGCATAATAAAATCACTTGAACAAATTCATTGATAGGAAAGAAGGTGTAATGACTTTGTTACCCGCGCGTAGGCGTGAGTAACAAGGGGGCGAAGAAGGATTTGTCGCGAAAATAAATCGCGAGAACGGACATCAATTTTTAGTCGCGTCGCGGCTGGCCACTTGAACCAGTGGAGAGCGAATTTCACCTTAGCGGTGTGGCGGAGGATCACCTTAGCGGTGTAGCGTGGTTCACCTGATCGGTGGAGAGATAGGCACTTCAACAGTGAGTAGGTAATGTACCTATACGGATTTTTTCAAGATGGCGGCGATTGGTGGTGGGGACTGTTGCCAGCCTCTGCTGGGTGTGTGTGTGAGTCACCCCCCACCACACCGCGCCGTCGGGGGCCCTGGATGCCCGAGGCAGGCTAGGGTGATCGGGGGGAGATGTTGCTTCGTCGGCTGTCAGGTCCCAACCACCCGCCCTTACTCGAGCACTTGACTAGCTTGACCAAGTGTGGTATGGTGGGAGGCGTGAGTGTAGGGTGGGAGAGAGTGAAGACAATAGGGTGGGGATGCGGGGGCCCTGGAGGCCCGAGGTAGGCTAGGGTGATCGGGGGAGATGTTGCTTCGTCGGCTGTCAGGTCCCAACCACCCGCCCTTACTCGAACACTTGACTAGCTTGACCAAGTGTGGTATGGTGGGAGGCGTGAGTGTAGGGTGGGAGAGAGTGAAGGCAAACGTGTGGGGATGCGCGTCTGGAGCGCCAGGGCCGTATAGCGCCGGATCAGCGCACTATGCCGTGTTATCGTTGAAGGCCAGCGGTGCTGCTGATGACTAGCGGCGCGTGGGGGAGGGGGTATGATGACGAGGGCGCCGAAGGTCAGCGTTACGATCGGCTCGTTTTTATCTATTTAGTATCGCGAAAAAATTTGAAAACCCATTTAGTGAGCTATTTTACAGAAGTACAAATAAAATCGTAAAGATATGTGCGGAAGTAGCTGAGGACACGTCAGGATAATGGCAAGGGGGGAGCCGTGACTGGCCGTTTTATCACCAGGAGGTCATCAGGATACGATTGCATCGCGAACGGCGAGCGCACGGGAGTATTAGGGGAGACTCAAGCATATTCTGATAATGGGCCGGCTACCGTAATGATCGGGGACCGCTGTGCCATAAAATGTCGTCTACCAAAAGACGATGTTTTCTCTAAGTAGGTAACTACCAAAAAAAATTTGGAGTGAATTTTACAAAAATAAATAAAAAATGTACAAAAATGTACAAAATTTACAAAAAATTACAAAATTTACGAAAAATTTACAAAAATTTACAAAAAATTTACAAAATTTACAAAAAGTTACAAAATTTACGAAAAATTTACAAAAATTTACAAAATTTACGAAAAATTTACAAAAAATTCCAAAAAATTTACAAATATTTACGATTTACAAACTTATTCTATATAGCCATACGGCACCGAATCATATGTCGAGCGACCGCTCAGTGACGATGCAATGCGCATTTGATTAGGTGATTACGCTATTGAGAGAACTGTCCAAATGGAAAATTTATTCATCATGCCAGTGCTCAGCCGTTGTCAACCGGGCCAGACATTTGCGTGCGGTTTAGCAGGTATACTGTCCATTGAAGGTGAGGACTGGACCGCGGCGGCTGTTGGCGAGCGGCTCGCGGGAGGGGGTATGATGATGAGGGCGCCGAAGGTCAGCGTTACGATCGGCTCGTTTTTATCTATTTAGTATCGCGAAAAAATTTGAAAACCCATTTAGTGAGCTATTTTACAGAAGTACAAATAAAATCGTAAAGATATGTGCGGAAGTAGTTGAGGACACGTCAAGATAACGGCAAGGGAGGAGCCTTGACTGGCCGTTTTATCACCAGGATGCGCTCACCAGGAGGGCATCAGGATGCGATTGCATCGCGAACGGCAAGCGCACGGGAGTATTAGGGGAAACTCAAGCATATTCTGATAATGGGCCGGCTACCGTTAATGATCGGGGGCCGCTGTGCCATAAAATGTCGTCTACCAAAAGACGATGTTTTCTCTAAGTAGGTAACTACTAAAAAGTTTGTAGTGAATTTGACAAAAATAAATAGATGCTTCACGAAGGAAGGTAAGTGGGAGTCCTGGATGTCCGAGGTGGGGTAGGGTAGCTGGGACCTGGCGACCGATACCGCTCATTGGGATGTATAATAGGAGAGTAAAAACAGGGTACTACGTTTAACAATTTTTGGATTTTTTCTATTTTTTATTTACACTGGATTATCGAGTCGTGAATACGACAATCGGCTACTCGAGGACACGTACTCGTACTTCGGCCGTAACTCGGGATACCGAACCCACATGCATCCAGCGTCTAAAATTAAATACTTTTTACGAAGTTTACAAAAAATTTACAAAAAATTTAATAGAAATTGTTTTATAAAGGTAACATTTGATAATGAAGAAAACGTAGGGTAGTCTGTTAGGCAGAGTAGGGGGAAGCGGCTTCCGGAAATCTTTGAGAGGACGAATTGGAGTGGGAGCATTAAGCCGGGACTCGTAATTGCCTGTAGGCAATACCACAAAGGTTGAGTGGAAAATTGGAGTGGGGCGATTGGGCCTGAAACTCAGCATTAGCTCTCGTCAGCCGTCAGAAGGATATCATTGTAACGTCGAAGTTGTTCGTTCTTCGTTCACAGTTTTTCAGACATGGAGAGGTGAGTTTGATATTCCGCGCTTTCTCCGATCTTCCATCTTTTCGTGTATTATTTTTAGTTTTATGAAATTTTACGCGGTGCATTGTATGCATTTACCATGTTTTACAGCCAAAATGTAAACACGTTCGCCGCGGTCAATTTGACATCCTGGAGAGATCCCGCCAGGAAAGAAAAAAAAAATGTGGATTGTGATTCGGACGACAAAAATATACGCGTTATTCCACCGTCGACGGATTTGTGGGGCTGTCACGATGAGCCGAGTTGGGATTCGGAGGAGGAACCGGATCTCTTCGCGGATATGCTGGAGCGTTTCGCGAACGAAGTTTTTGTCGATAAAAGAGAAACCTGTGGGCCAATCAGGTGTCGCCGAACCCGTCCCCGTGTCAATGTTATCGAGTCGTGAGTACAGCTTTATTATTAATTTAGATATTTTTAGCAGCGTTTTCGTTTAATCTCTTCGAGCTATATCTGCTGAAAAGTATTCACGATGTTTGTCTTTCTTTTTTGTTTGTAGAAAGTACCATAAAAAACGTGAAAGTCCAGCATACGGCCGACAAGGAAATAGCTCGACAAGACGTAGCGGCAAAGCGTGAATGAAAGACCAAAAGTGTAAAGTGACAAGTGAGCGATATCGAAATCGTTAATTTGAAAGACATTCCCGCTACTCTCTGTATTTATTTATATTTACGGTTTTATGAAAAATGTATTTGTGATAATTTTATTTTGTGTGTTTTTATGAATATATGCTCCATTGGAACAATTTAAAACAAAATCGCTGTGTCGTGCCATATCGGCGCGTATTCTTTAACGATGTTTCACACGTACCTTTCCTAGCAAAAATGAGATTTCACGAGAATTCCAAATACTTACCAATAGTATAAAAATCTAAAAAAATCATCGGCAATGAAGACATCAAGGACTATGAATTTGCATAATAACAATGCGAGAATGTTATAAACACATAACTAATTTTAAAAAAATAAATAAAAAAGAAATGCCGGTGAACTTTTTTCTCTTGTCAAATGAATCTCTTAATTTTTACCAACCATATGAATTTTCTAAATGTTCTCACTTTTTGAAAATCTTTTTTAAAAATTTTTCGTGTACTACTGAAATTGATATTTCTAAACAATTTACTGCAATTACTTTGGTTTTATTTATGTGAATATTGTAATTCTAGTAAACTTTTGTATCTAAATCTTTTCTTTTTGTCGATGACGGATATGCCTTTCTCTTTTCAAATGAACCTCTCCATATTTTAGCAAGCATAAGTATTTAAATTTTCTTTCTTTTTTTTTACATTTTCGAAAATCTCGTTTTGACATTCTATTAACACTATTGCTACTTCAATTTTGGTACACCCATGCTGAAACTTCATGAGTGTGACGTGAAATGTTTTACGAAAACATATACAAAATTTTTTGCTTCCTCATGAAGCTTTGTTTTGGTGAGAAAATTTTTTTCGTTTTTTTATGTAAACGTGTTCAGAATGTTCTAAAATATCGGAAAACGAGCGCGGCAGACTGTGATTAATGAACGAGAGGAAGCATTATGGCAATGTAATTGTCAGCTTTTTAAAATGTTAGAAAATGTATGTTTCCAAAATTCTAAAAAATTTACAACAAATTTACTAAATATACAAAATTTACAAAAAATTTACAAAATTTACAAAAATTACAAAAATTTACAAACTTATTCTATGTAGTCGCACGGCCCGAAACATATTGTGTTTAAAGTCGTCGGATACCCCACCGAAAGTTATTCTACATCCGTGGAAGTGGCCTGATGGTCCGAGACACAGACTTCACGCCGATTTTTTCGTTCCGATGGAAAAGCCGGAAAATCTAAGAAATGTGATTAATGAACGAGAGGGAGTATTATGGCAATGTAATTGTCAGCTTTTTAAAATGTTAGAAAATGTATGTTTCCATAATTTACAAAAAATTTATAAAATTTACAAAAAATTTATAAAATTTACAAAAAATTTATAAAAAATTTACAAAAAATTTATAAAATTTACAAAAAATTTATAAAAAATTTACAAAATTTACAAAAAATTTACAAAATTTACAAATATTTTCGATTTCCAAACTTATTCTATATAGTCACACGGCCCGAAAGATATTGTGTTTAAGGTCGGCGGATAACCCACCGAAAGGTATTTTACATCCGTGGAAGTGACCGAATGGTCCGAGTCACAGACTTCACGCCGATTTTTTTTGTTTTTATTTTATATATTTTTTTATACTTTTATATATTTTTTTGGCTTTGTATTTTTTCATCTTTATTGTACACTTTTTTAGCATTGAACTTTTCATTTTAATGGATTCTTAGTATTCTACCTTTTTTCATGTTCTCTTATGTACGTGATACATTTTATTCATTAGTGCAGGCAGGAAAAAACTACGAGGCCTAGCGGAAGCTATTGATAAACACCCTGGAAATTTATTAACAGGCGGCGGTGTTTACGCTATAAGACCCATCCAACGCTGCGGTGCCCGACTAAGTTTATAAGGTTAATTTTTTTACTAAAAAGATAGAAATGTACACACTTGGTTTAAAATAAAATAAAAATATTTGTCATAATTTCTTTTTTCACTTACCTCCTGTCGACGACAATTATCAGAAAATTTTTTTTTTTAAATACCAAACATGGGGCCCGAACCAGTGCTCTACCGTGTCGCAGTGCTGACTAGCGGCGCATGGGGGTATGATGATGATGATGATGCGCTGAAGGCCAGCACTGCGACACGGTAGAGCACAGGTTCGAGCCCCATGTTTGGTATTTAAAAAAAAAAATTTCTGATAATTGCCGTCGACAGGAGGTAAGTGAAAAAAGAAATTATGACAAATATTTTTATTTTATTTTAAACCAAGTGTGTACATTTCTATCTTTTTAGTAAAAAAATTAAGCTTATAAACTTAGTCGGGCACCGCAGCGTTGGATGGGTCTTATAGCGTAAACACCGCCGCCTGTTAATAAATTTCCAGGGTGTTTATCAATAGCTTCCGCTAGGCCTCGTAGTTTTTTCCTGCCTGCACTAATGAATAAAATGTATCACGTACATAAGAGAACATGAAAAAAGGTAGAATACTAAGAATCCATTAAAATGAAAAGTTCAATGCTAAAAAAGTGTACAATAAAGATGAAAAAATACAAAGCCAAAAAAATATATAAAAGTATAAAAAAATATATAAAATAAAAACAAAAAAAATGGGCGTGAAGTCTGTGACTCGGACCATTCGGTCACTTCCACGGATGTAAAATACCTTTCGGTGGGTTATCCGCCGACCTTAAACACAATATCTTTCGGGCCGTGTGACTATATAGAATAAGTTTGGAAATCGAAAATATTTGTAAATTTTGTAAATTTTTTGTAAATTTTGTAAATTTTTTGTAAATTTTGTAAATTTTTTATAAATTTTTTGTAAATTTTATAAATTTTTTGTAAATTTTTTATAAATTTTATAAATTTTTTGTAAATTTTTTATAAATTTTTTGTAAATTTTATAAATTTTTTGTAAATTTTATAAATTTTTTGTAAATTTTGTAAATTTTTTGTAAATTTTGTAAATTTTTTGTAAATTTTTTATAAATTTTTTGTAAATTATGGAAACATACATTTTCTAACATTTTAAAAAGCTGACAATTACATTGCCATAATACTCCCTCTCGTTCATTAATCACATTTCTTAGATTTTCCGGCTTTTCCATCGGAACGAAAAAATCGGCGTGAAGTCTGTGTCTCGGACCATCAGGCCACTTCCACGGATGTAGAATAGCTTTCGGTGGGGTATCCGACGACTTTAAACACAATATGTTTCGGGCCGTGTGACTACATAGAATAAGTTTGTAAATTTTTGTAATTTTTGTAAATTTTGTAAATTTTTTGTAAATTTTTTATATTTTGTAAATTTGTTGTAAATTTTTTAGAATTTTGGAAACATACATTTTCTAACATTTTAAAAAGTTGACAATTACATTGCCATAATGCTTCCTCTCGTTCATTAATCACAGTCTGCCGCGCTCGTTTTCCGATATTTTAGAACATTCTGAACACGTTTACATAAAAAAACGAAAAAAATTTTCTCACCAAAACAAAGCTTCATGAGGAAGCAAAAAATTTTGTATATGTTTTCGTAAAACATTTCACGTCACACTCATGAAGTTTCGGCATGGGTGTACCAAAATTGAAGTAGCAATAGTGTTAATAGAATGTCAAAACGAGATTTTCGAAAATGTAAAAAAAAAGAAAGAAAATTTAAATACTTATGCTTGCTAAAATATGGAGAGGTTCATTTGAAAAGAGAAAGGCATATCCGTCATCGACAAAAAGAAAAGATTTAGATACAAAAGTTTACTAGAATTACAATATTCACATAAATAAAACCAAAGTAATTGCAGTAAATTGTTTAGAAATATCAATTTCAGTAGTACACGAAAAATTTTTAAAAAAGATTTTCAAAAAGTGAGACCATTTAGAAAATTCATATGGTTGGTAAAAATTAAGAGATTCATTTGACAAGAGAAAAAAGTTCACCGGCATTTCTTTTTTATTTATTTTTTTAAAATTAGTTATGTGTTTATAACATTCTCGCATTGTTATTATGTAAATTCATAGTCCTTGATGTCTTCATTGCCGATGATTTTTTTAGATTTTTATACTATTGGTAAGTATTTGGAATTCTCGTGAAATCTCATTTTTGCTAGGAAAGGTACGTGTGAAACATCGTTAAAGAATACGCGCCGATATGGCACGACACAGCGATTTTGTTTTAAATTGTTCCAATGGAGCATATATTCATAAAAACACACAAAATAAAATTATCACAAATACATTTTTCATAAAACCGTAAATATAAATAAATACAGAGAGTAGCGGGAATGTCTTTCAAATTAACGATTTCGATATCGCTCATTTGTCACTTTACACTTTTGGTCTTTCATTCACGCTTTGCCGCTACGTCTTGTCGAGCTATTTCCTTGTCGGCCGTATGCTGGACTTTCACGTTTTTTATGGTACTTTCTACAAACAAAAAAGAAAGACAAACATCGTGAATACTTTTCAGCAGATATAGCTCGAAGAGATTAAACGAAAACGCTGCTAAAAATATCTAAATTAATAATAAAGCTGTACTCACGACTCGATAACATTGACACGGGGACGGGTTCGGCGACACCTGATTGGCCCACAGGTTTCTCTTTTATCGACAAAAACTTCGTTCGCGAAACGCTCCAGCATATCCGCGAAGAGATCCGGTTCCTCCTCCGAATCCCAACTCGGCTCATCGTGACAGCCCCACAAATCCGTCGACGGTGGAATAACGCGTATATTTTTGTCGTCCGAATCACAATCCACATTTTTTTTTTCTTTCCTGGCGGGATCTCTCCAGGATGTCAAATTGACCGCGGCGAACGTGTTTACATTTTGGCTGTAAAACATGGTAAATGCATACAATGCACCGCGTAAAATGTCATAAAACTAAAAATAATACACGAAAAGATGGAAGATCGGAGAAAGCGCGGAATATCAAACTCACCTCTCCATGTCTGAAAAACTGTGAACGAAGAACGAACAACTTCGACGTTACAATGATATCCTTCTGACGGCTGACGAGAGCTAATGCTGAGTTTCAGGCCCAATCGCCCCACTCCAATTTTCCACTCAACCTTTGTGGTATTGCCTACAGGCAATTACGAGTCCCGGCTTAATGCTCCCACTCCAATTCGTCCTCTCAAAGATTTCCGGAAGCCGCTTCCTCCTACTCTGCCTAACAGACTACCCTACGTTTTCTTCATTATCAAATGTTACCTTTATAAAACAATTTCTATTAAATTTTTTGTAAATTTTTTGTAAACTTCGTAAAAAGTATTTAATTTTAGACGCTGGATGCATGTGGGTTCGGTATCCCGAGTTACGGCCGAAGTACGAGTACGTGTCCTCGAGTAGCCGATTGTCGTATTCACGACTCGATAATCCAGTGTAAATAAAAAATAGAAAAAATCCAAAAATTGTTAAACGTAGTACCCTGTTTTTACTCTCCTATTATACATCCCAATGAGCGGTATCGGTCGCCAGGTCCCAGCTACCCTACCCCACCTCGGACATCCAGGACTCCCACTTACCTTCCTTCGTGAAGCATCTATTTATTTTTGTCAAATTCACTACAAACTTTTTAGTAGTTACCTACTTAGAGAAAACATCGTCTTTTGGTAGACGACATTTTATGGCACAGCGGTCCCCGATCATTACGGTAGCCGGCCCATTATCAGAATATGCTTGAGTCTCCCCTAATACTCCCGTGCGCTCGCCGTTCGCGATGCAATCGTATCCTGATGACCTCCTGGTGATAAAACGGCCAGTCACGGCTCCCCCCTTGCCATTATCCTGACGTGTCCTCAGCTACTTCCGCACATATCTTTACGATTTTATTTGTACTTCTGTAAAATAGCTCACTAAATGGGTTTTCAAATTTTTTCGCGATACTAAATAGATAAAAACGAGCCGATCGTAACGCTGACCTTCGGCGCCCTCATCATCATACCCCCTCCCGCGAGCCGCTCGCCAACAGCCGCCGCGGTCCAGTCCTCACCTTCAATGGACAGTATACCTGCTAAACCGCACGCAAATGTCTGGCCCGGTTGACAACGGCTGAGCACTGGCATGATGAATAAATTTTCCATTTGGACAGTTCTCTCAATAGCGTAATCACCTAATCAAATGCGCATTGCATCGTCACTGAGCGGTCGCTCGACATATGATTCCGTGCCGTATGGCTATATAGAATAAGTTTGTAAATCGTAAATATTTGTAAATTTTTTGGAATTTTTTGTAAATTTTTCGTAAATTTTGTAAATTTTTCGTAAATTTTGTAAATTTTTGTAAATTTTTCGTAAATTTTGTAACTTTTTGTAAATTTTGTAAATTTTTTGTAAATTTTTGTAAATTTTTCGTAAATTTTGTAATTTTTTGTAAATTTTGTACATTTTTGTACATTTTTTATTTATTTTTGTAAAATTCACTCCAAATTTTTTTTGGTAGTTACCTACTTAGAGAAAACATCGTCTTTTGGTAGACGACATTTTATGGCACAGCGGTCCCCGATCATTACGGTAGCCGGCCCATTATCAGAATATGCTTGAGTCTCCCCTAATACTCCCGTGCGCTCGCCGTTCGCGATGCAATCGTATCCTGATGACCTCCTGGTGATAAAACGGCCAGTCACGGCTCCCCCCTTGCCATTATCCTGACGTGTCCTCAGCTACTTCCGCACATATCTTTACGATTTTATTTGTACTTCTGTAAAATAGCTCACTAAATGGGTTTTCAAATTTTTTCGCGATACTAAATAGATAAAAACGAGCCGATCGTAACGCTGACCTTCGGCGCCCTCGTCATCATACCCCCTCCCCCACGCGCCGCTAGTCATCAGCAGCACCGCTGGCCTTCAACGATAACACGGCATAGTGCGCTGATCCGGCGCTATACGGCCCTGGCGCTCCAGACGCGCATCCCCACACGTTTGCCTTCACTCTCTCCCACCCTACACTCACGCCTCCCACCATACCACACTTGGTCAAGCTAGTCAAGTGTTCGAGTAAGGGCGGGTGGTTGGGACCTGACAGCCGACGAAGCAACATCTCCCCCGATCACCCTAGCCTACCTCGGGCCTCCAGGGCCCCCGCATCCCCACCCTATTGTCTTCACTCTCTCCCACCCTACACTCACGCCTCCCACCATACCACACTTGGTCAAGCTAGTCAAGTGCTCGAGTAAGGGCGGGTGGTTGGGACCTGACAGCCGACGAAGCAACATCTCCCCCCGATCACCCTAGCCTGCCTCGGGCATCCAGGGCCCCCGATGGCGCGGTGTGGTGGGGGGTGACTCACACACACACCCAGCAGAGGCTGGCAACAGTCCCCACCACCAATCGCCGCCATCTTGAAAAAATCCGTATAGGTACATTACCTACTACAGTGGAGTAAACATCACTTTAGCAGTGAGGAAGGATTCACTTTAGCAGTGAGGATCGCAGAGAGCAATGTGGCACGATGGGTAGTGCGAAGCCGAATGACCCTATTCGAGTCGGTGGCCGGCTTTATATGCCTGTCGGAGGCCCATCAGCGGGCCAATCGTTCGGCAGTAGCGGATTCCTGTCCGTGGATTGGCTGCTCGAGGAATCGAGAGTTCCTTGGCGCGAAACTCGGTGAAGACTTCCGAGTCCCGTGCGGAGTCGAAGTTCCGATGGCAAAATATCTCGGCAGGAGATATTTGCCCGATGTGGGAACCCGTTGTGGAAGTGAAAACTTCCGGGGAAAGATCTCAAGGATTGTTCCCGCCGTTGAGTCCCGATGTTGGAAATTCTCCGAGATGCCGACGAGAAATCGCTGGTTACGTTGAAGGAGCGTTTTTTTTTACCGATGGCCACCTGTTCGGTGGAACCCCGATGCTCGTCGTGAAAACGACGAGGTTTTGCGAAGATTGCTGGCCAACCTGTTCGGTGGGACCTCGATGCTCGTCGTGAGAACGACGAGTTGCGAATGACGTCGTGAAAACAACGAGTTTGCGAGTTGCGCCGTGAAAACGGCGAAGAGTTTCGAAGATCGTCGTAAGAACGACGATTGGGGGTGAACGGGAGAAAGAATGAGTAGGACTAAATTTATATATATGAATATATAAATCCGTGCGGACTTTTATTCTTCTCGAGTTCGAGTTCACTTTTCAGTGAATGGGCTGGAAGCCCCAAAAATGTGTGCTAGGACGCACGAGCCGATTCTTCTACAGAGGAATATGCGTTACAGATAAAGAGATCGCTGAATGCTTTCGTTCGCGAGAAACTCTAGTCGAAATCGCCACCTAGCGGCGGAGTCGGAACTAAGCTTCGTCGGGGACTTTGAATCCCGCGTGGCGAGCGGCGGCGCTCGCGACGACGGTGATAGTTACGCGCGAGATTCGAATGTTCGCGTAATATCCCGGTAAGTACAAATATTGTAGAATATTTATAGGAAGGTAGTGAAAGGGTAATATCTAATTATAAGTAATTACGACTAATTATTATCTATAGATACGTGAAATGGTTTTCTCCGGCGCAGCGGAGAATGTCGAAGGTAACGTTGGGGAGATTTGCCGACGCAGCGACTCTCCGATGAAAAGGTAAGTAAAAATTCTAATGATCGATTGGAATTGAAACGCGTACTAATTTTATGTTATTTTTTCTGTTTTAGGTAACGACGCCGAAGGACGTCGCCGACGATCATCGCCACGTGCGTTAACGAGGATCGTATCGCGGTAAGTATTATATTAATTTGATAATGAACGACGTGTTTTTTTTGTGTTTTAGAGACGCGGTCCGTACGAGCGGAAAAAGTTCGTCGCCAGGAGGCTGCGTACAACAACTTGAAACCTGGATCATTCGAAGAAAGAGATTCCAGGCTTCGCACTTATCTTTTGTCGATGAAAATTTATTGTAACGACAGTATTACTGCATAGCTTATCGACAAGAAAGAAAGTGCGAAGACTTGATACTTGGATCATTTACAGAAATACATTTCAAGCTTCGCATTTATCTCTTGTCGTTGAAAATTTGTTGTAACGACAGTATTGGTGCGTAGCTCATCGATAAGAAAGAAGGTGCGAAGACTTGAAACTTGAATCAATCACAGAAATATATTTCAAGCTTCGCACTTATCTCTTGTCGTTGAATCTTTTTTTCATTTGTATTTTTAAACTTGAACTGTTTAATTTTTTTATGTGAGATACGCAAACTAACTTTTCTTGCAGGATCGCTAAAGACTACAAATTCATCCCTATGCGCTTCGTCCAAAAACGAAATTATTATGGAAAAGTATTGCCGAAAGCAGCATTGTTGATAGTGTTAAATTACTTTTCTGGCTAACAATAATATTCAATCGGAGGTAAATTGGGTGGGGACACTAACCAAGTTGCGTAGCTACTCCAAGTAATTTATTAGTCACATCGACGAATTATCAAGTTTAATGGTTGAAGCGACAAAGTTACTGGAAAATAGAAATTTCGCTGGCTAGGAAGATAATTTCATTCGTTGGATTAATCAAATCGATTAGTTACATGAAATAGGTAAATCGTTGGATGCAAGTAAGAAAATGGTGCCAATAAATAAGTAAATAGCTAACCCAACAATTTTACCAATAGTTGGCCCAACTAACACCTTGGTTAGTCCAACGATTGGAAAACTAACCAAGTAAAAGTAGTTGACCCAACCAATTTGTCGTCTGGCGTTGAGAGCACGACGATAATTGGTCGGGTCAACTATTTTTTTTGTTATACTAGCGAAGTCGTTTTTTCCGTGTATAGCTAGGGGTAGGTCAGGTATTAGCGAAGTTACTCAGGTAACCATCATAAACCCTTCTGGTCTTTTCCAATCATAAAGAATAAATTGGTAAAAGCACGACTCTCATAAAATATTATTCATGCCTTCAGCAATACTGTTCGTTACTCGCAGGTTAAACCATAAAACTAAGGAGAGCGATCTTGCAAATTGATATTCTTTTCTTTAAACAGTTTCAAAGATATTAGGCAGAGTTGAGATTATAATTTTTATAGGCGACGAGAAAATATCGGGTTACACAGGAAATGTAAACTTTCAATAACTAGTTCCGAGAGTCTCTTCTAAATATTCGGCTGAAATAAATAAAGATTCAACTCGCCGATTTGTCACGGTTACAAGAAAGAAAAAAAAGAAGACCCTGTGCTGAGAAAGAATATAGGAGTGCACGTGGACGCTATGTAGCCTCGACGGAGAAAGCCTCTGTACCAGCGTATTCTTTTAGATAGGATAAAAAAAGAACCGACCGCGTAAGCGTGGCTGGCACGAACAAGGGAAATCAAGAGCTACCCCGAGGGGGGCAGCGGTGTTGGCTGCGACTCGCGGGCCAGCTTCGGTGCACATGATCGTACTCGACAAGTAGGGAAAGGATGAGCCACCCGCGGCAATGCATAGAACGCTCTAGAAGGCCCACCATGTATCGATAGCCGAATTCTGTTGGCCAATAGGAGAAGGGCAATAAAAATCGAGCAGCATGCGACCGCTTCCTAGCCAGAGTAGGGATGAATAAAGAATAAATGAACAATCAATAATTATTATAAATCACGATCAATAGTTATCTTTTGATGTTTCGAAATAACCAAATGTTAATATTATCGCAGAAGTTAAACCCAAAGTTTGTTAAATTGCGAATTAACAAATGGAAAGGCTTAACAAATTAGTTAATTAAGTTCATTGAGTAATCATACAATGTTAAAATCCGACGAAAAACCAATGAAATCAACTACTAGAACGCTCTATTAATTTATGTCATTTTAAATGAATTTAAAATCAATTAATATACCGATCAATATTGATCGATATTCAATTTATTATTGTAAAAACCCGAATGAGAATGCACGTATGAGTATGAAGATTAAGCGTAAAACATCGATAGAATCAATTTTATAATATTTTTGGTTTTTGTCAATTGATTAATTCTTTATCGAGAAAATTTCCATTGATCAAGTATTAAATTCCATAAATTTCCACCTAGAAAGGTGATTCAAGTTCGAGATAGTTCAGAAACCGATAAAAAGAATAATTTGTTAATTACCAATCTCAAAATCTGATTGGACATAGGTTAATTAGAGTCATTATTGAAAAATCGACAGCCAATAGAGAGAATAAGGGAAGCGGGGAACTCACGCCTTGGCCAAGACGTTGACCCCTTCCACCGCGGTATGTGCCATCTTGAGTCTATATAACTAGGGCCCTTTTCAGAGGCTCACGCTCATTCATTCCAGTTCCGACGTTCATTCTAGTTCCGGATCTCATTAATCTGTATCGACACCGAATCTCTGACAGTTTGCTCCGCGACCAGTTTTATTCTTTGACCGAGATTTGAAATTTATTTCAATTTTTCTTTTGCAAAGTTGTAAAGTACAGTGGGACCTCTCTTTTTTTAACTTCACTTAACTTAACTGCTCGTTTATTTTAACTCGTTACTATGACAATGCTTTCGCTTAACGGTATTTCCCTTGAGTCCGCTCGCCCCGCTATGAACGCAAAATGTACACTGCGCACGCGCAGTGTCCCGTCGTGAAGGGGCGCGTATACCCCTCATTGCTCCTACTCGCAGCAACTGAACGAGAGTGGGGACTGTAGGGGAAATACGGAATAGCGAACGAGTGCGGTCCCGTCGAGTTAAGAAAAGAGGGGTTGTGCTGTATGTGTATGGATCAACTTCCACTTTTGTATCTTTGAACAAATTTAATTTTGTTGCTTCAGTTTTGCCGATAATAATAAAGCTAAAAAGTTATTAGTTTTTGTGGTGTTTGCGTCGATTTCTTTACGAGAAATCCTCCGACCGCTCGGCGATTTCCTCAACACGCCGAGGGTAGCATCGACCAATGATCTACTCCGACCAGTCGCACCGACCACCTCCTTCGTTTTCTGTTCTCCGTATATTTTCATTTTTCGGTAAGGTAATTTTACTTCATTTTATGTGTTTTCTTCACCCCAGTGACCCTTCCTCTATATAGAATGGTGAATTAGCGATGTACTCATTTCTCATCATTGTGGCTCTTCTGGCAATTATAGTTGCTATTGTTATTACCCTTCTTTTGGGCGGAATCTCTCTTGAGATCTCCGTAACCTTTTGTCTCACGTGTGTCGAACGTGAAGCTCCTGTGGTACATTCCGATGTTCATTCCAATCCGTTGTTCACGCCTCGTCGACTTTTCCGAAGTAACCCTCTAAGTTCTGTCTAAAAACCCTCAGTGTTTCTGTCGCGAATGTACTCTAGCCTCTTCCCGAGTAATTTTCCGCGAGGTTAGGCTCAAAACAAGACACCCGCGAATCGTAGCCGCTTCGATAACGCGTAAATTGATTAAGTTCAGTGACCGAAATGAGGCCAGCTCCTCACGTAAATTCACGATTCGCGACGTAACAACAGAATATCCGCAACTGGTTTTCTATTATGACATGATATATTGGACATGTGCGATTATCAACGCTGTGCACTTCGCTACAGTGGCTGCATGTAGCCATGTGTTTGCAAGGGAGAAAAATAATATCGGGTCGCCGCAGGTAACAAATTATGCATGGTCTCGAAAGTAAATTCGGTTTGTTATCGTGCGATGAATCGTTCTGCTCGGCTCGGCCTCTGGCCGTTGTTGCATCGCAACTGGAGCGTGGTCTTCACGGTCAAAATCGAAACACCGTTAAATAATACTGTCGTTACCAGAAATCCCATTATCCAGTAATTATTATTAATTTTTTATTTTAACGGAATCATCCTTTACAAAATTATTGACTCAAAACTAATATTGACACGAGTTTGTGAGCCCATATAAAATATAATATATAAATCTATTAATACTATTCATTATAACTTAGAATTCTTTTAAATATTTAACAGAAACATTATTCGTATTTTAGAACAATCTGAGTTGCCTGCGATTTAAATGCACTAAATGTAGTCCCCACGAAGTTCAGTTTTGGAAATTCATTACCCTCTCTTGTTATCCTTGCAATAACTGAGCTATTTGCTGACGTAATACGGTATACATTTTGATGGAAGAATCGCGACGTTTCCAATCGTGCGTTCTGCCTTGGCTCTCTTAAACCAATTAGTCGAAGGATCGAATCCGACGAAACAATTCCATTTATTATTTTAAACAATAGGCATAGATCTTGTAGCACCCGCAATGAGGCTAACGGTGGTATATTCGCTGAGGTAGAAATTGCTGCATAATTATGATTGTTATTAACATTGGAGTATTCGATCGGCAAGCAAGGTATCGCAAGAATTTGTCTTGAACTGTTTCCAATCTCTTGGCATAAAGTGCATACGTGGGGAATCACACCGTAGACGCATACATTAATTTAGATCGGACTGGTGAGAAATATGAGAAATATAATACCCGAATTGTGGACACTGAGGTGAAGTCCGCAGAGAATCTCTTAACTAGTCCAAGTGTTTTTAGGGCTTGGTTCACTGACGAGTCAACTTGGTTTGCAAAAGACACTTTTGCATAAAAAATGACACCTAAATCTTTCATATAGAACACTCTCTCAAACAGATAACTCCCAATACGGTATTGCAGACGGATTGGTTTCCTGGCTCGCGAGAAAAAAATTAATTTACATTTTCCCTTATTTAAGTGCATGCCGTTGTGTTCACACCAGGTTATCACATTGTTTAAATCTGCTTGAAGTAGCGTCCCATCGTCACCCCCAGTTACAGTTCGGCAAATTTTCATATCATCGTCAAATAATAAACATTTAGTTTGAATACAACACGCGACTATATCATTAATGAAGACGTTAAATAGAAGAGGACTGATATGTGAGCCTTGTGGGACCCCTCAGGTCTTCTTCTTCTTCTTCCTATTGGCTTTATGCTTTCGCCAAGTGCCAGTCTTCTATTTTTCTCCGTCAGGAGGAGCTTGTGGTTGCATTGTTGTGATTGGTTGCAGTGAAACGGCGTGTCCAGTGCAGCCGGAATGATGACGTTGGCCGCTCTGCGGAGCGGGCCGACGGTTTTGAAATAGGATAAGAGGAAGCGGGAGTACATGGGGTGTTTGAGTTCCTTTATCCTCCTCCTTCTCTTTTTTTGTTCATTTATATATTGATTCTGTTTTTTATTGTTCATTAGTTGTTTGTGAAGTTCTTTATATATTTATCTTTTTCTTTCTCTTTTTTTTATTATTTGCATCCCGAGTGTACGCCTTTCCGGTTTAATGAACTACACTGAGAGATTTACAGATCTAGCTCGCAGTCCTGAAGGTAGGTCGTGACAGCCTCGGTGACCGCTGGCGAGGGCTTTTTTATCACTGCAAGGATATCTAATGGAGGGTACAATGTGAGCGAACGGAGGGAGTCAATTAGTTTCGCTCTGTAGGCGAAAAATTGGGGACAAGAATTAAAAATGTGTGTGAGGTTTTAAATTGGCTCCCCACAGTCGCAGGCCTCTGAGTTGATTTTTTTAATTTTGTTATGCAGATACGCCCGCGTGGCACAATGTCCCGATCGGATACGGGCAATGGTAGAAATCGCTTTTTTACTGCACTTGATGTCATCAAACCATGGTTTCTTTTCTTCTGACCAATAGTTTTTGAAATAATTTACGCCTTTCACTGCAGAGTGTTTGAGAAAAAAGGCTTTTGAGAGCCTCTTATATCGCTCTCTTAGCTCTGACATTTGGTCCGAAACGTTTGGCTGGAAATCGTCCCGCGTCGGGTATAGAAGGACTTGCTTAGCCAGAGCGTCCGCAGCCTCGTTACCTACAATGCCCTTGTGGGAGGGAATCCATATAAATTGGATATTGTATCCTTGTTGCGCGAGAGAGAAAAGTTTCTCGAGCATTTCTAATGTGATTGCGTGTTCATTCGCGTTAATGTTAGCGTTTTTTAGTTTAAGAAGGGAGCTGAGGGAATCTGTGCATATCACCGCTTTTCTCAATCGCATTCGTTCAATGTATAGCAAGGACTGTTGGAGGGCTGTCGATTCGGCAGAGTAGATAGAGAAGTTTTTTTCGAGACCCAAGCCGAGGTCAATGTAATAGGATTTTGAGTGGATGGCCGCCGAACATCTACCTCGTTCCCTATCTTTTGACCCGTTAGTAAAAAAGACGACATGTTGATGCCAATTTTCGGAAAGAAATTTTTTTAGCTCCTGTTACGGGTTATTATTAGCTGAAAGAAGAAGGCCAATGTCTGTGTTTATATTAATAGGGTTTAGGTATGCATCAAACAGAATTTCAAAGCATTTGGGGATATCGTTGCGCGCTAGGGAGTATAAGATCGTACTATTCTTTTCAACGCTGTGAACTAGCGGGGGGAGTTTTCCCCGAGCACCTGGGACCATGTGGCGTTTAAATCTTTCTTGCAGAAGTTTAATTTTCGGAGGGAGGGGATGAGATCTGTTAGCCGCAACTTTTATTAATATTAATTTATCGGTTATTTCCTCCCGTCTAATGGCGAGGGGAATTTCTTTCGCTTCCGCGAGCAGGATATTCGTCGGAGTGGAAGGCAGCATCCCCAGACACTGGCGAAGAGCGGAGAACTGGACTTTGTCCATTGGGGTGTACTTGACAGAGCAGAGGTTGCACGAAGTGCAACTTGTCAAGGCACCGACGTGGGAGTAGTTCCCCCGACAACTATCTGAGTATTTATCGGGAACCTGCACGGGATCGGGCGAAAAAGCCGACGACTCCGCCTTCTCTCGTGGCCCCCGCTGGTAACAGCGCACGGCAGCCCAGGGTCTTGTGCTCTCGGTGTTGTTGGGCGCTGGCTAAGAGAGTCGTTTCCCCTAGGAGTAGATCCAACTTGTTCAGTGATCCGTTTACGGTGAGAGCAGGGTTTTTCCAAGTCTCGCGACTCAACATCTCACGCGAGTTCTCCTGGTAGCGGTTAAAGTGCTAGAAAGTATGGAAGGTTGGTCCTTTATACCAATAAGTTGCGTTTGCTCTTACGGGCGAGAGATCTTCGGATCGAGCACTGGCGCGGGCTGTCGGATTCATTGCCATCACATTAGTTGGACTTTGTCCACCCTATCGACGGACCCAACCTTGTCGTGGTGATAGGGCTTGAAAGTCTATGTACGCTATGGTGTCCCAACGAGAGCGCTGTCTCTCAGGGACAAACCCTCCGCGGGTTCCAGAGGTCGAGTCTACTAATAGGGTCCAATTGGTGGTTACGGGTTCCTTTCGAACGTCTCCCGTAACCCCGGAATGAGCGTACCACCTGTCACGCTCTCCGCGCTCGCTGAGTCTGAGAAGTAATCGGCGCAAACCGCCTAAGGTCAAACTATAGGTACGGAGGCTCTCCCTTTACGGAGACTCTCGAGCGCACAAACTAACAGGTACTACGGGCTTGAGTGATGAGGCAAAGGTCAGTAAATTGAACTGCAGGGATTACCGGCTGCCGGCGATGGCGCACTCTGGGAAGGTCCGCTTCGGGCGGAACCCCCATTAATGAGAAAAGGCTTCTGCCGGACGCTTGCGGCCGGTGTCGTCCTTTTCAATGATTTTTTTTGCCCTTTATGAGGGCAAAGGGGGAACGTAGTGGCAGTGTGTATAAATTCAACAGAGGAACGGCTAAAGGGAAATAGGCCGGGAATCTTGCGGCAATAGAAAGTAGAGCGGAAGATCGGCACTATTGTGTCGGTGGTTGCTTATGCTCTCAGGGTGCGAGATCTTCGGATCGAGCAATAGTCGCAGGTTTACGGCCTGTCACTATCACATTAGTTGGACTTTGTCCAGCTCTACCAAATGTCCGGGAGCTGCTGCCTTAAACACCGGCGCCCCGTACTCTAGGATCGGTCTGATGAGACCTCTGTATATCGTTAATAACGTGGAGGGGTGAGTCCCCGAGTTGCATCCCGAAATATATTTAAAAATTTTTAAGCGGAATTTTGCTTTGTTTTTTGTTTAATAATGTGGCTTTTCCACGTGGGATTTTTATCAAGATTAATTCCGAGGAAGGTGATGACGTGCGAGCGGGCAATATTTATTGATCTAAATTTTATAATAGGATCATCGGGAAGCTTCTTCCTCGACAAGCGACCTAATTTAGTTTTCTGAGGCGCCAGATTGAGGCCCAGGTTTTCCAGATTCCTTGCCGTCACTTCCAGCGCGTTTTCGATATTATTTCTGACTGTATCCCATGTCGAGTGCGATGAATATAGAACGCAATCGTTTTGCATACAAGAGAATCTTGCAACTTTCCGGGACTCCCCTAATAACACTCAGGAGGAAGATATTAAAAAGCATCATAATTAGATTGGGAGGGAAGCCCAGTTTGTCCAGCTCCCCCGCGAGGAAGTCCGCCTGAACGTTGTCGAAGGCACCCTCGATGTCAAGAAATACGGCTCCCAACATCTCGCGCCTCGAGAACGTGAGATGCACATCCATAATGACTGTGTAACGCTGTCAAGGGTGGATCTACCCTTACGAAACCCCATCTGACATCTCGAGAGCAACTTGTTGCTCTCCAGATACCAATCGATCCTTCTAGCCACCATCCTTTCCAGCAGTTTCAAGACGCATGATGCCAGGGAGATGGGCCTAAGACCACCAGAGCCCGGTTTTGGGATGAGATACATAGCGAAATTGCTCCATGCCCGTGGCAGAATGCCTTTCCTGTATATCTCATCGAATATTTTAGTAAGCAGAGCGATGGCCTTTTTGGGAAAGTTCGCGAGAGTCAAATTGCTAATGCCATCAAGGCCAGCGGCCGATTTTTTATTGGACAGCTTTATAGAAATTTCTACCTCCCTCTCTGAGATATTCTTCGAGAATATCGACGGATAACACGGTTTTATAGGGAAATTCTTAATCGTCCCTTCTATCGGAAAGTTGACTGTAGGGGGGCATAGTTTATCTATGGATTTCTGCACAGCGATCGAGTTTATATCTTTATCAGCATTGATTTTGTTTCCCCAGGTTCTGTTGTTAAAAGCTTTGACGGTGCCCCAGATTTAGTTGGTGACCGTGTTTGGTGTAAGTGTTGCACAAAACTCTCTAAACGCCACCCGCTTTGGTTTCCGTAATATTTTTTTTGATAATGCTACCTGTCGCATATAATTTTTAAAGTTTTCTCGGTTACTATTTCGTTTATAGATATTAAGAGCGTCCCTCCTAGCCTGGACCGCCTCTGTGCAGTCGCCCGTCCACCACATTGCAGATGGAAGTTCTTTTCTCTTATTGTTGTTTTTGTCATTATTCGGGACTTTAGCACTGGAGCTAATAAGACTATTCTTGATTTTTGATTCAAAGTCCGCGTAGATTTCCTCGTAGTTCAGGTGATTGGGTTCGGTACAAACCGCTACATTATTCTTCAGTTCTTTTGCAAATGTTGTCCACGAGACCTTCGAGGTTTTTATTTTGAACGGGAGTATAGTAACTTTTATTGGACCATTATCTAATGAGGTGACGATGGGGAAGTGATCGCTAGTATACGAATCCTCCAATACCCGCCAGCTACAAAGGATCGCGAGATCAGAGGAAGCTAAGGTGAGATCGGGGGCTCTATCGGGCGTGTTGGGTCTGTTTATTATTGTCGGATCACCGTTGTTGAGGATCCGCCAGCCTAGATCGTTAACTGATTTAAACAGCGCTATGCCCGAGTGATTTCGGACTCCACCCCCCCCCCCCCCCCCCCCCCCCAGTCTTCGTGGAGCGCGTTAAAGTCTCCAGCTATAATTGAGTCCTTGGGCAAACGAGAGAGAAAGTCTGTCCATTCTTTAACTGAATTATACGTGCTAGACTCTTTGTAAATGGAGAAGAGGTTACATGGGATTTTGCTATTCAAAATTCTCACTCCAACGATCTCCAAACCTTTCGTCTTAATATGGTTCGTCGGGATCATCGAATACGAAATGTCTTTTTCGATTAAAATTGCGACGCCTCCACCCTTGTTCAGCGACGGTCTATCCTTTCGTATCGAGTTAAAATTTTTTACTATAAGATTTTGTTCGGGGGAAAGCCCCGGGGAGAAAGCCCCCGTTCGGGGGAACGGTTCCGATAGGCAGACTAAATGTTTTTCATGAACTATTGAATCTAATTCCTGCCATTTATTTCCTAAACTTTTGCAATTCCATTGTAAAATTTCCAACTTCTCCTGAGAACTATTGAACGTACAATGCCGCGCAAGGGGGAGGGTGGGCTTGGGAGTTGGGTGGGATAACATTTGGCAGTTGAGCGGGGGAAAGATCTGTCGTGAATTTTTGTAGCTCCTTAATGGTCCATTCGAGGATTTCTCGTTTGGAATCGAGAGTCTGAGACCCTGCTAATAGGTTGCTAAGAAAATCTGGGATTGATAGATCCCATCGATCGCGTAGTTCATCGACGTGAAGTCTCGATGAAGATTTATTTATGCTTTTGTAATTCTTTTTTTTGTTTTCAATTATCGTGACGTTAAGATCATTCGTATCGTCGAATTCAACTTGCTCAGATATATTTGATTCGTCCGATAGTGAATTTATCGGGATAGTGCTAGTAGTTCCTTTTTTATTATTATTCTTTCTTCCCCTCGGGGTCGAGTGCCGACCGCTGAAATGCGCGGTGAAGGCTTGGTGAGACGGGCTGTATGGGTTGGGAGGATTTCGATTTAACATGTGCTGCGAGTTGTTGTTATTGAGTGGAGATCTAGAGTGTGGGTGTCTATATATTATATCGCGCGGGTGTGGAAACTTGAGATCCATTAGTGGGGGGAGGACGGCGGGGGAGAGCGTAGCGTTGGGGGATAAATTCTCTGGAAGAGATACCTCCCTGCTAGCTGTATAAAGTTGGCCATGCAACTTTGATTTAAAAAAATTTGGAATATACCAATCGATTGGTGGTCGTTGGGTGGTGATTGGTAGCGTAATTACAACGTTTGGTAGTCAATAGTTTAATTACAGTAATTGAAAAACAAAATAAGTCCCAAAGTTAGCCAAACACTTTTTTTTTTTTTTCAAATCGACTCAATGAGGGCTCAATCGACGCGAAATCGTTTGGTAGTCACGATTCACCTCATTAAAACGTTTGGTGGTCACTCGTTCGGCTTCAAATTACAAAAAACCTAGTGAGCCCTATGGTGCGTTCTGATGATGATCAGAGTGGAGCGTAAAGTTGGCCAAACATTTTTTTTTTATTTATAATCGATTCAATCAGGGCTCAATCGATGCAGAATCGTTTGGTGGTCACGATTCACGTAATTAAAACGTTTGGTGGTCACTCGATTAGTCAAAAGAAGGGAAAAGCCTAGTGGGACTTATGGTGGGTTTCTATGATGGTCGGAGGTAACGAGCTCCACCGATGTACCATACATGAAAAAACCCCACAGCCTCAGGAGCAAATGGATTTTTCTTTATTTCAGCCAAACGAGTTACCACCAAACGTTTGAATTATTATATTCTTGACCACCAAACGATTCCGCCTCGATTACGCCCTAATTGAAGCCACTACCAAATTAAAAAAAAGTTGCATAAATATCAATTGGAGCATAAAGTTGGCCAAACATTTAAAAAAAAATGTATTATTGTTTTAATTAGTCGTTAATTGATGTACAACCGTTTGGTGGTCTCGAATAATACAATTAAAACGTTTCTTGGTTATTCGTGTGGCTACAAAAATGTATGAATGCGCATCAATGTGGAATTCATTAATACGGTGGTGGTGGTGGTGGTATGTTTATCTGCAATCACCATAACCTAAAATAAACGTACTGGTTCGTCGGGATTTATTTACATAGCGGTAATCAAGAAAGATGCATTTTTAATGTGTAAGTAACGCTAAATCATTTGTGTTCCTTTCAATTGATCCTTAATTGGAATTCGATAAACAGACGAAAGCAATCCAGAGATGGATAGGAAACATTCACTGCTTCGACGTGACGAGCGCCGATAAGCTCTACTGTTCGACGTTCGTTACAACGTACTTACCGGTCTAAAAGAAACGAGAAATCAAAATCCTGGGGGGTGTGATTTCACGAGACGCCTGACCAGTCCCACGAATTCTCGAATTAACGATTCGAAGGAAATGAGAAGTAACTCAAACGACGAAGCTTCGAGCAGCAAAAGTTGGCGTCAAATAAAGAAACAATAATCTCGAAGGAGGTATGTAGTTCAATTCGTTTTTGTTTTACTTCTCGTTACTACACTACTACACTCAATTATATATTTCAATGATTTTCTTCAGCGCGTAGAGGAGAGCGAAGACAGTGAACTCACCGATGATAACAGAAAGTTGGAGAAATAAGCAGCAGCTGTGACCGATCCAAATGCGAATCAAAGCTCAGGTTTAACAATCGTACTACAAAAATAACAATTCCATAAACCCTCTTCTATAAGTTAAAACAAATACGTAACTTTATTTAGGTTTTTTTTGTTACTCATAGATTTTCCGGAGTATAGGATCTGTTGTGTCTATTCGGTATTCAGTCTCGTCGGTCGTCAGATTGCTGAGGAAACGTCCGGCGTACTCGAGTTGGGGCATTACAGTGTGAAGATTTTTTTTACGATATCGCCAATTTCGGTGACACTCGGGTTGGGAAATTTTTTCGAATTCGGCGGAAGGTTGAGCGAGTTGCTAGGTAAAATTGAGAATTATTGTGTGATACAGAGCAACAGCGTTAGCAACAGGCAGCGAGCATTGTGTCGGTACTTCGGCACCGGTTCCAGTGTCAACGCCGTGACGGCGGAAAACGATAGGGGTAACGCGAGCTCGACGATCGTTAGATTGCCGATTTTTGGAAATTCACAGGTCAATATGGACGTCAATGAAGACGAGAGTGTCGCCGGACCACTGGCAAAATAGTTGCACGTCGTCGAGCGCCAATTGGACTCAGATTGCACAGCTTCAAACTCTGGTGGCGAGAACTGCGACGAAAAGCAAACTTTCACTAATCTTCAGTATACTTCCTATGTGATTAAGAATTTTTTTTCTATATATATATATCTTTTTTTCGCTTTATGCGAAAACATCTTTAGAGAGACTTCTGAACGCGGTGCGTTTTCAAAAAGAGATAGGGCCCTTCGAAAATTAAAAATGAAATGTACTGTATCCTCAAAACGCGTTACTGAATTTCGAGTTTAAAAAAATGCTCAAACGAGTTCTTTTTCACCTTAATTTGTCTTTGACAACACATAATTCTCGTATTGTTTAATGAAGTCGTCGATCGATTGACAATTATGATCCCAGATAATTTGTTTCTTTTTTCATTTGAACTCTCAAGCAAATTTTTTTCTACAATCGGATGCAAAAATTAAAAAATTACTCGAGTCAAAGGAATAATCGATTATTAATTACAATCAAAAGCTCTTGAACACCGCTACAAGATAAACTGACAATAGATTGCGTTTGCCAATTTTTATTACACCGAATTTTTTTCAAGGGCAACGAAAAAAAAAAAAAAACGAGTCCATTGTAAAAATGTCGTATACAAACCATTACCGCATTTCTGAATGTCGAAATATTTCATTTTTTTAAGTCACACTCGAATTTGAGCATTTTTTTCCTCACTCGAACCGGTGATTACTATTCCAAACTTTATTTGCTATAGCAATTCGATAAAATTGAAAAAGAGAATATTATTTCATAGCTTAAAACTAAAGAACACGTCGATGTCAGTTGGCCGGGACAAATAACGAAATAAACTTTCTTTTTAAATCGTCACATTTTCAAATAATAATGAAAATCGTAATTTTATAATTCCCAACGAATTACAATCACGACAAGTTTGAATTGTGACGATGAAATAATATTCGGAAGATTTTTGCTTTTATCTTAATAATGAATCAGCGGTTGCTGCGAATAATCTTTTTTTTATGCTCTGAGCCCCGAATTTCTTTTAAATATATTGTAAATATTCTAAATAGTTACCATTTTTCCATTATAACCAATTATTCTGATCGTCGGCTTTGAACGATCGTCGAGAAATATCGAAATTTTGAGAATTTTGTACACTGAGATTCCGATTTTTTTTGTCGCATCCAAATCTGTACTTCGTAACGGTGTTGTATCGTGTGTTGACGCAGTATAAACTTCGGAAATTCGGGCGATCAAATAGTCGCAGAACCTTTTGCACTGTCGAGGCGATGTTCCATCATCGTTGATCCCAAGAGTCCTATAACTCGGTTGTAGTATACCAGCGAAGCTTTGCGTAACCAGTTTCGAATGTTTTTTTTCCCAGAGCAACCGTACGATAACAATTTTCATGCGTCCATTGCTTAATGTTGCTTTTTTTTTCTTTTTTATAAAACTAACAAATCTGCTGTTTCGATAGTAAACGTATATTTGATTTCTTAGATTTTTTTTACTAACGAAGTGAAATTTGTTGCGAGTTGCCAAAAAATATAAAATTAAATATTCATAAAATTTCATCCACAATTCTATCCGTTAAAGCTTCACCAATAATTACCGTAAAATTCACCAAAGCCTTAGCAACAATTTGTAACGTGTTTAAGCTAACATTCTTTTTCCGAATTTTTTCAGCTCAAAAAGAGCAGGCTGGCGATACGTACATAATCGTTCGGGTGGTGCGCCGCGTTTGACCTGACTGCAGATGCAGATGATCTCGGATCTCGAATACAAAAGCGGTCAGCACTACGATCTACCGCGTCAAGTCAGAGCGACGAAGGGTCTCGTTTGTCTCAAGAATACCGACACTGTGAACGGTTACAGCGGCGTATACCGGGCTCGTGGGGACGCTGCAACGTTCCCGAGATCAACGAATCGTCGGCAAGTCGTACGCGTCCATTTGTCCATTCGTCCAGTTTATTCGTCCATTCCTCTATGGTCTCTATAAAAAACGAAAATCGCTGCACATCGACAGACTTTATAAGCTCTCGAAGAGAGCGGCCGATCCGCCGACGGCCAGATGCGACTGTGATCATGTAGTGCCGGTATGCGCACTATGCACCGGTAGATGAGATCCGAGACAACCGCAGGAACCTATTGAACCACTGTCCGTGCCCGAGAGAGTGTCGCGCATCGCTCTGAGGTTCCACCCGGCTCTTTCCTTTTCCGATAGTAATTATTGGTATTCTTTTTTTTCGAAAGAAAGAAAAACAAATATAATATCTTTGACGAGCTTTTTAAAAAATCTTATTGTAATTGTCTTAGTTATTTCCTTTCTGATGGAACTGTTCTTTTTTTATTAACTATTCAAGCATTATTATTATTTTATGTAATTACTAATATCAATATCAATTGTACTGAATGAAGAAGAAAAATAAAACGAGTAATTCAACAGTGACATCAAACAGTATTATATCCTTTATAAAATTCTCGTTTTAACGTATTTTATTTTTTTCATATGTCTGTACAACGGCTTGATCCGCAACTTCTGAAAGCGTAGTCTCGTAAACGCAAAACAACTATAAACCGTTTTTTCATCTCGTTTTAAACGAAATATCGATGCATCTATTACACAACCCGTGCAACCGGGTCCAGCTGAGCGTCCCCACTTGATCCACGAACCGAGGGAATTTCTCGTTAGCTCTGCGTGAAAATGAATCACTTGAAAAGGGAATTACGTATCGAAAACTAAATAAATGTAATATATCTTACTGAAATGATGCTCTATGTCCCTTGATGTATATTCCATCACCGTTTGATATTGTTGAAAAAATTCTCGTCAACGCAACATCCCCCGAATAGGCAGATATCGATATCGTCTGTTATCGTACCGTTGGAATTACCACATCTCATCCGACATTTGTAGTATATATATAGCGAGGTGGGGTTCGATTTCGGTATTCGATGAACACCCAACTATGTTCTCAGCCATATCGTTGTAAACTTGCCAATGCCCACTTGTACGTCGACAGTACGCGATGTAATGTCCCGGCGTGTATCCGACTACTCCAGCAAGACTAAACACGAGAAGTTTTCCGTTAACAAGAAATAGCGATAATAATATATATGTACATAATCGTAAGAAATACTATACCTGTACTTAGCTATCGCGTTGCTTTTTCGTCGTCCTTCTTTCTTCACGGTAAGATCCAATGTCAAGGGGAAGTCTTCTAATTTGCATCTCATTCCCGATGTGGATAGTGGACGCAGATTTTCGGGAGTATCAGCAGACTTGCGAGTTCTCGCAGGGCCGCGAATATCAAGGTCGATCAGAAAATGGACATTCGGCTCATTGCATAACGTGTACGTGCTAGAGCAGCCGCACTTTACGCCATTCACGATTGATTTGAAAGCCAATGCCGCCTGCAAGGCGTTAAAACCTCTTCTCACAATAACGTTATGATTCGGTGAAATCGAGGGTTGTGAATACGTGCGGCCTTCGCAACCCGAACATCTTTCACGTGTACGTATACTCGGCTCTGATGCCAATGTGCAATCCACGATATGTCTTATAGTGTCCCATGTATCAATAGTATACGACAGCACACGGTTTGTTGTTTCGAGGGCAACCTTTGGTTTGTAAAACTTTCTCAGTATAATCACCCGTTCTTTGAGTACGTCTTGAGTTACACCACTGTCGAGAAAGCCGGAGACAAATTTCAATGTGTTGTTCTGTGATTTTTTCAAGAAGGCTGCATATTGGAGATTGTCTATAGCACCGGTCATGAGAATGTGAATCAACGCGTCGAAAGGGCAAGTGTGTCGTATGAATAGTGTATCGCCATCAATTACTACTCCACGAGTACAATGCGTGCCGTTCGGTAGTAAATACGGTCTTTTCAATGTTGTCGTAAGCAAGTTTCTCTGTCGAATTTCGGGATAACTTCGGAAGTATTTGCTTGTTTTTGCTGTCTGCAGGACGTTCAGTGGAATTTCGGCGTTGTCTTCTGGCTCGGTAGAAAGCAGTACGGTCGCTTTCTCATTTAGTGCTTCGCTATCAATAAGATCGAGTTCGTTGTTGTTGGACGGATTTTCGTCTCGAAGATAATTCGATGTCTTTGAGTCGAACTGTAATTTGTCCGGATCAATTGATTTTTCGAGTTCATCCATGCATGATTTTCTGCCAGCATCGCTCTCAAGTTCTTCGACGAGTAGAACAGCACCGTTGACATTGTTTTCCTCTTGTTTTGCGGGACGAACTATATCGTTAACATCGTCTTTTAGTTCGTCTACAACTAAAATATCAGAGGAATCCAGTGGGATTTGCAACGTATCGAGCTTCGCGTACGAGTGATCTAAAATATGTGTCTCGTTTGTTCTATTTATAGCGATCGCGCTGTTTTCATTCAAATCACCGAAATCGTCGACATCCTTATTCTCGAGAGCTTTTCCACGCCAGTTTTCGGCCGATAATAAGTCCGAATCGTTAAAAGCCACATAATCTGTGATTGCCGATGTAGATAGAAAGCCGGAAATATTGTCCGTAAACGTTAGTTCCTCTAGTGCGAAGTCTAATTGCGGTAGTTGTAGTGCAGAGGTATCTGTGTTTTCACGGGGCCCAGATTGCGACAAATTTTCGAACGACTTGCCTTCTTCTACTACGGGTATGCAGAGCTCGGTGTGTCTCATGTTAACTTCCTTTAATTCTTCGTCACCCGATTGGACTTTTCGAGATTCAGCTTTTTGCTGCTCGGCTTCTTTCATCTCCGATTTTTTTATCTTCGAAACAAAAAGATTAGTTTCGCCGATTATATTACGCGCAAGCTTTTTTAAAAACAAATCTACGCGCACCGGTGGCGTGATCGTAGCGAAAACTCGATGTTTTATGTCGTTAAAATACGACTCGACATAACTCGATGTTGCGTGCGGAGAGCCTGAAGGCATCGCGACTCCTGTCCACAAAGGGAATTCATTCGCCAACTTGTGTAACCTTTCGATAAAATTAGGGAGATAAAATGCGTTCGGATCCGAGCCAACGTGTACGTATGTTTCCGCTTGATTCCTCCGTTGCTCCACCCATTTTACGAGGCGATTACCGGCTTTGGTGTCATCGTCTAATTTACTTGTGTTCTCGGATATTTCAAAGTCAAAGGGCCCGACTGTGTAATCAACGTCGTCTCTTTCTTTGTGTTTTTTCAATTTATCTTCGATCCCTCGACGGGCTATGTATTCTTCTAACTTTTTCCTTGCATCCTTCGTTGTTTTTACATCCGGAAGCTCAAGAACCGTGTCTTCGTACTGTTGAATTCCTACGGCGCAAGTTAACGTAAAAATTATTCCGAAATTGGTTAGGCTTTCGCACTCTACCATCAAAGCTATGCACCGTACAAAGAACTCTTTAATGCAATTTTGGCTCGCTTTTTCGAAACATTTCCATCGGCAAATCATGTGGATGAGATGTGCCACGTCTATTCGAATTACTGTTGCAGGCTTTTCAATCACACCCCGAGCGTTTTCGAGAATTGCGAACATAGAGTCCAAGTACGATTTTATGCGTTTATTGTTGAAAGCCAAACACAACGCTGATATAAGAGCGCGGGAGTAGTCCGAGACGGCTACCTTCGGTTTTGGTGCACCTTTTCGAAGCCACTGTTTCAACCAATAGTCGATGAATTCTGTCTCGTGTTTTTCCGAGAGCATCTGGTGAACCGGCTGCGTTGTCCCTTCGAAATTAACAACGATGGAGTACAAAAAGATATGTCCGGTTTTAGTAACGTCACGACGATCTAATTTTCGAACCAGGCTCCCGGTTGCATCCACGCATATCATGTTGTTTAATCTGTTCAAACGTACATATTTTTTATAAGCATCAAGTTGCGCGGGGGTGCTATAAAACGTATAAAACGGCAACGAGCCAACGGCATGTATAAGATCACCATACTCGGGATCACCAGAGATGTTTTCTATCGTTCGAATCAAATCACGGGAATCGCCCGGTTTCACGTTCAGATCTGCGTGTATACATTCTTTTTTTGCCTGTCGCATGACGTCTGCATTAGGGAAATACGCGGGCTCGAGATCTCCATACTGCAGATCTTCCCGTGCTTTACGCCTTTTCCATGAGACACAACCTTCGTGGACCATTTCTTGCGCCGCTTCTTTCCTCCGTTTCCCATTAAGCGGGCGCTTGACATCGTCGTGTACTTCGGAACGGGTATCACGCGTATTAACGCGGATAATCAAGCCTTCTTTATCCGAAAGTTTCTTTCCGCGTGCACGAAATATATTGCCGCATTTCGAACTTTTGCACCGACCATATATGTCGATAATATACGATCCATCACCCTCACACGCCTGTACGTTCGCTCGCTTGTACACAAATGCACAATTTGTTTTGTGCTGCTTCCAGAAGGCTATCGAAATAACGTTCGTCCAAGAGCCTCGTTGCAAGATCTCCTTTCGTCGGTTCCCGTACAAAACGGTGCCCTCTGGCTTTATACAGTCCCATTCTTTTTCGGTCAAAATCAACTCGAATTCGACAGTATCTATTTTTTCGAGGCCCTTCGGTTCTTTGTTCGCGTTTTCATCGAGACTCCATGTTTCGTCTTCCAATTTTTCGGCGGTTTTTTGTTTTTCGCGACTCGTTTTTTTTTTGTCCGTGTTCGTACCGAGATTTGTCGTTTCATCTTCTATGTATGATAAGTCTTCCGCATTTGACGACGTCGTATCGTTGATTGCGGGAACATCTAAAAAAAATCAGAGTTCGAAATATTCAGATAATAAAAAAAGTTTCTCTCGACATACGATGTAAAGACGTCCAGTCCATTGCATATGTCGAGAGGCGAATGAACTATGCTGTGTATAAGCATATTGTATGGGACTTTTTGCATTAAGTTGCGGATGTTATTCGATTTTACGGGAGGATAAATATGAATGTTGGGAACGTTTCTTCATGCTGAATACAAATAATAACATTCATTAATTGCAGCGAATGAAATTATTATATTTCATTGTTTCTTTAATGAACAAAAAAAATTAAATTATGACAATGAATTATGTTATTATTGTGAATAAAATGATTATGTTTCATTATTTTTATGTTTAATGTTCGTAATACTACTGATGCGACTCTTTATTCATGGTAAAAATGGGAGGTAAGTTTTTCCAACGTTTACCAATATCGTTAGTTTGACGTCGTCAACCTAACGACGTTAGGCTATCGTTAGCTAGATATCAGAACTATGTTGAATGAAGACGCCCGAAGTTAATATTTTTTTTACTGTTCATTGTTTTTTATTTGAAACTGTCGATTGATAAATCGACAATACGATAATTTACGAGAAAAATCGCAATGTGAGCCGTAAAACCTCATGCGGCATCCATACTCGTATATCGATATGAGATAACAGCTTATTAGACTTACCGATTCGCTGTGCCTGTTTATCGTGAGCATCGAGAACTGCGAGCCCTAATTCGTTTCTCGCGCGGCTGAGAATTTCATTCCGATTTTCCCGGACGTTCACATATACATTATGAGCCGACCACTCGCCTTTGAGATAGTCACTCATTCGTTGCCATATCGGAGAAGTATATGCCGGATATGCGTCTGTGAGGAAGTGTTCCATGAATTCTTTAATGATCGCGATTTGGTCTTCTAGAGGTACCTTCGGTTTTCGAGGCATCTCCTGTAATGAAGTAGTATAAAATTAATTTCCTCTATTGTAACGGAACAAGCTTCCGTTCAATGTTGCAATGACGCGAGCTAAGTAGCTGCATCTGCTGCAGTGCCGTCGAATATGAATAGAAGTATCATCGCAATAATGATCCGAAACCAATCGAATCGTTTCAAGTTTTAAAGATTATTATTCTTAGAGATGTCTAATATAAATTCACAAATTACGAGGGAATAATAATAATGGTTCAGGCGGCGTTGCACACGTATAACAACTGACATCTCGCCGCCGCGAAAGCCGGTATATCGCGTCGGCCGTGTATATGCAACATGTCGTGTATTTTCCGTAACCAAGTGATTATAATCATTACACTTACTATACAAAAATCGCGCCCGAAAACGGCCTGTTATTGTTGTCGTGACTTCGATAAGACAACGACTAATATTTATCACACAACATCAATACAGCCTTCACGTATAAAAATATAGCCGTCCCGCGTTTTTCCGTAACAAGTAAACAATAGCTGGCAGCGCCACGTTGACGCCGACCACGCCGCCCGCACAGATTTAGAATTAAATAAATAACGACGGTTTGCAAAATGTTTTATCGACGGAACCCGCGTCTTAATACAAACGAAAGATAATGAAATGAGATATTTGTTTACATTCTACGCCCCGTCACTCCAGCGCCGTCTGTTTTGATTATTATTTTATATTTTATCAACAGAGATACGATGGAGGTGGCCGCGAGTTTACTAAATGACACATAGATTTTGCAAATGCATATTTTTTAGTAGGACATTTTCGTATCTGTTATGTAACTTTGTGTATTTATCAAAACAAACATATATATTTGACATGTTGGATATCATAGGTTGTACAGGATATGTGTGTATGGAATAAAAATATATTGATATTTCATACCATTTTTGAACATAAAGAAAAATTTCCTTGCTTGGGTTGACATTTTTCATAGGTGCCAGCTTCAGTGAAATACAGACAGACCCAGAGCGTTGTCCAGAAATTCCAATTGCCAGACATAACGCTGTTAGAAAATGAGACAAATAATGCACATGCCGACTGTAGTTATCGGAATACATCAGTACGAATGCATTGCTCGCAGTGCAAATGCATGTTTAATACATAAGATTGTTAATACCTTTCTTTGTGTTTTTGTACCAATGTCAAAGAGGCCAACAGTGGTGTTGACGACATGACGGCGAGAATGTGTGTCCCTTCGACAGCAAGACGAAACCACAGAGACTCTCGACAAAACTATCGAAGATAAGTAAAAAAAATAGTGTATGTAACTAGTGACAAGTGAGATTATTAATAGGTTTCTTTGTATCTTTACAGGAGTCGGAGCGGCCAGTGTAGTACACTTGATTATTCGTCAATATCTACAAATTTTATTTTTGCATTGCATTGCGAGGGATACTTTCATCAGACTGGTAATCAAATACTACTTTAAAGCATAAAACAATAGATAATTTCATATTGTTTTTTTTATCACCGTTAGATAAGCTACAAAGGCGATGAGCGAGAAAAAATATGTGGTGTGCTATGTAAACAGAAAAAAAAACACGCAAAACGTCTCAAATTTGCAAACTACACCTACTAGTAGGTATATAATAATTAATCTAAATGATAAGCCACCAACTTCGTTAACGTTTGTAATGTATTGATGCTGAATAAAACATAACCTCTACACGCACCTCATTAAGTAAAATATCGACGTACGGCGCAACTGATAGATGTGGAAAAGGCATCTCCATCTGGTTCTGGAATAACAGAAACTGGTTATCATCCTCGAAAGTGGTTTACAGAGGCGGTACAAGAATTAATATTTGATATATTATATTATAGGTTAAACTATTCGCAGTATAGCATTAGCTCCCACAAGGAACAATTGAACCATTACTTCGTCTAGGGCAGTAATTCACTATGCAGAGACATTAAAAAATTTAATTTTCATTATACTCACAGCCAATGTGAACGAGATCCCACAAATGTATCCTTCAAAATCGTATGGTAAGAGGCATTAGCATGGATCATGACTAAGTCTCCCGGCATACAGTGAGCCCTGACTCCGAAATAAATGTACAGCGCGACCTTCAATTTCTCCGCCATTTTCTAAGATTCGTTACGAACAATGTCAAAGAAAAAGTGAATTTCCATTTTTCGTATAAGATAATTATAATAAATGTTATTAATAACTATACTTAAGGAAGGATTAATGCAGAGAAGTTAATATATTTATCAAAAATGCACGAAAATTCAAGTTGAGCGTTTGCAAAATTCACACAGAAGTGACGGATTCTCCTTTCGGAGCAATAAGATTTGGATTTGTGGAAAGAAACACTGAGTTTAACGCGTGCACAGAATTGATAGATTAAAACGCTTACTCGGGAAAACTCCAAACTTATAAATATGCTGTTGAATGCCCAACTAAATTATTGACCATTCTGGTAATGAAATTTCGCGGGTACGTTGTAATTAGAGATCGATGTACGACCTTTCGTAGAACAATGCTTCTCGTTCACGTCAATGTCTCAATACCTTTCTCTCTCATTACTCACTATTCAAATTTATTAATCCTGTGTGTTTCACACGGTGGCTCGTTACGCATTACTGCGCACGACCTAATGGAAATGGATAGCGGTACTGGGCAGGAGTACCCCCTCCCATGAAATGCAAAGCTGTATGCGCCACTAATGGAATTGAAGGAAACTTTAAAGCGTAGTTGGCTTTTTAATTTTGTAGTTAATTTTGGGAGTACCAAACGTTTTAATTATATCATTTGTGAGTATCACCGATTCTATCTCGATTAAGCCCCACTGAATCGATAAAAAATAATTATGTGGCTAATTTTGCAATCGACTCCGGTCGTCCGACAGAAACTCACCTTATAGCGCTCACTAGGGTTTTTCAATTTTTTGAACAAACGAGTGGCTACCAAATATTTAAATGGTGTTATTCGTGACCACCTAACGATTCCACATTGATTAAGCCCTATTTGAATCGACTTGAAAAAAAAAAATGACTGGCTCAAAGTTAGCCAAACATTTTTTTTTTTTTTAATTCAAATCGACTTGATTAGGACTCGATGCGAAATCGTTTGGTGGTCAAGAATATAATAATTAAAACGTTTGGTGGTAACTCGTTTGGGGGGTTTTTTCATGTATGGTACATCGGTGGAGCTCGTTACCTCCGACCATCATAGAAACCCACCATAAGTCCCACTAGGCTTTTTCCTTCTTTTGACTAATCGAGTGACCACCAAACGTTTTAATTACGTGAATCGTGACCACCAAACGATTCTGCATCGATTGAGCCCTGATTGAATCGATTATAAATAAAAAAAAAATGTTTGGCCAACTTTACGCTCCACTCTGATCATCATCAGAACGCACCATAGGGCTCACTAGGTTTTTTGTAATTTGAAGCCGAACGAGTGACCACCAAACGTTTTAATGAGGTGAATCGTGACTACCAAACGATTCCGCGTCGATTGAGCCCTAATTGAGTCGATTTGAAAAAAAAAAAAAAGTGTTTGGCTAACTTTGGGACTTATTTTGTTTTTCAATTACTGTAATTAAACTATTGACTACCAAACGTTGTAATTACGCTACCAATCACCACCCAACGACCACCAATCGATTGGTATATTCCAAAATTTTTTAAATCAAAGTTGCATGGCCAACTTTATACAGCTCTTTTATACGTCGAGAATGAATTATTATACGTTTTTATACGGACATATTTATGGAAATGTATTGTGTAATGTAAAAAATGAAAAAACATTGTTGAAATAAAGATTTATTGAATTTAATTTAATTTACGTATGTTTTTTATTTTTACGTTTTTTGATTTTTATTTTTTACAATATATAATACATTTACAATTAATTTTATAAAAAGTATAAAAATTCATCCTCGACATATAACAGCTTTATGAGATGAGAGAAAATAAAAATAGATGTAATAGCGTCGGTTCTGCGGTTCGGATTGCCACGCGGACTCTTGTGGAGGCAGCGGTAGCGTGCGCATCGGTAGTCTTTCGCTCTGCGTTTGTTAAACCAGTAATCGTATCCCACCGCAATACTTTTTCGCTGCAATAGTGTATAAACATCATATAAAGTGTTAGTGACCCATGGAGATCTCTAGTGTAACGCGACAAGGGAGCACCCCTGCATCGCGACCCATTCCTCGGGGCAACCATCGCTAGCGAAACGCCCACGAGGCGGGCAAGCGGGACTAGCCGAAGCTAGGAGGCGGCCCGAGGCCCACACGCGCTCGAGGGAAAACCCCCCACCTCCTAGAACCCGTCGCGACGTTACCGGTACGCGGATAACGACGCTCGACAAAACAGGGAACCTCCATGGGAATCCACGAAGCCGACAGTCAGGAGGATCGCACGGAAACAGATAACGAGATAATAACCGTCGGGAAAACTATCTAACCGTAATTAAGGCTAATTAACGAACCAACCCGTTGACTACGCGCTACGAATCAACGATAACAATTGAAGCGAGCCCTAGCCTATCCATGCGAATGTAAAAAAAACCTCCTAACAAGGAATTAACAACGACTAAACAAACAATAACGAATAAAACACATCGAAAAAGAACTTCTATTAACAGCCCGCACGATGATAACGAAAGAAACGATAATTAGACATGCCAATTAAACAATTAAACGGAAGCAACAAACGCGCGGCCCACAAGAGGCACCATCGGAGGATCAACCCGAGAGACGGGCCTGAGTTTCGGAGCGCCCGCGACAAGGGACAAGGGATACGACACGCGACGTCACGGCGCAAGATAAACCCCTTCCACACAGAAAGTCGCGACGCGCCTCTCAAGCGATCACGCCACCTTTCCCTCTCTCTGCGCCCCAGCATCGCGGGGGATCGCAAGCCCACTCGCCGTCGGGCCTGAAACCCGTGCCGTGACGTCACCCATGCATCAGTATGGGAAAGGCCGACGTCACACCACGCGATATTTCTCCCACCCTCCTTGTCGATTACATAATCGACCAAGGGGTATAAAAGAGCCGCCCGAGAAGGCATCGGGATTATTATCATTCTGAAGATATTGCCGAACGTTTCTCCTGAAAAGCATTATTATTTTTCTTGTGCCGTGCTTGGCCACCTATACCATTGTCAAATCAATAGAGTCGCTCTAATTAGCGTTTAGGGACCTCCGGCATTTCCTCGGCCTTACAGCAATTGCGTTGTGGGGCAGGACTTGCGCAAGGAGACGTATCCGTGAGCACTGTCGTAGGTTTCATTGCGAAATCAACAGTACAGTTCAGATAATTTATTTCCCCATCTCGACCGATCTTAAGCGAAGTCAATCACGCTAGCGGGGCGAGGCATAGAGTCAGAGAGAGCTGTTCGTCAGTGGAGACTCCAGGAGCTCGAGCTGTCTCTGAGTCTAGGCATCGCTCCCACGAGATCCGGTCGACGAGAATCCCCTTCTAGCTCAGGAATATCGGGAGGGAAAACTCATTGTCATTGTCCTACGAGGACCGCCGCAGTGTCAATTGGGACACCGCTACGTCAACCTAAGTAGGTCGATTGAATCCTCGCCCACACGAGGCACACGACTCCTCAAAAAAAAAAAAAAAAAGAATCTCCTTCCGAACATCATTGATTGAGCAGAGTCTTTCCTTACATGAAATTAATTAAATTAACTGGAGAGTCGCAACAAATAGTCATTCCATTTGCTATCCCGTGAATTGCTGCGATTCTCGAATTCTTTTCTTAATAATTAAGGATTTCCCTTCCTCCTTCCTCCTTAAGGAGGCACTTCCGAGAGTAGCGTTCGCACGCGAAATCTTTAGTCCGACAGTGGATATTCTGAAAATCAAAGTGCTGGCATATCAACGTGTGAGATGGGAGAAGCTTCGGAAACCGGATTTATTTCAATGCAAAAAATGCCAGAGGATCGGCCACTCAAGCAAAAACTGCTTTTTAGAATTCAGGTGCGTAAAGTGCGCGCAACCCCACGGGCCTGGAAAATGTCCCATCACAGAAGCAGCCGATAAATCACAACTCAAGTGCGCGAACTGTGGTAAGGTTGGACACCCGGCGTTGTACCGAGGGTGCCCCTACCTCAAGCTAGCGAGAGGTATAAAGAAACAGCAAACACAACAGCGCCAAGCGACGACGCAACAGCGAGTTAGCCGCATCTACTCAGCGGTTCACGAGAACGTTTCGTTCGCGCAAGCCGCGAGGCGAAACTCCGCTGGCCCATCCCCATGGACGGCGAGACACAGGGAGGACGCCTTCGAACACCCGACGCAACGCAACTACGAGACGAACACTCCAAGACAACCACCGTCCCACGAGCCACCGTGGCTGAACGACTTAAAAACGGATCTAGCGTCGATAATCATCGAACAGCTTAAAAGTATTTCGTCACAGGTAGCTGCTAATACAGCCAAAGTCGAATTCATACTTTCCTCGTTATATCAAAATAATGAATAATACAAACACAGTCAAACATTCCGTATTGCTGCGATAAATGTAAACTCTATTATAGCTAATTATCGAAGACTCGAATTAATTGAATTTCTTAAAACACATAATCACGACATAATTCTCTTATCCGAAACGAAACTTAACGCCAAATACAAAATTTCCTTTGAAAATTATAATTTTACCCGATCTGATAGACCGAACGCAAAGCAAGGAGGAGGGACAGCCATATTATTAAAAAAAGAGATTCCGTTCGAAATAATTCATTACCCATTATCATCAAATAATAGTATCCTTGAGTACACAATAGTTAAAATAAATACAACACGAGCGAAAAGATTATTCATTTTGGCTGCATACGCAACAAATGATAATAGACGGTTATTTATTAACGAACTGGATGCAATATTCGACAAACTAAAATTGAGCGACGAAAAATCGTACTATGTAATAGCCGGGGATTTGAATGCGAGGCGCTCCTCATGGGGCGACAGAACGAATCATCGGCGAGGTCGATATCTAGTCCAATGGGAAAATAATCGTAGTATCGAGTACAAACTAAAAATATTAACTCCGTCCCAACCAACGTATAAACCAGCACTCACATATCTGGATGTTGGCCTCGTCGATTCTAGATTAGAAATTATTGACTGTGATAATGGTAAGTTACAAACTCTTCCGTACGATAGCGATCACGCTGCAATTTCCTTCACAATCCAGCTTGATAACGATAATATATCAATGTCGGATCCAGATTTGGCCCCGCCAAGACTCGACTATAAATCCACGAAGTGGATTAACTTCATGAGAAAACTTGATGATTTTTTTACCATAGATATACCAGAAAACCGCAATCTCTCCATAGCAGAAATAGAATACAATTTATTAGCGATCAATGAAGCAATTCTCAACTCAGTAAATGATACAGTTCCAACATTTAAGACTACGAATAGCATCGCTAAATATATGAATACAAAAATCAAAAAGCTACAGAAGGATAAATCATATCTAGTATCTCTCCTTCACTCTAGGCATATCACGGATCCAACATCTAGAAACCGTCAAACAAAAAACCTTAAAAAAACATTGAAAGAAGTAAGAATCGCGTTGCAGACGGAATTTCGAAAAGTAACAGAATCCTTTTGGGCAAAACAATTGAAAAAAATTAATTTTCGTAAATCTGAGGATTTTTTCCGCGAGTAAACAGATTGCTAAGACCTAAACAGTCATTAAAAATCGACTGTTATGTTAACGAATATAACTTGACGCTGTTAAGACGAAGCACGTGTGATCTCGATATCGCACAAAAAAATAACGGCGAATACATATTCTCTACCGCTACTGACAAACTTAATATAATAGGGGCATTCTAAGAATCAATCAATTCACCGCGATATCTTAATGATGGTACAAGGCTTCAAAACCTGCTAAATAATACAGCGCAACAATTTAAACAAGGGTTCCTACTTCATAGAGAGACAGAAAACTCAACCACAATGTTTACAAATGCCAATAGAGCGTCACATCCATTGCCAAATGAGAACGAAATAAATAATTTCTGTACAATAGCAGAGGTAAGCAAAATATTTAGACATCTCCCTAATAAAACTTCTTGCGGTCTTGATAATATTCCTCCTATAGCACTGAAGCACCTCCCAAAGAAAGTGATAAGGGCATTCACAATAATCTTTAATAACGCGTTAAATAAATTTTATTTCCCAGCATCGTGGAAGCAAGCTAAAGTATTACCAATACTAAAAAAAGGAAAAAATCCAAATGACCCCTCGAGCTATCGCCCCATAAGCTTGACACCGGCGATTAGCAAAGTATATGAATCAATAATAAACAAAAAAATAATGGAGTTTTGCTCAAATAATAATGTCATACCCAACATGCAATTCGGTTTCAAACATCAACATTCAACAACACACGCGATACATAAATTCCTAGCAGCGGCGCTTTTGGATCTGGAAAAGGCTTTTGATTCTGTGTGGCTAAATGGTTTGATTTACAAGCTGATAAGGAAAGGATTCCCGGAGTGGCTCACCCTTACAATATGGGATATGATCTCGGGAAAAAAATTCGTGACGTGGGACGGTGTGGCGCTATCTACGGAGGAATTTAACATACTGGAAGGACTACAACAGGGTACGGTGAATTCACCAATCCTTTTTAACATATATACCAGTGACATATTAAAACGCTTCGGTATTAAAGATAATGGTAACACGGCAGCAATTGCATTCGCAGATGACCTAATAGTAAATACATTCAGTAATAAAACAAAAACAGTACAACATAACTTAGAAGAAATAGTCGAAAAAATCAATATGTACTACAGTACCTGGAACCTTAGACTTAACCCTAATAAATGTGAGACAATTTTATTTAGAAAACCGCTTAATAAACTATCAACACAAGCTATAACTGGATACAAAGATTTCAACATTCAAACAACAATACCAGGTACAAATAACAAAGCAATAGTACCTCATAAAAAAATAGTTAAATATTTAGGTGTGCATTTAGATTACTTGCTAAGAGGTAACGCTCATATGCAAGTCCAACTCGACAAATCTCGTAAAGCCTTTCAAGCCAATAGCGCCATTTTCTACAATAGTAATCTCACACCAAAAACAAAAATCATACTGTATATGCTTCTAGTCAGACCCATTTTAGCATACGCCGCACCCATATGGTGGAACTCGGGTCAATCAGTAATAGAAAAAATTAGATTATTCGAACGTAAATGCTTAAGAGCCTGTCTAAAAATGTACAGGTCAGAACATACGAAATATCAACAATTCATTAGCAATAAAATTATTTATAATACCGCAAACATCCCGAGATTTGACTGCTTTGTGCTGAAACTCACACGAGATTATTATGCTAATATCACAAAAATTAATAATAATATATTAACAGAAATTTCAAACCAAGACGAACCAACATCCCAAAGACAAATATTTTCTGGTTATACTTCCCCTCAAGCTTTCATTTTTTGTGACCGTAACGGCTTATTACAAAACGCAAATAATACTCCACCATTATTTCACTGGAGAAGAAACAAAGCTAACAAACGAATATCGCTAAGGTATAACGAATACGAAATCAACACAAATAACTTTATTGGCTCCACGGTTATACCAATCAAGGATCACAATGATTTCCATAGGCTGAACTTTGCAAAATATTGGTGGCTTAACATTGGATGCCCACACATGATTGAGCTGTCAAATAGAAAGCAACTATTTGATATAAGACGGAGACAGCAAATTTTAAACGCCAGACGTCAAGGACTAAACCGATAACTCTCAGAACATTGTCCCACTTGTATATATGTACATAGAAATCTTTAGGTTAAGGTAGCTCTAGATCTGACGTATAGAGAGTAGTAGGGGTTTTTTTTCTATTAATGATTATATTTTTTCCCTCGTTTTAATGGTTGTCAGAACATGATATATTTAGACTAAGTGTTGTCTGTTACTAGTTATATGCCGTATGGTTAAAACTAAAGGAGAAAGTATATACTCGAGCTCTGAATACAATCAGACATGTGTGTAATAAATATTAGCGTAAGGTTTTTGTTGTGTGCTTGTTTTAACCTGTAAACTGTACTGTACCGTACCTTGTGAAACAATAAACAACTCATAAAAAAAAAAAAAAAAAAAAAGGATTGCCACGCGGTCGTCTTGCGTTCAATTCCCGAGAAAGCTTTTTTTTTTTTTCTAACCGAGCTGTAGTTTTTTATTTCCTATCATCACATAAGGCTTTTATACATCGAGAATGAATTATTATACGTTTTTATACGGACATATTTATGGAAATGAATTGTGTATTGTAAAAAATGAAAAAACATTGTTGAAATAAAGATTTATTGAATTTAATTTAATTTACGTATGTTTTTTTATTTTTGATTATTTACAATATTTTTTATAATACAATATATTGTCGATTTTATAAAAACTATAAAAAATCATCCTCGATATATAAGAGCTTTATGTAATAATAAAAAATAAGAAAAGACGTTACAGCGTCGGTTCTGCGTTTCGGATTGCCACGCGGTCGGCTTGGGTTCAATTCTCGAGTAAACTATATATTTTTTTTTTTTTTTCTTCAGACACCGAATTCACACGTTTTTTGTCTTTATTGTATGTAGGATTGAAAAAGCTGATTGAAATTGACTGGCTGAAAAAACTATTGAAAGAATCGAAAGAATTATCCTTTGAACAACTATTCGCCAACTATTTTCGGGTAATTATTCCCATCAAAATCATTCAAGTAAGTTGATTCATTCATTTTCAGAAGTGTTAATTCAGTGCATTTTTTTAAATAAAAAGTATGAATATCGAAGAGCGAATCAAACCTGATGGTAATTGTTTATTCAGGTCATTTGCTCATTTTTTATATAATGACCAAGAAAAACATAGACAAGTAAGATTAAAGATCGTTTCAAACGTAATACAGAATTGGTCATTACACAAAGATTTTATAGTAGGCGACGAATCATACGGTGCGAATATAACAGATCAAAAATCATACAAATTGCATATGACATGTGACACTGTTTACGGAGGAGAGGTTGAAATTCAATCGTTCGTACAAATATATAACGTACGGGTATTGGTTTGTAGAAACGATAATTCAGCTCCAAATGAATTCGGACAATGTCCTAGCAATGGAACGTTAACCGTGTTATTGTCGGGTACAATCGATGCAGGTCATTACGATGTTATAAAAACATCGAATCTTCTTTTTTGGCAAAATTATAAAAAGCAATGCAATCGTATTTATTACGAAAAAAATAAAGATTTGATCAATGAGAAAAGACAAGTAATTAATTTATCCGAAGCATCATTGGCTAAGAAACGAGAATCGGATAAAGTTAAAAGTATGAATGAGGAGCGTTTGAGAAAAAAACACGACAAGGACGTTGTGAAAAATATGAATGACGAGCGTTTAAGAAAAAAACAAAACAAGGACGTTGTGAAAAATATGAATGCGGAGCGTTTGAGAAAGAAACAAAACCAGGACGTTGTGAAAAATATGAATGAGGAGCGTTTGAGAAAGAAACAAAACAAGGACGTTGTGAAAAATATGAATGAGGAGCGTTTGAGAAAAAAGCACGATAAGGACGTTGTGAAAAATATGAATGAGGAGCGTTTGAGAACAAAGCACGATAAGGACGTTGTGAAAAATATGAATGAGGAGCGTTTGAGAAAGAAACAAAACAAGGACGTTGTGAAAAATATGAATGAGTAGCGTTTGAGAAAGAAACAAAACAAGGACGTTGTGAAAAATATGAATGACGAGCGTTTGAGAAAAAAGCACGATAAGGACGTTGTGAAAAATATGAATGAGGAGCGTTTGAGAAAGAAACAAAACAAGGATGTTGTAAAAAATATGAATATGGGCCGTTTGAAAAAGAAACAAGACAAAGATGTTGTAAAAAATATGAATGAGGAACGTTTAAAAAAAAAAGAAACAACGATATTGTGAACATTATGAATGAGGAACGTTTGAAGAAAAAACGAGGCAAAGCCGTTGTCGAAAATTTGAATGAAGAGCGATTGAGGAAAAAAAGAAAAGATAATATTATAAAAAACTTAAATGAAACACGTTTGAAAAATAAACGGGAAAAAAGATATTGCAGAAAATTTAAATGCAGCACGCTTGCACAAAAAAAGACAGAAAGATGTTATCCAAAATTTGAATGAGGAGCGTTTGAAAAAAAAAAGAGAAAAAGATTTAATACAAAATTTGAATGAGGAGCGTTTGAAAAAAAAAGAGAAAAAGATTTAATACAAAATTTGAATGAGGAGCGTTTGAAAAAGAAAAAAGAGAATGACTTAGCGCGAAATTTGAATGAGGATCGTTTGAAAAAGAAAAAAGAAAACAACTTAATAAAAAATTTGAATGAGAATCGTTTGAAAAGAAAAAGAGAGAATGATATGATAGAGAATATGTCGAATGATCGTGTTAAAAAGAGAAATGGGAAACAAATTGATACACCATGGCCTGATAAGATATCGTATTTGGATTTCGGAGATATGATTTATAGTTGCCCATACTGCTCTGCAGTTTTCTGGGATGTTGAATTTTCGAAAAAAAGCTGTTGTCATTACGGAAAAGTACAACTTTCACGTTTGAGTGATTATGATGAAAAATTGAAACAATTGTTATTGCACGATCGGCAATACAGACAATTAATTCGTTATTATAACAGCCGGTTTTCGTTTGCAACTTTCAATGCTAACGTGGTCAATGAATTTGGAAAAGGCATTTATAATTTGAAAATTCAAGGACAAGTTTGCCATGTTACACCGACTATTCTTTACACAAAAACCGGTGAAACACCAATCGGTGGCCAAATTTATATTTATGATGATTACGCAGCATCTGAACAAATATTGAAAGAAAGTAAACATTTATCGAAAAAACATGTGGAGATAATATCTCAAGTATTAAATAATATCAATCCGTATGCTAAAAAATATAAATATTTACATGAGTTATGTAAAAATGAAGAATTGCCAGAGTATAATTTATATTTTGTCCGAAACATCAATTTAGATAAACATCGGTACAATTTGCCATATACCGCAGAATGTGCCGCATTAATAGTTTCAAAAGACGGTAACATTCCAGAAGTATTTGATTTATGTATTTATCCAAGAAATCTTCCCAAAGGCGTAAATCCCGAAACATATTTGAATAAATTATCATTTCATGTCGATCCAATGACTTTTCCGATAATGTTTCCTTCTGGAGATTTGGGATGGAGTCCATTATTAATGCAGAATGCAAATAATACTAAAAGGCTTTCAACCTTGCAATATTATTCGTATCGCTTGGCTTACAGACCAAATTGTAGTTTCAATCCAATATTATTTTGTGGTAGACTAACTCAACAGTACGTTATTCAAGCGTACATTATGATTAAAAGTAATAGATTGAATTTTTTTAGATACAATAAAAAAAAATTACGAATTGAATGTTACCAGGGAATAGTCGATCATGTAGCACGAAGTGTTTTAAACGATTCAAACAATTTCAAATCAGAACGTTTAGGCAATGTTTTTATTTTGCCATCAACGTATTTGGGTAGTCCAAGAAATATGCATCAAAATTATCAAGATGCAATGGCGATTGTAAGAACGATTGGTAGACCAGATTTGTTTATAACAATGACCTGCAACCCTAATTGGCCAGAACTACAGAGAGTATTAAATCGCTTTCCAGTGGGTACCCGCGTAGAAAAAAGTACTATGGGAAAGCTTCTTTACCTGTGTATGGGATTTCGATGGGATGTAGTATGGGAACTAGTATCGAAAAGGGTTTGGGAAAGGTATGGGTTTTGGGACGGAGCCATATTCACACCATATGCTTTTCCAGACCATCCCCCAGCCACAGTGTGCGACCGCGAAAATCCTCGCGCAATCAATCCCATACGCTTTTCCAGACCCTCTCCCAGCCGTCGCGTACGACTGTGGGAATTCTCGCACGATCAATCTCATACATAGAATCCCATATCACGTATAAATGAAATAAGAAGAAAAAATAGATTTTGTCAAATGGAAGGAAAAAATGAAAAACGAAGAAATATGCTTAAAACCAATTTTTTTCGACAGATATGAGTTCCCCGAGCAAAGTTAAATGCTGCGGTACGTAATCGGCGCTTGAAATTCTATGTAGGTCCCAAAAATATTATAAAGTGTTGGATGAATCTCACATAGATCTTTTAATTTGTCTATCCAAGCTTTTTCCAGTACATCACAATATTTTTGGGACCTTAAACGAAATTTAATCGCCGATTATGTACTACAGTGCCTAACTTTGCTCGGGGAACTCATATCTGTCGAAAAAGATTGGTTTTAAGCATATTTCTTCGTTTTTTATTTTTTCCTTCCATTTGACAAAATCTATTTTTTCTTCTTCTTTCATTTACACATAATATGGGATTCTATGTATGGGATTGATCGCACGAGAATTCCCCCAGTCGTACGCGACGGCTGGGAGAGGGTCTGGAAAAGCGTATGGGATTGATTGCGCGAGGATTTTCGCGGTCGCGCGCTGTGGCTGGGGGATGGTCTGGAAAAGCATATGGGGTGAATATGGCTCCGTCCCAAAACCCATACCTTTCCCAAACCCTTTTCGATACTAGTTCCCATACTACATCCCATCGAAATCCCATACACAGGTAAAGACACTTTCCCATACTACTTTTTTCTACGCGGGTACAACGTGCAACGATATTCCAAACATCACGGTACGATTGTTTTATTCGAAACTACGCGCACTTTTGTCCGATATTCTAAGTGGGATGATGTTTGGAAATATTTTAGCATGGGTGTACACCATTGAGTTTCAAAAACGTGGGTTACCGCATGCGCATATATTGTTCGTATTGGATTATAAAAATAAATGAACTACTCCAGAAGCCATTGACAAATATATCAGCGCGGAAATTCCTAACATAAATGATGAATTGCAAGAATTAGTTATCAAGCATATGTTACATGGACCTCATACCGATTATTCTCCATGCTACGATAAAGAAAAAAATACATGCTCAAAAAAATTCCCGAAGGAGTTCGCGATTTTACAGAATTTGAAAAAAATGGGTTTCCCAAATATAAATGTAAAGATAACTATAATGTCGGACATGTTGTGACGTGATTTTTCGGAATCACCGTCACACAATAAAATAACATCATATTTCTGAGGAAATTGAGACATCTACCGTTTTTCGTTCCCGTTTTCTGCCTCTCTCAGCGACTTAAAGATATCGTTAAACTCTCGTAAGATAGCGATCGAGTTATTTCTTTTCTTTCCGATTTATTACTCTAGTATTGCCATTTCATAATTCTTCAAATCTTTCAATCGAATAATAATTAAACGATTTGATATAGATTCCGTTACCGTTTTAGCTTCGTCCCGTTAGTCGAAGTTCTCGAATTCACTTGGTGGGTCAAAGTTAGCAAATAAAAGCACAAGTGAAGGAGAGACTCGACGAAGAGTCCTGCGAATACGTGAAAGTCCGGTGCGAACCCGGCACCCTGGAGTAAAGTGCAATGCGTTGAGATCAGGCGGAGGTACGAGTTACAGGCGAGGATGGAACACCTCGCGTTGCATTAGAATTGAGAAGAGCCTTGTATCTCACGCATTGACTTTGGGTAGCGATCGCAAGGATTCTTCAAATCCCCGCTCTAGTATCGTCTCGATTCGGCAAAGTAACGTTATGGTTGAGAGGGCAGTAGCTTTCGGTCAAGGCTCCCACAATAATAATGATAACGATTTCGATTCGTTATCGTAGGAAAATCAGTCTATCGCGAGCTGCCCTCGAGGTGACTCGGGCTCTCTCTCGCGCTCCCGTGACGGTCGGTGCCGGCTGTCGACCAGTGTGTCGCTCTTTCATTCGCGCTCTCGCGTACGCCGGTCTACCGTTAGATCTCGACAACGTGTGTGTCTCGCTCGCTCTCCCGGGTTCCGCTACCTGTCAGTGCGAGCGAGTATCGTGCTTTCCGTGCAATACCGTGTGTGCTATCCTCGTGGTTTTCCGAAAGGAATTCTCACGAGTCGATTATTCGATGGATGCGTTGTGTTTGACGCTCTCGAGTTGCAGTGCATACGTGTAAGTTCCCGTGCGTCTGGTGATGCAGTTCTCGGTCCTTTTGTGGATAATTAACACGCTTCGGTGAGTTTTGAGTTATCGAATTTTTATCGTTCTCGTGTCGCGCTCGTGGTCGCGTGTCTCGCTTCGATCTCTCGATCCGCTGAGGGCTCGCGACACACGAGCGTGCGATCCCGTGGCTTAACGCCAATAAATGATTGTTTTCGTACTCTATTTTATTGGCAACGGATCGCGACCCTTCTACCATAATCGCCTCCTGAGCAACCGTGCATTTCCGCAACCGTTCGCTCTCGCGAATGTATCGACGTTAGTTCTCGTTTCCGTTTTAGTTTCCATTTTGTTGTGTCGTTCGTTTCGTCCTTGCGGAGGTCGTAGTTCCACCGACCTCCAGATTAGTCCGGTTTTGGTAATTCCGGCGAAACAAAAATTCACCCTGCGGAGTCGCTGTTCCACCGGCCTCCAGTTTAGTCCGGTTGTTAATACCGGCGAAACAAAATTAACTGGCGCCCACCGGGACGCCGATGCATCCGCGAGGGTGGACGGCCGAAGGTGACATCAGTTTTCGAATTCGCGTTTTTGTTTGAGTTTCGATTTCGCTCTTTTTGAGTTTTGAAGTTTTTTTGAGTAAAGTTTAGTGTTGCGTTCAAAGTATAGAAAACACGTCACAAATGGCGCCCAACGTGGGGCCACGCCAATAAAATAGCCAAATCATTTTGCTCTCGTAATTTCCGTTAATATGAATTTTTTTCTTATTTTTTTGGGAAATTTTTTTTTTTGCTATTATAATTTTTTTCTCTTCTCGTTACGCTGAGACTCCTTTTGGCTTGAGAAAATTCCCGTTTTCTCGCCGAAAACGTCTCGCGAACATCGATCCCGATCGACATACTTTTTTTATTTTTTATTTTTTTTTGTCGCTGTTCCCGCGTTACTCGTAACGCGCTCTCGCTGTGGTTGTTCGCACGAACCCACGCGCTACCGAGAACCATGGACGGACGGCGTAACATTATTTTTTTTCTTTTTTTCCCTTCCATAAGTTCTTTTAAAATATTTTTTTTTTCTTGTTTTTTTTTCAATTTTTTTTTGTGAAAGTTGTTTTCTTTGAAAATTTTTCCTCTTTCGCTCGTTCGTCTGGTCGACTCCCGGAGCCCTGAAAATAAATTGTAACATGTTTTTCGGGCTCATAAGATTCCCGACGCGCCTGGCAGGCACGGCATCGAGAATTTCCGCGGATTTTCGAATTTTTGAAAATTAGCGAGTCAGTCTCGCCCTCGACGCTCGCGCGCCTCGCGTGCTGGGGTGGGGGGAGAGGCCGGTGCCGAGCCTCGGCGATGGTCACGTAGGCACTCGAAAATTGTGACAAACAATTTTTTTTGAGTTTCGAGGAATCCCTACTCCTCGCCCTTTTCGCTCTCGAACGCCGAAATCGATGATCCCTCGATCATTTCATCGTTAATACTTCAAGTGAATGGTTGTTTCGCAAACGCTATCATTTGGACTTAGAAAATTTTCGGCACATCTAAACGTAAGTACCCTCGTTGCGAGGTACGGGCACGCTTTCATTGGGGGGTACCCTTGATCGTCCATTGCTCCCGTCGCGATTAGGGTGATATAATTCACCCTCGCGAGCTCTCGAAAAGACTTTTATAATTTTCACAAGAATATTTTTTTTTATTATTTTTTTCTTTTGTCCCTTTATTTTCGAACGCGAATTAACTTTCGCAGTTCGAAATTTTATTCTCGCAGTCGAACGCGAATTCAATTTCGTCGTTCGACCCTTCGTGCCCGTTTCTCGAACGCGAATTAAATTTCGTTGTTCGAGAATTATTTATTTTCGAACGCGAATTAATTTTCGCAGTTCGAAACTTTATTCTCGCAGTCGAACGCGAATTCAATTTCGTCGTTCGACCATTCGTTCTCGTTTCTCGAACGCGAATTAAATTTCGTTGTTCGAGAATTATTTATTTTCGAACGCGAATTAATTTTCGCAGTTCGAAATTTCATTCTCGCGGTCGAACGCGAATTCAATTTCGTTGTTCGACCCTTCGTTCTCGTTTCTCGAACGCGAATTAAATTTCGATGTTCGAGAATTATTTATTTTCGAACGCGAGTTAATTTTTGCTGTTCGAAATTCCATTCTCGTGGTCGAACGCGCATTCAATTTCGTCGTTCGACCCTTCGCTCCCGGTTTTCGAACACGAATTTAATTTCGTTGTTCGAGAAGTCTTTTTTTTGAACACGAATTAATTTTCGCAGGTCGAAATTTCGTTCTCGCCGTCGAACACGAGTTAAATTTCGTTGTTCGAACCTTTGTTCTCGTTTCTCGAACGCGAATTAAATTTCGTTGTTCGAGAATTATTTATTTTCGAACGCGAATTCATTTTCGCAGTTCGAAATTTTATTCTCGCAGTCGAACGCGAATTCAATTTCGTCTTTCGACCATTCGTTCTCGTTTCTCGAACGCGAATTAAATTTCGTTGTTCGAGAATTATTTATTTTCGAACGCGAGTTAATTTTCGCTGTTCGAAATTCCATTCTCGTGGTCGAACGCGCATTCAATTTCGTCGTTCGACCCTTCGCTCCCGGTTTTCGAACACGAATTGAATTTCGTTGTTCGAGAATTCTTTTTTTTGAACACGAATTAATTTTCGCAGGTCGAAATTTCGTTCTCGCCGTCGAACACGAGTTAAATTTCGTTGTTCGAACCTTTGTTCTCGTTTCTCGAACGCGAATTAAATTTCGTTGTTCGAGAATTATTTATTTTCGAACGCGAATTCATTTTCGCAGTTCGAAATTTTATTCTCGCAGTCGAACGCGAATTCAATTTCGTCGTTCGACCATTCGTTCTCGTTTCTCGAACGCGAATTAAATTTCGTTGTTCGAGAATTATTTATTTTCGAACGCAAATTAACTTTCGCAGTTCGAAATTTTATTCTCGCAGTCGAACGCGAATTCAATTTCGTCGTTCGACCCTTCGTTCCCGTTTCTCGAACGCGAATTAAATTTCGTTGTTCGAGAATTATTTATTTTCGAACGCGAATTAATTTTCGCAGTTCGAAATTTTATTCTCGCAGTCGAACGCGAATTCAATTTCGTCGCTCGACCATTCGTTCTCGTTTCTCGAACGCGAATTAAATTTCGTTGTTCGAGAATTATTTATTTTCGAACGCGAGTTAATTTTCGCTGTTCGAAATTCCATTCTCGTGGTCGAACGCGCATTCAATTTCGTCGTTCGACCCTTCGCTCCCGGTTTTCGAACACGAATTTAATTTCGTTGTTCGAGAATTCTTTTTTTTGAACACGAATTAATTTTCGTAGGTCGAAATTTCGTTCTCGCCGTCGAACACGAGTTAAATTTCGTTGTTCGAACCTTTGTTCTCGCTTTTCGAACGCGGATTAAAGTCCGCTGTTCGAGAATTTTTATCCCGTTGTCGAACACGAATTAAATTTCGTTGTTCGGAATCTCGCTCTCGTTTTCGAACACGAATTACCTTTCGTTGTTCAACGAACTACTCTCGGTTCTCGAACGCGAATTACCTTCGCCCTTCGAGGATTTATCCCGCCTTCTGAACACGAAATAATTTTCGTTGTTCGAAGATTTGCTCCCGCTCCTCGGACGCGAATTACTTTCGCTGCCCGGGGATTTATCGCGTCTTCTGAACCCGAATTAATTTTCGCTGTTCGAAGACTGGCTCTCGCTTCTCGATCGCGACTCGCTTTCGCTATTCGAGACATTATCCCGTTTTCCTGAACGCGACTGGGGACTCGCTGTTCGGAATATATTCCCGACTCCAGGCCTTTTACGGAGAAGTAGGCGATCGTGCTGGGATATGGCGGATTCCCAGCTCGCTGAATAGCTCCCAGCGGTCGTCAGTCGTAGCACCCCCGCACCATGTCGGAAGACGGTGCGAGAGGAGGCGCGGACCAGGACCAACAGGAGGCGGACGACCAGCAGGAGGCTCCCGACGAGACGCAGGGGAGGAAATCGGACGACGCTGCCTTCTCCCTCTCCGGCGAGTCGGATCGAGGGGAGCGAGAGGACAGGCCCCGAAACCCCCCGCGATGATACCAGGGTCGGTTGCTGGCAGACGACCCCGCACGCGCGGGTCGACTCTGGCGCAGAGCGGGATTGTTCCAGGCTCCACCTGTTGGTGCTGTGCCCCCCGTAGTCCCGCCACCTCCGGCAGGAGCTCCCGATCCTCAGCAGGGGGACGTTGGCGTTCCCGCTAACCCACCCGGGGGTCAAGGGAATCTTGCACTCCCGCCTGCCGAGGGGGTCCGACGGCGATTAACGCTGGACCCCGCGGATCTCGCAGAACTCGAGGACTCGGAGGCACCGAGGCCTCGTAGACGCTGGCTCTCGCCTCAGCGCGTCCTCCAAGAGGTTCGACGCTGGGGAGTGGCATTCTCGGGCCAGCCCCATGAGGATGTGGAAGATTTCCTTTCCCTCATCGAGGAGGGCCGATCGTTGATCCCGATTCAGGATGGGGATCTCCTGAAGACGCTCTCGTTTTGCCTGACGGGTATAGCCCGGATGTGTTATCGGGAGGAACGCCGCCTACTGGCGAATTGGGAGTCAGCGAAAGCTGCATTCCGAGAGCGCTTTTCCGACCCCGACTATCAGATCGCCTTACGCGAAGAGATAGCCTTCCGGACCCAAGGTGCTCGCGAGTCCGTTCGCGCCTATTTGAGCTGCATGAACGGACTATTCTCGCGTCTCAGTCCACCCTGGACTGACCCCGTCATCGGGACTGCAAGGAGTCGCGCCGACTCTTCTGCTACCGATGCGGACTTTCGGGGGTGACATCGGCCCGTTGCACTTCATGCAACCGGGGAAACGCGCAATGAGGCGTGTGAACGATTCGCCCGCGCCTCCTGGAACCGAAAGCCTCGCCCCGAAACACACCTTCTCGCCAAGCTCCCGTGTACCGAAGCCCTGTCGCCACGCTCCCGTTCGTAAGAAGAGACAGAGGCAGCTCCCGAACATCAACCCCGCTCCCGACACGTCGTTAAACGACGTAATCGTGAACGCAGCTGCTCACAGCCGTGTTATCGCGTTTCGGGTTGACGTTGTCATCTACGGTCGTACCGTACGAGCTCTCGTAGATTCTGGCGCGACCAGGACGTTTCTCGGCGCGAACTTAATAGAGTTCCTTGCCAGTCTCGGCTTGACAGCCCAAAGGATTCCGCCCCGGCCAGGAATGACCCCTAATAGTCAAGTGGAGACTATAGAGGCGGCTTCCGAGGTACCGGCTATCCTAAAGGATCGCCGTACCGGCGTCCTCGCACTCCACCTACCGTCGCTCTCCGAAGAGCTGATACTTGGGTTGGATTACTTGCGTTCCGCTAGAATGGTTGTCGACTTTTTCGGGGAGTCATGGCATTTCCGTGATACCCCGGAGATACGTCACACCTTTGTTCCCGAGGACGAAGTACCGCGCGTAGCTATGTGCTGCGGCCTACGGACTCCAGATCCCGACGAGACGACTCGCTTACGCGAGTTTCTCGATGTTCACGTACCGGATATCCCTGCTGACTCGGCAGTCACCTCTCTTGTGGCTCACCACATAGATGTAGGCGACCGTATTCCAGTCAAGCAGAAGCCGTATCCCGTAACTCCGATCATCCGCGACGTCATGTGGGCGGAGGTAGACCGGATGTTGGCTACCGACATTATCGAGCCCTCCAGCAGTGACTGGACGAGTCCCGTTGTAATGGTCAAGAAACCAAATGGCAAGTATCTCTTCTGTATTGATTACAGAAAAGTTAACGCACTCACGAAGAAGGATGCTTATCCTATCCCTAATATGACGGGTATTCCCGATGAGTTGCGGCAAGCCAATTACATCTCGACATTGGACTTGAGCCAAGCTTATTGACAAGTCCCAATGGATCCCGCTTCTCGTGAGATCACCGCTTTTGTGGTCCCAGGCCGAGGCCTATTCCACTTCAAGCGGATGCCGTATGGTCTCACGAACACTCCCGCAACGTTCCAGCGTATGCTGGATCGACTTCTCGGGGCGGAAATGTATCCGCACGTATTCGTCTATTTAGACGACATCATTATCGTTACTCGAAGCTTCGAAGAACACTTGGTGTGGCTTCGGAAGGTTCTTGAGAAGATCTCGGTAGCTGGACTCGCGATTAATCGCGAAAAGAGCGAGTTTTGTCGCTCGGAAGTCCAGTACCTCGGGTTCCTTGTGAATAACGAGGGACTCAAGATTGATCCCGCAAAGGTTGCACCTGTTCTCGAGTTCCCAACTCCTCAAAATATCCGACAGCTACGCCGCTTTCTCGGCATGGCGTCGTGGTATCGCCGCTTCATACCGGAGTTCGCGACAACCGCAGAACCCTTGACGCGGCTGACAAAAAAGGCGCAAGCCTGGGAGTGGGGTCCCGCACAGCAAGAAGCTCTCGATGCGTTGAAGGTGAGGCTAACGAGCCCTACTACGCTCGCCTGCCCAGACTTCGCGCTACCATTCACGCTACAGACCGACGCTAGCGGAGTCGGCATAGGTGCCGTACTTACGCAGGTGATCGAAGGTCAGGAGCGGGTCATCGCCTATGCGAGCCGCGCTCTGACGGATCCCGAAAGGAAATATTCCGTAACGGAACAAGAGTGTCTGGCCGTCTTATGATCGATACGAAAGTTCCGTTGTTATCTCGAGGGGTATTCTTTCACCGTGGTTACAGACCACAGCAGTCTTCGATGGCTGCATAATTTAAAGAACCCCACTGGTCGACTCGCCCGATGGGCCTTGGAACTGTTGGAATACGATTTCAATATAGTACATCGCAAAGGCGCGTTGCACCATGTTCCCGGCGCGCTCTCGAGAATCCCTGAGGGTCAAGCTGAAGCTGCCAGGTGCGCTCGCGACACTCAGGATGCGTGATATCGACGGCCCTTTCGCGACGTCACACGAAGGCCCGATAAGTTCCCGGATTGGAAGATAGTCGACAATCGACTATATTTCCATCGACCATCTAATCTCGCTGATCTCGAATTCGAGGATCTCGACGCTTGGAAGCTAGTACTTCCTCGCGAATCAAGACATGTCGCTCTCCAAGAGTATCATGCGCTCCCGCAGGCCGGCCACTTAGGCGTTGAGAAAACGTACCGGCTTTTATCCACCACGTACTACTGGCCTGGTACGTTTAAGGACGTTGTTGCTTACGTTAGGCAGTGCGAAACCTGCCAACGTTGCAAGGTAGAGCAACAAGCTCCCGCGGGCCTCATGGGTCATCGCGTGGTCGATGGTCCTTGGACCACGATTGCAGCGGATATCATGGGACCGTTAACGCCAGCGTCCACGGGACATGCTTATGTTCTCGTTATCCAAGACCTCTTCACGAAGTGGATCGAGGTCTACCCTCTTCGGAGGGCCAATGGAAAATCAATCTCGAAGGTTCTCGACGATTTAATCGTGACTCGATGGGGTGCACCCCGAGTACTGCTCACGGACAATGGAACCGAGTTCATAAACCGGGACATTCGTCAATTTACCGAGCGAGTGGGTATACGGCACGACACGACCCCGCCGTATCACCCCCAAGCTAACCCTACCGAGCGCATGAACAGAGTCGTTAAGACTATGATCCGCGCATTTCTCGATGGAAATCATCGCGAATGGCATCACCATTTGCATGAGTTCCGGTTCGCGTGCAATACCGCGTTCCATAGCTCATTGCAAGCCACCCCGGCATTCGCAAACGTTGGGCGCGAACCCTCATCCGCTACCTCGTTACGACGGGAAGTCGAAGGGGATCTCGAGATTGTGCCGCGTCCTCCTGGGGAATGGATGAGGCGAATGGCCCGCCTGGACACCCTGAGGACTGCGTTCACCCACGCTCTCGATGAAGCTTTCCGAAGACAAGCCGGACAGTACAACCTTCGTCACCGGGATCGTACGTTCGAAGTCGGTGATCTCGTTTTACGAAGATCCCACACGCTCTCGAACGCAACCCGACACATCTCGGCAGCGTTGAACGCCCCCTTCGAAGGGCCGTTTATGATCTCGAAGAAGATATCCCGCGTAGTTTACGAACTCACCGATCTCGATGGGCGATCAATGGGGAAAATTGCGGTGAAGGACTTGAAACCGTATCGACCACCGGAGGTACCGGTCTAACCCCGTTCCCCTTTTCAGATCTCAACATGGACAACTCCACCCACCCCGAGGAGGAGGTCATGGAAATCGAGGACGGCGCAGAATGGTTTGACCATATGTGCCGGGAGACCTTGAACCTGGAGGACCGCAAGGACTTTTTCCTGCGGCCTCCAATTACCGAATTGGCCCAGGCATGCGCGGCGACCCTTGCTCACCCGGGTCACCTGAGCGCGGAGTCGGCGGACGCCTTGGTGCGGACGATTGGGGAGTTGGCCGGCAAGCCAGTCGGTCGGCCACCCCAATCCCCGAGCCCGGCGGTCGCCGGCTTCGGCCAGCCGGGGAGCTTGCAGGGAACCGCACACCAGGGGGAAGCGCCACCAGTTGACCCACCTGCGGTGGACGCAACGGTGAGGACGTTCGGGGAGGGAGTCGGCAATCCTGCCGTCTACTCCCCCCGATCGCCGAGCCCAGTCCCCGCAGATGAGCAGCTGGCCGGCTGCTCCACTTGGGAAGTGCCGCGCCTAATCCCGCCGGGGCCATGGAGGCTGGAGGTTTCACCTCCAAAGACCCTCGTCGTCAGCGGAGGACGCGAGGGCCCTGACAACGCCGTCGTCGAGCAGGCCTGAGTGCGGAAGGGGCAACGCCCTCACCAGCACCCCTGCCGACCCCGGCAAGCTCTCGATCGGCCGCGCAAGTGCCGCGGAAGAAGATCCCGTCGGTGACGCCCGTTGTTGCCCCGTTGACGAAGGCCAACGTGGCCAAACACAACGGCGCGAAAAGGAGTTCCCGTCCGGCGGTACCTGTACCGCCGAAGTTCCCGTCGGCACCTCTGCCACCGAAGGCGATCCCGGAGCCAAAAACTTACGCCGCGGCCGTCGCCACTACCACCGACGTAGGGCAGAGGGATACGCGGCGGACGGTGGGACCGATCCGTTCGCGTCCTCGCCCAACGGCGCAGAAGGAACGTCGACCGGCCGGACCGGTCGACCCCCTGCCTCGGGTGTTGGCGCAGGCGTGTTGGGGTTGCGGAGGAGAGGGGCACCGTTACACGCAGTGCCCGCTCGGACCGCCCACAAGGACGTTCTGCCGTCGGTGCGGTCGCAAGGGAAAAACCTTGCGTACCTGCCCCTGCTGCAGTCGTCGTTGGGAGCGGGAGGGACTGTATGTCCCGCGAGTGGGCAGAAACGTCCCCTGGAACGTGGTGCTGGAGCTCCAGCCGAGAAGGCTGCCGCCTCCAGCGTCGGGTGAGCCCGATGTCGCACGCTCCGGGGAACGTACTGCGTTGCCGGTTCCTGTGCTCCCCGCTGACCAAGCGGGCACCCGGCATCGACGAACGAGGCGAGGAAAGAAGAAGGCTAAACCGGGACGCAAGGCTCCCGCATAGGACGCCTTAGGGCGTCCTGATCTCGCCGTTCTCGCCTGATAGGCCCTTGGCCTCGGCGATCGAGCAGCTGGAGGTCAAGCTCTCGCACACGACTTCGGTCGTAGCTCCCGTTATGAGCCTTCGGGCTCGAATCTCGATAAATGGACGGAGACGTCCAGGCTCCCGCACATGGCATCCGCCATAGCTCTCGTTAAACGGCCGAAAGGCCTTGGATCTCGTAGGAGGAATCGCCTCCAGTTCTCGGGGAATTGGATCCCGCTACGACGCCATCCACCGCCGGAAACAACGTGCAGGGAAGGAATGGTAACGTAGACAATTTCGTTGACTACTCGTGTCGTCCCTGAAATTGAATTTTTTTTTTTTTTTTTTTTTTATTGGCAAAACTACTTTCTCGTGCCGCGATTGAGGCACTGTCTCTCGCCAGCTCCCGTCTCCCTCATGAATGAAAAAGCTACCGACATGTAACTGTGAGTGAGAGATAGGATCGCGGCAACCGAAATACGGGCCGTGATCCGATCTTAGTTCCCGTATCGAGAGGCGCAACCCTCTCGTACTGCTTTTCCGCGAAGGCGATCGCGAATCCTCGCCGATCCCCGCGAAGGAAGTCAGTGGCTCCCGTTACCTGCTACGCAAGGTAAAGATCTCGTAAAGCTCCCGGAACCCCATTGGGTTAAACCCAACGAAGAAGATGCTTGAGTTCATTCTCGCACACTTCGGGTTCACTACCGTTTCGAACGCGAGTTCGAAACCTCCCCTAAGGGGTGAGGAGTTGTGACGTGATTTTTTGGAATCACCGTCACACAATAAAATAACATCATATTTCTGAGGAAATTGAGACATCTACCGTTTTTCGTTCCCGTTTTCTGCCTCTCCCAGCGACTTAAAGATATCGTTAAACTCGCGTAAGATAGCGATCGAGTTATTTCTTTTCTTTCCGATTTATTACTCTAGTATTGCCATTTCATAATTCTTCAAATCTTTCAATCGAATAATAATTAAACAATTTGATATAGATTCCGTTACCGTTTTAGCTTCGTCCCGTTAGTCGAAGTTCTCGAATTCACTTGGTGGGTCAAAGTTAGCAAATAAAAGCACAAGTGAAGGAGAGACTCGACGAAGAGTCCTGCGAATACGTGAAAGACCGGTGCGAACCCGGCACCCCGGTACCGTTAGATCTCGACAACGTGTGTGTCTCGCTCGCTCTCACGGGTTCCGCTACCTGTCAGTGCGAGCGAGTATCGTGCTTTCCGTGCAATACCGTGTGTGCTATCCTCGTGGTTTTCCGAAAGGAATTCTCACGAGTCGATTATTCGATCGATGCGTTGTGTTTGACGCTCTCGAGTTGCAGTGCATACGTGTAAGTTCCCGTGCGTCTGGTGATGCAGTTCTCGGTCCTTTTGTGGATAATTAACACGCTTCGGTGAGTTTTGAGTTATCGAATTTTTATCGTTCTCGTGTCGCGCTCGTGGTCGCGTGTCTCGCTTCGATCTCTCGATCCGCTGAGGGCTCGCGACACACGAGCGTGCGATCCCGTGGCTTAACGCCAATAAATGATTGTTTTCGTACTCTATTTTATTGTCAACGGATCGCGACCCTTCTACCATAATCGCCTCCTGAGCAACCGTGCATTTCCGCAACCGTTCGCTCTCGCGAATGTATCGACGTTAGTTCTCGTTTCCGTTTTAGTTTCCGTTTTGTTGTGTCGTTCGTTTCGTCCTTGCGGAGGTCGTAGTTCCACCGACCTCCAGATTAGTCCGGTTTTGGTAATTCCGGCGAAACAAAAATTCACCCTGCGGAGTCGCTGTTCCACCGGCCTCCAGTTTAGTCCGGTTGTTAATACCGGCGAAACAAAATTAACTGGCGCCCACCGGGACGCCGATGCATCCGCGAGGGTGGACGGCCGAAGGTGACATCAGTTTTCGAATTCGCGTTTTTGTTTGAGTTTCGATTTCGCTCTTTTTGAGTTTTGAAGTTTTTTTGAGTAAAGTTTAGTGTTGCGTTCAAAGTATAGAAAACACGTCACAATGTATATAATAGAAAAATAAATGGTGACTTAGGATCAGTCGATAATTCAATGGTAGTCGCATACAATCCAGAAATTCTTCAAAAATATAAATGTCACGTAAATGTTGAATATTGTGCTTCCATAATGAGTGTTAAATATATATATAAATACCTGCACAAGGGACATGATCGAGCATATTTAAAAGTGAAAAGAAACAATGAAACCGTTAACTCAGAAAATTACGATGAAATTTCCGATTATATTGATAGTCGTTACGTTAGTCCTATGGAAGCAGCTTGGCGTATAGAAGAATTACCCCTTTCGGATAGATCGCATCCTATTGTTCGTTTATCAGTACATTTAGAAAGTCAACAGCACATAATTTTTGAAGAAAATACTGAAAAAGATGCTCTGGTAAAAAGCGAGACAACATTAACAGCATGGTTCAAACTTAATAAATAAAATGAGAGTGCAAGACAATTCCATTACATTAATATTCCAAAAAATTATACATTTGATTTGAAGAAAAAAAATTGGGTAAAACGTCGTGCATTTTCTAAAGCAATTGGTCGAATCGTAAGTGTAAGTCCAAAGGACGTTGAACGATTTCATTTAAAATTAATATTAAATCGTGTAAAAGGAGCGACGAGTTTCAATGATTTGAAAAAGTATGAAAATAAAACTTACAATACTTTCAAAGAAGTAGCAATTGCAATGGGATTAGTTGAATGTGACACTGAAATTTTCAAAATTTTCGAAGAAGCATGTACAATTATGATGCCAATCGAGTTGCGTAAATTCTTCGCGTGGTTAATTATTTCTAATAATTTTGTATTTTCGCGACAAATTTCGGATAAATTTAAAGAATATTTTTCTGAAGGATTTCTCGATAATAATGAAAATAGAACATTGCAAGAAATAAATAAAAATTTAAAATTAGAAAACAGGAAATGTTCAGATTTTGGGCTACCCGAACCAGATGAAAATCTAATTGACTTAAATGTTGTAAAAGAAATTATGATGTTTCATAAAGATGAATCTAAGAAAATTATTGCTCAATTAAACAAAGATCAAAGATTTATTTTCGATTATATAATCAAAGAAGATAATAAAAAAATGATTTACATTGATGGTCCTGGAGGTACAGGAAAAACATTTTTATACACAGCTCTAATTCATTATTTCTTAGGAATCGGAAATAAAGTATTATCAATGGCATGGACGGGTATTGCATCAATATTATTGGCAATAGAACTTTTAGACTACCATTGGACCTAACGAGTATAGAAACTTTATTTTTGAAGTTAAATTCAGATAAAAAAAGATTGAGAGAATGTGATGTCATTATTTGGGACGAGGCATCAATGATACCAAAAAAAGCGTTAGAAATTGTCGATAAAACTCTCCGTGATTGTTGTAACGTTGAACATCTTCCATTTGCTGGCAAATTGATTATATTGGGTGGAGATTTTCGACAAATTCTGCCAGTTGTAAAAAATGCAACAAAATATGCTATCGTCAACGACACGATAAAATTTTCTAACATGTGGCATCAGTTTAAAATTATGAAATTAGAATAAAAACATGCGTACATGTGATAATTGTTTTTCGACATTTTTATTGAAAATTGGCAACGGTCTTATAAAATCATTACAAATATCCGAAAATTGGAAAACGAATGATATTTGTACGATGATATACGGAAATATAATTAAACAAAGTGATGATTTATCAAATCGTGCTATATTGTCTTGCCATAACGAAGATGTTTATCAATTAAATGATAAAATATAAAAAAAAATAAACGATACAAAAAAAATATATTGCAGTATTGACTATGCAAAACATAAAGGAGTCGATCAAGCCGATAGTGACGTCGATCTAAATTATCCAATAGAATATTTGAATTCTTTGAAATTTCCGAGACTACCAGTTCATAAATTAAGATTAAAAGTTGGTGCAATTGTTATGCTCATCAGAAATTTAAGTATAAATTATGGATTATGTAACGGAACAAGAATGAAAGTCATTGGGTTATTCAAATTTAATATTAAAGTAGAAATAATAACTGGAACCCAAAAAGGTAAATGTGCATTTATTCCGAGAATCATATTAGATACTGGAGAATTTTCTTCCTTACCATTCATTTTATATCGCAGACAATTCCCGATCGTTCTAGCATTTGCAATAACCATTAATAAATGTCAAGGTCAAAGTTTTGAAAAAGTTGGTATATATTTCCGGAGACCTTTATTCGCTTATGGGTAATTATATGTAGCATTGTCGAGATGTAAAGACCCGAATCAATTATTCATTGAAAACGATTCAGAAGATATTGATGAAATCAACAATGTTGTGTGGAATGAAGTTTTTAATTAACAATTTTTTCCTTAATAAAAACTAAATAATATTCGTGCTAATAATAAATTATTATTATCACGCATATTTCACAAGTTGATTAGGCCTACTGGGGACACAACTTGCATTTGATTAATCAACAATTCGGTTATAATTTAAATTCAAAATATCGTTTGAACGATGAATTTAATCTTCAACTAAATGTCGAAATAATCAAATGAAAAAAAAAACGCGCCGTTTTATCTACTTCAAAGTGGTGTGGAAATGATAATCTAAAGAGTTTGTGTATCTACAAGATATGGACTTTTTAAATTCATAAAATGGCCATTCTTATTTACATGCAGAATTCTCTTATGATTTTCATATGGTTAAAGACCCAATTCCGAATATTCCGAATATATATAATTCCGAATATTGAATTAAAACAATTGAACAGCGAGCGCGCTTAGCGCGCGAGCCGAGGGAACCTCTAGTATATATATATGTTATAGAGTTTTATTTAAATCAAAATAATATTTATTGTTTGTATATATTATCGTACTTTTTTATTTTTTTTCGGTCGTTGCTTCGCCAATGCCTTTCGAAATTCTAATCGTTTTTTTGTTTGTTTATAGCAACCGATTTATTTTTATTTTTTCGATCGCAAAACGATTGTTTTTTGTTATCGAGCGGCGTACACGGTAGCTATAGAATTAACCGCGAAGTTTAATTAAAAAAAATCGTTTCTCCATCGAAAAAAAAAAAACGATTTTTATAATCAAACAAAAAAAAATGATTAAACTTATTACAACGTATTATTGTTATTTAAATTTTTTTTTTATATCGTTGTCTATCGTTGTCGGGTCGTTGTTTTTAACATTTCATTAGTCAATTTACTTCGGATGACGAGCGTCTACCTTCATCTTCTGCTTGGGAGTTCTGTCGCCGTGCCGGATAACGGCAACGACGCAACGAAGCTCCATCCCGAGGAATGGCCAAAATTTTTCATCGGTTATCGGTATTTTTTATCAGTTTTGACTGAATAGATTTTGCTGCGACGCGTCGTTTTCAAACGCACTCCACGCATTATTCAGTTCCATGAAGATCAATTTCGCTATGTTTTTGTTCGCGGTTCCAGCTTGCTGCAATTTTTTATATTTTTTTTGTTATCGGGAATCTCTCGCGATTAAAACGAATTCGCTGATCGCTAAAAAAAAATCATTAAAAAAAAATTGACTACCGAGCAAATCCTCGAAAGCATCGCCCGGTTCGCCGGTTTATTGTTGAATACCGACGAGTCTCCCGCGAGACCGCTTGCCGCTGCGCTGTTATCGTTTGAAGTATTAGACTTATGCATTCGGGGACTCGAATGTATCGGTGTACCGGCGGGTGCCGGTATTAAAAGCCGCAAAACCCCCGAGAAGATCGCTTTCATTAGCGCTCGCGGACGAAAAAATATCTAATCCCGAAGCGACGGAGGGGGATGGCGCCGGTGCATTCGGCACACTGTGTGCCGCTGGCATTCCGAGATTCAAGAGATCCGCTTCGGCGAATTTATCGACGTTCCGATTTTCATCGATTTCTTCATCACCACAAAGAGGTTCTCCGTGTTAGTTTTCGTGTCCCTTCGACCTCCCAAGGCGCTGGAATCCTCGATATCTTCGGGTTCTTTTCGCCTATCATAACGTTGAGTACAATACGAAATTTACCTCCTATTTCGGGGGTATCGTCGAGATCGTGTTTCTCGAAGGATAGTGTACTCTCCAAAAGCAGCGGTACGTAACCCGTGTGAAAGTGCAGCGATGTTATCTTTATTCCTATTACACAACCGAGTTGTTGTCGCGCATGTGAGACGACTATCGTGACATCGTCGCGTGCGGTAGCGTCGTCGAGTACGATACACGCTTTTCCTTCCATAATATCGTATAATCTCATTCTCTCGGTCTCGGTTGTGGCGGAGCTTTCGCGAGGACCTCGATCTTCGCCGGTTCGCGGGGATCGAAATTATTCGATTCCGCGATCGCTAGACGCTCGAGAAGCATCGATGTCGTTAGCCTCTTCACGGGCGACGCTTCGAGACATCCTTTTACCAACTCGTGAATGCATGACAATCGCGGATTCGACGCTAACGGAGTATACCTTGCGTTCGTTATCGCCAATTTGTTTCCTGTTGATAAATTAAAACAAAAGAAAAATTAAACAGATAATTGGAGATTTTAATCGCATTATAACGCGAGAAAACGATTTTTTACCTTCCGGAAACGGATGACGAAGACAGACGAGTGCGTAAAAAATACATCCGAGAGCCCAACAATCAACTGGCGGTCCTATAGGCTCGTTGTTCCACGTGTCAATCATCTTCGGAGATCTGTACATTGGAGTTGTGAAACGCGACATCTGATCCTCGAGAGTAGAATGCTTTTGTGCGTTCCACGACGGATCTGGCAATATCTGTTGCGTTGACGCGCTACCGAAATCGCATAATTTAACGAGGCTATCGCTGCCGATCCAAAAATTCTCTAATTTTATGTCCCAATGGATTATCGGTTGGGGTTGCTGACTGTGCATGTGATGCACCGCTCTCGTCGCTTGATAAGCCACTTTGCAGACTTGAGCCAAACTCAGGGTACTCGTCGACGTTGCGCCGCGAAGAATTTCCGCAAGCGTACCGCACGGACATAATTCTGTTACTAACAAATATTCGCAACCTTTGCGATCCTCTCTATCTGTCCTCTGAGCGCAAAGATACTGAATTACGTTCGGATGTCCTGAGAGTCTCTTCAATGTTTCGATCTCTTGTATAATACTATTGTTGGCTTCTTCGTCTACGGCGATCAGTCTCTGCCGAAAAAAAAAATATATATATGAATAATAACAAACTATTTATTTTTCATAATTATTATATATTACATTGTTATTATTATTATTATTATCAAAAAGATGGCTAACAGTCAAAAAAATATGAGTGATTGTTAAAAAAAAAAGTTTCATTTAATTTTGAGTTTTTTATATTTTGTAAGTCATTATTTAGAGTTCTAATTTTTTTATTTTTTATAAAGCGATTGTAAAGGAGAAACCTGGCAAATAAATAATTATTAGATTATCATTATTATTATTACTATTATTATATTATCATGGAATTATTATTATTTTTAAAAAATGAATATTTACCTTCAAAGCGTATTCTTTGCCCGTTGCGATATCTTCAACGGCGAATACCAAAGCCCAGCCAAAGTCCTGGTTGACGCTCGAGACAAGCGGCAACGAGTTCAAGAATCGCGACTTTGACTTCGGCAGAACAAGTCGGCGACATCAAACGGGAGGCGAAAGTTTCGCGTATAGCGCTGCCGTCCATTCCTCTCTGATGTCTCTCAAATGAGGAGAGACATCGAGAAGGCTTCGGCAAATTTTTGCTGTCCATTCCTCTCTGATGTCTCTCAAACGAGGAGAGACATCGAGAAGGCTTCGGCAAATTTTTTCAACAACCCCACGGCCATCGCTTGTAAATTACGCTCGCCGGTTCGCACGAGTTTTAGAAGGGCGTGACGAGGCTCGAGATACAAAAGGCTATAAGCCACGACGAGTTGAAGCTGCTTTCGTGGTTCGTCCTTCGGTAGATTCGAGTCCCAGTGCTCGATGCAAGCACGACATTCCTTTGAACCAAAGATCTATGCGTTCGGCTTCCGATTCGAAGTACCAAGAGTCGAGTTTCGGCAATACTCCTTGAAGAAGAAACATCTTCACGGTGTGCGAAGAGCTCCGGCAATCTGTAATGAAAAATAACTTATTTACCATCAAAGACACGTATTGCATTGCAATAAATATAATAATCGTTTAAATTACCCGTTTGGCACTAAATTTCGATGCGCTCGCCAATCCCGTTGCGATAACGATTATAAAACGGCCACAATCCGTACGACCCGAGCGTATTTCGTCTCCTCGCGAATCATTTCGCTTTCCATGAGCACTTGCAGTTGGCGAAAAACGTCGAGTTGTATCGCTCGTACGCCGAATGGCCGAAATTGATTCAGTCTCGGCGTTGTCGGGTTCGACCGCGTAATTCGTCAACATCCAAATCAAAAACAGCGGACCATCTTCCATCTTCCATCGAACCGTCCCGCATGCATTTGTGCTGAAGCGTGTCCTGCATAACGGAGCGTAAATCTTTTATCCATCTCTCCATACCGGAGTGCTTTGTCACGTCAAGACAAACGATGAGAAGCGCCGTTTGAGAGTGTCTTATCTCTTCCAGTTTTTTCGCGTCGAGCTCTTTGTCCTCGTGGCTCTTGGTGCTCATCAAGCGTCGCGGTTCGCCGCACACGCTTCCGTATATCACGCCGAATTCGCTTGCGCTTGAATGCGACGTCTCGACGACAACCGTTAGCACATGCAACAATTCTCACGTTTCTATCGAATTGCTGTTGTACAAACGGCGGAGATGATCCTCGTCAAAGAGGCCCTCTCTGGACGACGGAGGATTTATAAATTTAAGACTCTCTATCTGCGTTCTTATAGATATCAAAAGATCGCCGGACGAAATAGAGCGAAAAATCTGCTCAAATTCTTCGTAGTGCGGATGCTTCGAATTGTTTCTGTACTCCGTCATTATTTTGAGGCACTTTATCATCGTTATTCGCTCCGAGTAATAAAAATGCCATGTCCTCTATGAGGTTTCGCATCGACGTCATATCGGTCAATTGAGAGGCAAATGTCTCAGCGCAGTTTCTGTACTCGTAGAGCATGAAATTACAGGTCAGATCCCACGCGATTGCAGTATCTAAATTCTGAAAAATAAAAATTTGTTAACTCTACCGATTAATTTTTTTTTTCTGTTGAAATTCACTTACGAGAAGACGAGCTAATTACCCGACGAGATCGTACGTACGAGGAGGCGGATTCGCTTTTGAGAATTTGCGCATAAACGCTTCACTGTGACTCGTGAAGAAATGTATTCCTTGTTTCAGCAGCGACTTCGCGTCTTTTATCTCGTCGACTACAAGTGCCTTGTCGCAGCGGCTGATGGTTCCGCATATCACCGACCACAGACCCTTGAAGTAGCTGCAATTTATTTTTTATTGTTGTCAAAATCTCATTTCGACAATAACGGTCAAACGGTGATGTAGGAAACATTGTAATGGACGGTTATATTTACCAACGGCAAGTCGCCGATTGTTTCTAATGGCTGCATCTCGCTGCGATTTCTTTTTGTCAGACAATTTTTATACATCGAATGATTCTGATTAAAAAAATTACGACGAGAAAGACGGAAAGTTTAAACATTCGTAAAATATGTCGCGACTATTTGTGACCGAATTCTCTCGCCCTCGACGCGGGCTTCAACATCAGTCATTCGTTCGAAATCGGGATCGTCGGGTCGAACAGGGTCATCAAAGTTGGGACCTTGGACGTTCCCTGCTAGGCACATGTTATATAATACAGCGCATGCCGTTGTAATTCTTCCAACAACAGCCGGAGCATATCGCACTGTACGCTCCCCCATCAAGCATCGGAAACGTCCCATCAGCAAAGAGCGTTGCATCTTTCGATGCAACTTCTTGCAGAAGAATGCCGAAACACATATCGGTATTCGGGCGAATCCGGAGCCGGATGGAGGATGGGTGTCATGAGCCACGGTTGCAAGGGGTAACCCGAATCGCCAATTAAAAAAAACCGTTCCCCACGAGAGAAGCAGCGCTCCATTTCGACGTTGATTTGCGATTGTCGCCAAATAAACGCGCCGTGTGTACTGCCCGCATATCGCGCATTAATCGATAGAATCTGCGTCGTGTAATCGGAAATCTACAAAATTATGTTTTGATACAAACACAACAATAATAAACTAAACGACATTTTTGACGCGTGACTGCCACAAAGAAAAAAGTTAAAAATTGAAAATATATATTTACAATTTGTACGTTTTTGGAGTGTATTCCCCGACGGTCCACGTAATTGTGTTCCTCTGCTTTTCGAGCCAATATATTGACGTGCGTGCAATCGATTGCTCCAATGATATTGGGGAATCCTGCTTTCTCGAGAAACGCATTCGAAAGCAATTCCTTCTCCTCGACAGTCGTAGGAAATCGAATCCACTGTGGAACCAATACGTTGTATATCGCATCGGTTACCTCGTGAATTGCTCGACCAATCGACTGTTGGCTCATGCAATGCAGATAGTATTGGCCCAACGGTCGGTGATAGCAACCCGTGGCATAAAATCCCAGCGCAGCTAATATTTTCAACTCCGGTGTAATGGAATTGACTTTAGCTGACATTGACAGCATCGGACCTAATTCGGTGAACAAGTAGCGGACCATCTCCTTGTTCAGTCGAAATAATTCGCGGAATCGTGAACTCGGCAATGAAAACGGATCGCTGCTTGCACGGAGTGCCACGTGTTGGAGATGCAACCGTTGATGCGGGTTATTTCGGTCCTCTTCATACGCACCCATTACACGCGGATATTTTTCGTGACAAGATAATTTTAATTTGAAGACTTCAAACGCTTCGCGTGCATAAAACTGCATATCGAATGAAATAAATGCATTTCGCGAGCCTTCACGTTCAGTCGATGAAGTTCGACAATCCAAGGCGGTAATTGTTTTTAGAAAATAAATATGGTACTTACCACGTTCTCCGATGAACAACGACGACGATGACGGAGGGGATTCTCTCGACGCAGCCGAACGAAGAAGAAATCGCCTCGACGATAGCGGCGCACGAACGGTTGAAAACCTGAAAAAAAAAATTGAAAAAATGAATATTAGGTATAAACAGAAATTATAAAAAAAAAAACAGAAGAAATAACTCGTACGTACGACGATAAAACTTTCGGGTTCTTACGACGACGATGACGGGGGTGGGATTATCCCGACGAAGTACTGCGACGCAGCCGAGCGACGATGATGACGGGGGGATTCTCTCGACGCAGCCGAACGAAGAAGAAATCGCCTCGACGATGGCGGCGCACGAACGGTTGAAAACCTGAAAAAAAAAATTGAAAGAATGAATATAAGATATAAACAGAAATTATTTAAAAAAAACAGAAGAAATAACTCGTACTTACGACGATAAAACCTTCGGGTTCTTACGACGATGATGACGGGGGTGGGATTATCCCGGCGAAGTACTGCGACGCAGCCGAGCGACGATGATGACGGGGGGAATCTCTCGACGAGGCACAGCGACGAAGCCGAACGAAGATACACGGCGGCGCACAAACACTCCAAAAACTGAAGAAAAAAAAATAGAAAAAAAGAATATGAAATATAAGCAGAAATGATAATAAAAAAAAAAAAAAACAGATGAGATAACTTACCGACGACGATAAACAGCTTCGGTCTCTAGCGACGAAGAACGACGATGATGACGGGGGGATTCGCTCGACGAGGCACAGCGACGAAGCCGAATGACATTACACGGCGGTGCACAAACGCTCCAAAAACTTAAAAAAAAATTAGAAAAAAAGAATGAGACATAAATAGAAATAATAAAAAAAAAAAAGATGAAATAACTTACCGAAATGAATAACTTTGGGCACTTGCGATGGAGAATGACGACGATGAAGGGGAGATTCTCTTGGCTCGATGACCTGAAATAAAAAAAAAATAGAAAAAATTATAAAACGTTAGTATTATAATTATTTACTAAAGCGAATGAATAAATCCTATTTACAAAGAAAGTCGGGGTTGAAGTCGAGCACGTGTTACGTGCTCGAAAAAAAATTTATTTGCACAAACAACACGAACACGAAACATCAAAAATATATCATTTTTACTTACTTTATGTTTATTTTTACTTACTTTATGAATAATTCACTAATTTCCGTGGTCCGGGATTGACACTCCGAACGAAAAAATGTTCAACTCCGATGACAGGTTGATGGCGACAAAAATGGCGAACCGAACGGCGTTCGGCGTTCGGTGACTCGGCGTTTGCACGATGACGGTTGCAGGTAGCGTGACGTCGTTCCGGTGTCGTTAGTCGAATTGTTTGCCGTGTCGTTTACCGTGTCGTCAGTCGTATCGCTGTGGTCCCTCAAACTCAGGATCCCACTCCTGGAACATGTAGAGCGTTATTTAAGCTTACGTTTCTTTTCTCGTCTCCTACAGAAGTCATGAGCTTCACAGTCCCTTTTCCTGTTATCTCGGTAGATGAGTTACTCGCTAGGTTAAGTTTCCCATTTGCAACGTCATGTATGTCCTTGAATTTCTCTTGATCCTTGCAAAAATGAGAAGAACAACCACTGTCAAGACACCATTTATTCTCGAAATTATTCTCAGCCTTGAATGCAGCGTAAACGTTTGCAGTATCCGATGAAATGTATGTGTTTTTTTCGTTCGAGTTATTTGATTTCGATTTTGACCATCAGTCAACCGCTTTGTGGTCTACTTTACTGCATACATGACATTTGAACGGGAATTTCCCGTTATTCTCGGATTTCGCTTCATGATTTTTTTCCTTTTTAGGCACTCACTATAAGAATAGGCAGAGAGTGCCTATTACAATGACCTTCGAGGCCCGTTTTTACTGCTTATGATGGGGTTACTCCCCAGTGGCTGCTCCACATTTTTTTATTTTTTAGGATTAAGTTTAGTGTACCTCCAACATCATGCATAGTCAATTTAAAGTGACTGCGATGGCAGGAAATATTTTTTTTAGCTTACGGTACACTAGGTACACGGCTTACGGTACACGGAGAAATAGGTTTTTCATAAGATTTATTTCCTCGGACGTCCGTATCATACTGTAACTTTGGATCCTGCGAACGAATTTTGCTCATCTTCGCAGAATTATTTCATTACATTATCACAGGTATGCACATGACTTTTGGAACCAATTTGAGACATTTAAGTATTTTTTCAATCAAATTATTGCTCAAAATTCTGCTTTATTTTCCGTCAAATGTCCGTACGGCGCTGTAATAATGAACTGTACGAACCAATTATTCTCTCCTTCGCACCATTATTTCATTGTTTAAAAATCACTGTGCACAGCAAATTTTAAGACAATCCGACATCTCTAACTATTTTTTCTTCAGAATTTTCCATAAAAAATCATTGTCAGACGTCGGCTGTCCGTACGGCGTTGTAATAATGAACTCTGCGAGCCAATTTTTTTCTTCGTCACAACATCATTCTGTTTCATAAAAAGCACTATGCACAGTAAATTTCAATCCATTCCAACATGAACTTTTTTTTTTACAGAATAAAACCAATTTCTTTCTGATTAACCATTACTTTAAAGGTTAGTTTCTTTTGGATTATTCCAAGAAATAATTATTCCTCATATAAAAAAACTGTCGATTGCAAAAAGTAAAATACAAAATATCATACACGAATACACAAACATATCCTCATTTTATTCCATAAATAATATGTTACCACCGAAATTATTCACAATATCTGACGATATATTATTCATATTTGTAAATAAAATTTAAATTCCACGTTTGCACTTAAAAACTTGCTTATCATTTCACAACAAAAATTGATTCAATGTCCACTTTTCTTATAATTTATCGAATAATATTGAAAGAAAAAAACTCGCGACTGTATATTTTTTTACGATTTTATTCGATCTGTTAAACGTTGGAAATCGACGACAATTTCAGAGCAGATGACATACAGATACGCACGCCACGACGCTGGTACTTTGTGGCGGGATATTTTTTTGAATTTGAAAAAAAAAAAAAAAATTCAAATCTTTTTCCAAATTTTGTTCGTGTTTTACCTGCAGTAAAAAAACTCGCAACTATATTTTGTTTCAATTTTATTGAATGTATCAAACTTTACAAGCCGACGAAAATTTCATAGCAGACGTCGTCCTGTGCGCACTCGCCTCGACGCCGGTACTCTGCGGCGGGATTGTTTGAATAAAAAGAAATCTCATGTTTTATTTTCTCTTTTTCAATGCAAATTCCCTTGAATAGTAGAAATCTGCGATATCTTTTTTTATCGTGTCCTAATTTTATTTCAATATTTTTTTTTTTTTCATTTTATCTTAAATTTTTTCAAACACCCGCCTATTATATTTTTGTTGTATCCGTTTGCATATAAACATTTAGAAAGAAAAAAATCAATGAATATCAAAGAAAATCCAAGTGACTTGCAATTTGCCAATTAAAATTAGAAACAATCGCAACGATATATTTGTCGTCCATTTCATCTCATTTATCAAACTTTGAAAGCCGACAAAAATTTCATAGCCGACTTCGTCCTGTGCGCACCTGCCTCGACGCTGTTTCTCTATGGCGGGTTGCTTTTGAATTAAAAAAAAAAATCTCATGTTTTTTCTATTTTTCAATGCAAATTCCCTTGAATAGTAGAAATCTGCAATATCTCTTTTTTATCGTTTTCAAATTTCTTTTAAATATATATATATTTTCTCATTTTATCTCGAATTTTTTCAAACACCCGCCTATTATATTTTTATTGTATCTGTTTGCATCATCATCATCATCATCATGATGCTCGATTTAAATGCGTATTGCGATATGAGTATTGAAAATAAAATTTCAAGAAAAAGATAAATAAAACAAAACCGGTACCCCGTTGGCCACAAAAATCGTCTCGATCGCTTATTTATTTTTAAGGGCGCCAGCCGAGCATCGCGCTCGACGCGATCGGATTTTCCAAAGTATTTGAATCAATGAAAATTCGATGTCAGCCGACTAGCTGCAGCTCACAAGGGTAAGGGGGCGGTTCGTTAACTTGGCGATTTAGAAAAGGGGTACAATCACAAATAAATGTGGTATAAATTAAACAGAGGTTCGACTGTTTTATCTCGAACTTTCGAGATAGATCGATGTGGCTAGCGACGGGACAAAAGACGTCAGTCAACACGACGAAAACGGGAGAGAGACATATATGTTACGCGGAGATTTATTGGGAATGTTACTTTAATAAAACTTAATTATCTATAATACCTACGATTCGTTTATTTCGCATAGAGAAACGTTATTCATAATATGTTATCCTACAATTTTGGCGGCTCCCCGGGATAATCGTGGGTAAAGAACTTGATAAAGTCCAAAAGTAACGAAACTTTTTGTGCAACGAAAGACGAGAAGACGAAATAACGACATTTCACCGATTGGACGACAGCGCATAGATGAGGCATCTTGTGACGAGATCCGAGACGAAAGACGAAGGTTAATCGACACTTGAACGAGACATCGATTAACAGAAAGACGAAGAAGTTTTAAAAAAGACGCGATACTCTACGTTACACGATGCCTCAACCGAGTGATTTCACAATCGCAGAGCTTAGGGAAAAAGCACGAGCGTATGATATACCAACCGGTGGTTCAAAAGTCGAGATAATCGCTCGTTTGATGGAGCGTGACCCGACAGAAAAATGGATAGAAAATCATAACGTCGAGAATAATACTGCCGAACTTGGCGCGGGCTGTGACAACGATTTTCGACGCGCAAGAGAATTATTCGATCGGGAACGAGAAACGGAAACCGTGAGACGCGAGCGGGTGATTAATTTCGAGAGACGCGAAAGAGACTTGATGCAACATGAACTCGAACGCGCGCGACGTGAAATAGAAGTGCTATGACGGAATGAACGTGGATCTACGAGAAACGAATCACGAGAGCATGAAGGACAAAACACGGTGGACGTAGTGTCAAATGTCTCTTCGCACATGAACCCATGTAGGGTTTGCCGATGCTCGACAAACGGCGTAGCATTGGCCCGATACGGGCTGTCGACGGTTGGTTTGTAACCTCGGGCCGCATCTGGCCGATGTGTCAAGCCAACGCTGGGCGAATGCGTCAAGTAAATATCGGGCCAGGTTATATTGCCGATGATGGCCCAACGCTGCACCGTTCCTTTTTAAATTGCCGAAGCCCTTGTCCCAATACAGTAGCATATGGTAACTGTTGTGAGGTTATTTTTCGATCTTAACGTGAAAAATGTCGACCGCGCGTTCCAGTCAGTTACGCGTTAAAAAATATCGTGCTTTAAGAAAAATTGATAAGCATCATAACCAGGAATCAGTAGCCGAAGGAGCACCCAAAAAAATAGAAATCGAAGAAGATATTCGGAATATCGCTACGAGTGCTCATGAAGATGTTAGCGTCTCTAACCACATCATGCCGGATCACGTTGCAGAGGATGCGGACGAGCTTGCTCATGTAGAAAAAGAATTCGAAGATGTTGAACTCGAAACGAGTGACGCAGAAGTATCGTCTATTTCATCCGCGAGTAGTATTGCGACCACGGTAACGGAACCTACGTCCTTTTCGTTAAAACTAAAGAATTGGGCTTTAGAAAATTCCACAAGTCTCAATAACCGTGTAATTACCGATTTACTTCAAATTTTACGTAGTGAGGGGCACAGTACTCTTCCACGTACTGCAAACACTTTGCTTGGAACGCCACACGTGCAACGATCTCGGCCTATGCTTAGCCTGAGAAACACCGATGGCACTTATATTTATTTGGGAATCGCTGAGGCTCTGAAAAAAATTATTCACGAGGATGTATATGCCTGTAAGACAATAACAATATTGGTAAATGTCGATGGTGTTTCTATGAACAATAATTCCAGACAACAGTTTTGCCCTATTCTGATCAAAGTGTTCCATCGTGAATATGATAGCGAGCCCGCTATTGTTGCGATATACTCTGGCGACTCCAAACCAGAATCTGCAAATGATTATTTGAAAGACTTTATTAACGAGTTTACTGCACTACGCGAAAACGGTATCGTTATCGGATCTACGACGTACCATTTCGAGTCTCCAGTTTTTGTTTGCGACACGCCCGCTCGTGCATTCTTAAAACGCTGTAAGGGTCACACGGGTTTTTACTGTTGTGAACGGTGCGAAACAAAAGGCGAAACGGTTGGGAAAAACCATCGAATCTTTCCAGAACTGGACGCAAAATTGCAAACTCACGAGTCATTCAGAGAGCGTCGTCAGTCTACGCATCATTTAGAAAAAGAAGAATCACCTTTATTGAAACTTCCTGGTTTTGACATTATCAATGATGTTATTCTTGACAACATGCATTTGTTATGCGCCGGTGTCATGAAAACCATCATGGAAAAAACGACTGGCTCGCATAAGAATATAGCACGCTTATCGAGAATGAAACGCTTGATGTTGAAAGATAGACTATGTCGTGTTCAACCCGACGTACCCTGCGATTTTCAACGAAAAACCTTTGACATAAATGATTTGGCAAATTCAAAATCGACACAATATCGATTTATTATATATCACATCGGCGCGATCGTCGGGCATGGAGGTCTGTTTACAGAAGCCTACAAACATCTTCTTCTACTGTTCGTGAGCTGTCGAATATTGGCTGATCCTGAACTTGCTATAAAGTACACGAGCTACGTTAAAGAATTATCGAGGAAATTCTTTTTTATGCTGCCATCATTCTATGGATCTGAAATTCAAAGTATAAATTTCCACAATTTAATTCATTTGGCGGACGATGTGAAATATATGGGTTGTCCAATTACATCGTTCTCAGCATTCCCGTTTGAAAACACTGCTGGTAAAATAAAGAAATTAATCCGGTCTCCACGAAATCCTCTCGCGCAGGCAGCAAACAGGTTGGCGGAATTAAATTCTCTTCCAAAAAACTATGTCCGACGTCGCAGAGAAGTAAAAAATGCACGTTTTGCAAAAGGATCGTCTTCCGAACTAAGCGAAGTCGACATTCACAACGCTACTCTTAAGGCATCTCACCCTGACAATGTAGTAGTCTTACACAGCGGAACGATTTTTGAAATTGTTACCATGACGACTGTGAAACGTGGAGATGATTTAAAAAAATCCAAAGATATATCGATTCACGGGTACACAAGCACAAAATAAAGTCGAACATATTCGAGTATCCACAAGCCTCATCGTTTGTTGGAATATTTGAATTAGGCAGTCGCGAAGTTGAACTGAAAACGGTATCAGAAAGCGAGGTACAGCGGAACTGTATCGTTTTGAATATTGACGATAAAAAATATTCAATTAATTTCCTGCATAATTAATAAACACGCGACGTCGCAGTATTTTCGATATAAAAAGCGATCGAAAAAAAATATACACCGTAAAATGTATATAACCTGTATAAAATATCCATTACTTTCGAATATTCGTTAAAACATCGCAATAGTTGCGAAAACTTGTAAATATATTGTAACAATTTAAGAAAAAGTACATGAATAGATCGTAATTCCCCAACATTTAGAAATCTACGTTAAAATCATCGCTATCGATAGTCGCGAGTTGTGTGAACGTGGCTTGTTTGCATTGTCTTCTGCTACAAAATTCGTTAGGTCTCGAAGACTTATGCGGGAGAGTACTTTCCAATATTTTCTTCGGTCGTGTACCATCAATACAAAACCAATAAAAAAAAAAAACTACAGGTGAGTAATCTTATACGCTTTTACAGAATAATCCTTAGCTTCAATTCGATGTTTACCTTCATTGCCGCTATTTCACTTACGTATTCATTATGGGCGCGATGTACATAACCTTCAATTTATCCAAACATTTTATTTGATATATTATAGTATTGGAAATAATGGTTTTTATCAAGTTCACGTTACTCTATGTACAACTTATATATTTTAGAATGCTGATGAAAGAAACTACGAGATTCGTAGTTATATCGTTCCCAGATGAAATCGTTGACGGCAACGCTACGGTCGAACTTGTGCCAAGATCGTGGCTCAATTGGATCGAGACATCTTGGTACACTCGTTATCCACAGAAAAAGTTTTACAAGCACATCACAAACTGGGTCAAACATGAAGTGCAACCCGATTATCGATGGGATACGTTTAAGGTAGACGTCGTAGTCGAAGCTGGTGCGTAACATCTGAATGTTAATAACAATTTAGTTATTATTGCGAAAACAAAAAATAATTTATTTTTACACATTCTGTTTGTACAGACAATTATGATCAAGGTTTAAGGCGCTTGGAACGATCCTATGTGGAAATACCAGTGCCAAGTGCGGCAGAAGCTGCGGATAACGAGTCGACATCTAATCTATCGATGATCTGTACGTCTGCGGATACTGCTAAACAGGACATAAATAATCTTCCTCCTCTTATCGAAGACTCCCCTGATGCCAAAAAAAAAAGAGGCAAGAGAAACTTTCCACAAACTGCGAAGCGACAGAGGGCAATTAATAATGATGATTTGGAAATCGAAACACTCACTGACGCTGTTACTGCGACAAGCGTAGTCATCGAGCAATGTGAGTATAATACTATTGTATCGTAGCGTAGATAGACTACATCTTCAAATTCTCTTTACGCTATGATTTTTACTCTACGGCGTACAATATATTACTGCGAAACCTCATTCACTATTGTATCGTAGCGTAGATAGGCTACATCTTTAAATTCTCTTTACGCTATGATTTTAACTCTACAGTGTACAATATTTGACTGCGAAACCTTATCGACTTGCCCAAAAGATGAATTGAGAAAGATTTTGAAGAAATTCTGTTCGCTGTATTGTAAAATCCAAGATATATTGTCTCTTGAATTACAAAAAGTTTGATGTTGTAGTATAATGGATATGTAAAAAAAAAAAAAAATCTCAAATTAAAAAAAATTCTCTTAAAAATTTTCTTAACTCCAAGATCTTTAAACTACGGTGTATCATATCTATTGTGTAAATTCTTCGACATGGCTTAAAGATTGTTTGGGAAAGTTTCTAAAGAAATCCTCGCCGGAAATTGTAAAATCTCGATTATATTTCCTCCTTCAGAGAGAAAACGACTATATCATAGGTTTCATATACGTATATATGTCTTTATTGAAATGCAGCATATTCCCCGACGTATGTAAATATTTATCGTTTTCATATTTTTCTAGCTTCAATTCCGACGAAGAAAGGTAGAGTTATTGCTATGTGTAATTCGGATGGTACCCAAGTAACAAGCTTTGAAAGTGATGAAGAGGATACAAGAAATGACGATGGCTCTACGCATCGCGTTCAAGACGAAAACTACCCGCAAACGGGTAATTCTCGTACTCCAGTAACGCTGAGGAATCAAATACGAACAAGTTACAGTCATCAGATGGGTAAGCTAAATTTTAACAGTATCTTGTAGACTTATTTCAAGTAACACGATATATAGTATCATAGTAAAACAACTGACGATAGATATCTCCGGAAAATTCTATGTATTTGATTCTTGGTTCAAAGGCGCGTTAATAAGAAAATAATTCGTGAAAATCTATATGGATAGAAATATACGTCAATATAAGAGACCGTGTTTTTTTGTTCATCAAAGCTCTTGATTACGCAGCGTGTCCTTCGAATTCTTTATACACAGATTCAGATAAATGTAAACTGTTGAGCAATAATTTCTTTCAAAAAAAAAAAGTAGAATTATTCTTTTCTTCACCGGCGTGATTCGTTTATGCAGATGCAAGAAATGCTTTTAAAAAATAGAGCATATATATGTGCAGTCATTTAATATTATTCTGTACTAATGTTGCAGATAAAGAACACCAAGTTATCCAGGAACATCGTGCATCGATCGTGTCATCGAGCCCAGAACACAGCCAAACGATACAAGGTAGAGACTATGTATAAGATATAAGTAATTTTGTTATTAACGTCACTATCGATAATGTTAAAATTGTTCAATTTTCTTTTAAGGGATGGAATCTGAACGCCAGCCAGTCACCAGCTTCGGTTTTTTTAATATAGATAACGCATACAGAAAATTCGAAATCGATACGCGGAAAAAAAAAACTTTTTTTCTGTGGATTTCAGAGGAAATGGCACAGCTCATTTTAAAGAAGCAAGAGGAATCCGAGCGTCGGATCATGAAGAAAATCGATTCTACGAAGCGAAGTATTCTGTACGACATGAATAACAAGATAGGCGATGTGATAACAAACATCCATTCTGCAACAGGAGTCATCCATGGATTCGATATAGCACAGCACGAATCTGTGCTGGGAGTGCAACTACCGGTCCAAACGCTCGAGGATTTCAATGATCTTGAAATTAAATTAGGAGAGGGAGAGAAGAAAACAGCAATAGTATTAAATTCCTTTTATAATAAATTTTATAGTATCTGTGTAAATTACGAGTATTCTTTTTCGTATGTTCTTCGCGACATTATTTAATGAACTATCGGTTAGTTTTATTGCCTCAATCCCAAATATTGCGATGTTGAGTTTTAACTCTTTTTTTTTCAGAAAGCTCTAATGAGCGCAAAAATCCAGGGGAAAACGCAAATGAACGCAGCTTTAAGCAACATTCTCTCGCACACAATCGCTAAAGCCGTTCAACTGCAATACAGTGCGTATGGACGAGAGACGGTTGTGGGTGGAAAAAAAGTAAAAAAATTAAACTTCAGCATCACGCATACGTGCAAATGTATGATTGGTACGTTTCAATTTGATATATTTAATCATTCGCATAATGTAGTTGGCTCGCAATATCGAGAACGATCCCCATCCAATATAATCGATTGCCTTAGAAACAGTTCAGAAAATTGATTTAGCATATTCCCTATCTTATATATACCCTTTCATTGCAGAAGTACTGGGCGCTGCTTACAAAGAAGACGAAAAAAATATTTTATCAAGCACGAGCAGGTGGCTATCGGGTGCAGGTGACCGTGAACACGGCAGATCGAAGAGGAATCAAAACGCGGATTAACGCACGCGGTTCACAAACAAACTATAGTTATAGAAACAATAAAAAAAAATTATCGTTTTATATTTATTTCATATCCTTATACGAACTCTCAGTTTCAAATTGTCAGATATTAAACAATCGCCTCAATACTAGACTTATTGATTGTAGCACGGCTTGTATCGCGAGCCACTAATGGTTTATAGCTCGGTTCATTTTTCGAACCAGTACTAGTTTATAGCATGGCTCCATTTGCGAAACAGTACTAATGCAATACTGGCACAGTACTGTGAACCAGGCTCAACCGTACCGCTCAACCGGTTCACGATTAGTCACCAATGCTGGGGCATCGTTGGCATCGGGCGTTGGTCCGAGGTTAACATACCCGCGACGGTACAACGCTGGGTCGGCTCTGGTAGAGAGCATCGGACCAAGGTCCGAAGCGAGGCACCCATGACTGGCCCAACGCTTTGCCAATCGTCAAACCCTACATGGGAACTTGAAGATGATCGCTGAGTTGGTGAGTGAATTCGATGGGACACCCGACAATTTCGACGTTTGGGAGAGACAGGTCAAATTTATGAAGACGACATATCGACTCGCGGACGATGCTGCGAAGACGTTAATCGGCATGAAACTTCGAAAGAAAGCATTCGAGTGGCTGCACGCGAAAGCGGAGCACCTCTCAATGACGTTTAATGAACTCATGGATTGTTTTGGACGAATGTATCGTCCAAAATAGAACAAGATTGACTTACGTAAAAAATTCGAAACGCGCACGTGGAAACGGGATGAATCGTTCCGAGAGTACGTACACGACAAAAATATCGTCGGCAATCGCGTGCCGATCGATGACTGTGATATGTTGGACTATCTTATCGACGGTATTCCAGACAGAGCGTTGTGCAATCAAGCGCGTATGCAAAGTTTTATTACGAAGGAATCTTTGATCGAGGCGTTTGACAAAATTACTTTGCGGGAACAACCCTCGGTGAGTTCAGGCCAGCAGGAGAAGAAAAACGATGCAGCGGTAAAGACGATACGCGGTGAAAAAATCGTGGAGAATGATAAGAGTGAAGTAGGCGGTAAAAAAAGAAAAGTGAGTAACCGCAAGGTTTGTTACAATTGTGGCGAACCTGATCACGTGAGCGCATCGTGCCCCACTAAAGGACGCGGTCCAAAGTGTTTTCAATGAGGAGAACACGGACATATAGCGCTAAAGTGCACAAATAAAAAAAAAGAAACGACGAAAGAAGTAAGAGCTGTGACGTACGCTCGTCGCAAAACGTACGTAAAGATGGTCAATATTGAGAATAAGGAAATCGAGGCTCTCATAGACACCGGAAGTGATCTGACATTGATGTGTGAAGACGAGCATGTAGAAATCGGGTCACCTCTTCTTCGGCCGACAGACGCTCGTTTTAAGGGAGTGGGTTCATCAGCTTACACGGCGCTGGGAGAATTTCAAACGGAAATCAAAATAGATGGACATTGTTTCCCGATTCTTATACGTGTTGTCACGAACGGCCTGTCCCGGCAAAAACTATCAATTGGAGCCGACTTTTTGGAGTCGAGGAATTTTCATGCGAAGAAAGGAACAATCTGTTTCGACCGTGACGATGGCAACGAACATTTGCCAGAGATTTTGCAAATAAATGTGCTTGACGAAGTTCTACCGAAGCTTGATCTTTCTCACATCAAGGACGTCGATGCAAAGAGGAGAATCGGTACGTGGATCGACGAATGCAAGTTAGACAAAACTGTAACGTCGACAGTGACGATGAAGTTGGTGCTGAAAGACGACGAACCAGTGTACCAGAAACCGAGGCGTCTAGCGGTGAACGAAAGAAATATCGTCAACACTCTAATCTAAGAGTGGGAAAATGAAGGTATCGTGAGGCCCTCGTCATCGGATTATGCTAGTCCTATCGTGTTAGTGAAGAAGAAAGACGGTTCGCATAGAATGTGTGTCGACCTTAATAAGAAGATCGTTCGAGACCGATACCCGTTGCCTCACATTGAGGATCAACTTGATCGTCTACAGGGTGCGAAGGGCTTCAGTACTCTTGACTTGAGAAATGGATTCTTCCACGTCTCAGTTGATCCTTCCAGTATCAAGTATACCGCGTTTATTATTCCTGACGGGCAATTCGAGTTTTTACGCGTACCGTTTGGTTTGTGTAACTCCCCGTCGGTTTTCCAACGATATGTGAACGCGATATTTCGAGACGTAATACGAGACGGAAAAGTTTTAGCTTATATGGAGGATTTAATTAACCTTTCCGATAATGACGAAGATGGACTCGAAAATTTGAAGTGCATACTCGAGATTGCGAGTAAAGCCGGTTTAGATGTTAACTGGAAAAAATGCCGCTTTCTGACGAGACGTGTCGAATTCTTGGGACATATAATTGAGAATGGAACTTTTAAACCGCGGAACGGAAGACTGAGGCAGTGAGACGATTTAGCGAGCCCACCGATATTCGACAAGTGCAAGCTTTTCTGGGTCTGACCGGTTACTTCAGAAAGTTCATCGAAGACTATGCAAGGATTGCGCGACCATTATCAAACCTCCTAAGAACAGGCGTAAAGTTCAGTTTCGGCGAAGCGGAACGAAAGGCTTTTAATTCGCTTAAAGCGTACTTGACTCAACAACCGATATTGAATTTGTATCGAACTGGAGCTGAGACGGAACTTCATACAGATGCTTCAAAATATGGTTATGGAGCTATTCTACTGCAGCGAAATGGAGACGACGGACAATTGCATCCAATTTATTTTGCCAGCGGAAAGACAACACCAACGGAAGAAAAATACTCCAGCTATGAGTTGGAAGTACTGGCAATTATCAGAGCTCTTCGATGACTTCGCGTATATTTGCTAGGCATACGATTGAAGATCGTAACGGATTGTAAGGCGTTTACGATGACGATGAACAAGAAAGACCTCTGTGTTCGTGTGGCGCGTTGGGTTCTGCTTCTAGAGGAGTTCCAACATACAATGGAGCATCGAGCGGGCCAGAGCATGAAACATGTTGACGCCTTAAGCCGAAATCCTCTTCCAGTATGTTTGATGATTGACGAAAGTGACGAGAGCTTGACCGCAAGATTCAAGAGAGCTCAGGGAGATGACGCTGATTTAAAAGAGAAGATCGAGCGTGTGGAAAACGGCGAGCTTCGTGGCTATAGCATACGAGGCGGCTTATTGTACAAGGACGTCGGTGACGAAATGCTTCTTGTAGTTCCGAGGTCGATGTACCTACAAGTAATTTGACGAGCACATGATCGTGGTCATTTTGCAATAAACAAAACGGAGACGCTTGTTCGAAGCGAATATTGGATACCTGATTTGAGATCGAAAACCGAGAAAATCATCCGAAATTGTATTTTGTGTATTCTAGCCGAGCAACAGCGAGGAAAACGAGAAGGATTTCTCAATCCGATCGAAAAGGGCAGTATACCCTTCGACACGTTCCACGTGGATCATCTGGGTCCTTTACCATCGACGAAGAAATCTTACGCGCATATTTTTGTTTTGTTTGAACGAAGTTCGTATGGTTATACGCAACAAAATCAACGACGTCAGCGGAAGTGATCGACCGTTTACGGAAACAATCGTTTACTTTTGCTAATCCTAGGAGAATAATCTCTGACAGAGGTACGGCGTTTACCTCCAAGGAATTCGAGACTTTTTGTCGGGAGGAAGGTATCGACCATACACTAACTACGACGGGATTACCGAGAGCAAATGGGCAGGTGGAACGAGTGAATCGTACTCTGATTCTACTGTTGACTAAACTGTCCGCTCCGAAACATGGAGAATGGTACAAACATCTGTCAGCGGTCCAGAGATGTCTGAATGTAACGCCGCATCGTAGCACGGGAACTACGCATTTCCGGCTAATGTTTGGAGTCAACGCACCCATGTCAGACGATCCAAAAATCAAGGAGTTATTGGAAGAAGAACTTGTAACTTCGTTTGACGAAGACCGAGAGGAACTGCGACGTAACGCGAAAAAAAAATTCAGCGCGTACAATCTCAAAACAAACGGAAATTTGACAAATCGAGGGAAGAAGCTCGTCGATATCGTGTCGGTGATCTCGTAGCAATTCATCGTACGCAACAAGTACCCGGTTCCAAATTCATGTACAAATTTCTTGGGCCATACGAGATAATTAGAACGCTGCGCAATGATCGTTATATTCTACGTCGCATTGGCGAAACCGAAGGGCCGAAACAAACGTCAACTGACGTTGACTTTATGAAGCCGTGGACGAGCGATGACCTTGAAGATCAGCTACGAAGCGATGACGAAGATCTGGAGGACGAAACTGATGCTAAGGAAGAGAATGATGCTAATTGATGGAAATTCGAACGGACACTCGAGGCAAATGTCCGGTCAGGACGGCCGAGTGTGGTATAAATTAAACAGAGGTTCGACTGTTTTATCTCGAACTTGCGAGATAGATCGATGTGGCTAGCGACGGGACAAAAGACGTCAGTCAACACGACGAAAACGGGAGAGAGACATATATGTTACGCGGAGATTCATTGGGAATGTTACTTTAATAAAACTTAATTATCTATAACACCTACGATTCGTTTATTTCGCGTAGAGAAACGTTATTCATAATATGTTATCCTACACAAATAAAACAATTAACAATCAGCAAAATTAAGGGAAAATCCAATAAATAAATTTATTGGAAGAAAATATAATTCACACGAGATTTTTCTCCGGGACGGTACCCGGGATGACTCGACACAACAATAAGAATTTCCCTACTAAAATTCTCACCGGTTACTCAGTTCGCCGGCTTGAATTTCCACAAAGAATATTAATAAGAATTATAAAAATAATAGTCCCTACTAAATTCGCGGCTCGACGTACAACTCGCATCCGACGGTACCGAAAGACGTGTCGGAAAAAGAATAAAAACCCCAACTATGCTGCGTGATCACTCGGCGCGAAGCGGGCAGCGTGCTCGTTTACTTTTTAGAGTTCGCACTGCGAGTTTGAACAGCCACAGCCGTCGAAACACGCCTACGATTAACTCCCGCACGTCCGAGCCGCTGAACCGCTCGCCACAACTAAATGAATGGATCTCTCCCGTAAATTAAATTTCTACTCGTTACATTACTTTACCAAACGATTTCAAACTCAAAAACAATTATAATAAGACGATAAACTAAATCAAGAAAATACGAGACGGGCCGTCCTACTATTACAGGCTAGCTTACCCCTTGACGAATCCCACGCGTCCCGGGGAGAAGCTTTTCCGATTCGCCTGGGACGAGAAACGCACTGAAAAAAAAAATTAAATTTTGTCAACCTCGCGTGGAGGTTGGCAAATATTTCGTTGACTTAATGAAATAGAGGTTAAGACAAATGCCGGTCGATTGGGATAAAACAATGCTTTTTTTTTGAGTCAACCATTCCACGTATTTGGACTTCAACAGAATAATTGTTTATGTGAGCCCTGAATGGTTTAAGCGAAACGCAGTGCACACTGAAACAATCGGCTGTGAGGTTGAAGCAAATCTTGTTCGGTACTCAATTCGAAGGTCGCGCGAGGTTGGAGCAACCTCGCGCTTCATTCCAACGAGCGGAATAATTTCTTCGAAGTAACTATAATGAAATGATTAAGACAACTGTATTATGCTCTTGAATTAATTGCGATGCAGCTTGATCCTATAAAATATGAGGTTGACTCAACCTCTCCAGAGAACTGAACTAGCTCCAGGTGGGAACTTAACCAAATACTTGATCCTTTGACACAACTGCATAGACGTTCGATAAAAGTTTAATTACTAATATAACTTAAGAACGTTGATTAATCATCATAAGAAAAGTGAATAATAACTTCTAGAATCGAAAATATGTACGGATCTAATATTCTAATTAGTTTTTCATACATTTTTTTATTTATTACTGTCCAACGTTGGCTCTACTCAACAAAATGTGTTTTGTGTCAAAAAAGCTTATCGGTTCAATGAAGCGCAACATTTCGTTACGGCAAACCTCCGGCGTTTCAATCAAATTTTAGGATTCATTCGCTCAACAGTATTAGTACTTGTACTAAAATATTGGTGCGGTTGTTCCAACCGCGTCTATAGATCAAGCCAATGTGTCAAAACTTGATGCAAAAGTGCGGAGGATCTGAAGGAAATCAACGGGATAGTTGAATCTAATGCGCTGAGGTTGTCTCAACCTCATGAAATAGTTCAATTAACAAAGTGCGATGACCCAATGGCGGGGTTGAGCCAACCTCCTGATTCACTTCGCCGTATATAAGCTCACGGAGAGGTTGAGTCAACCCCAATTTCGTTGGTCCCACCAATTTTTTTTTCAGTGCGTCATCGCGTAGAGTGCGCGCGGACACTCAAAAATAATAAATCGACTACAAAAATGCAAATTAATGCGTCCGAGAAAAAAGACGGCAGCCTTACCGGCGAGAGACAGATGTTCGATGAGGAATGATCGGAATTGTGCCCTCCAGCCCGTCGATAATTCCCGAGTCGCGATCGGTCCGGTACCGAGGATACACCCTTTCGCGCAGCGTTGTCCTCCGGCCATCTCGATCACTCGAGCACACGTCCTCACACCACAAAAGATACGACGAGAGTCCTCGAGTGATCTACGCTAATTCTTCTCGCGGTCTCGCTCTCCCCTCCCTTTGCTAGTATTTTCGGTACCCCGGTACCTGGCGATGCCCTACGATTATCGTGAACTATCGCTCGCGCGAAATTAATATTCAAACGAAGACGGCGCTGACGCCCCGCTCGAACTATCGCACGACGTTTCGCTGGAAGAATTTTCGTAGACGTTGGTCTCGGGGTGCAGACATCAATGAGACGATGCTGACATCGCTAAGCTGCGACTTCGCCGTTGTTAGTGCGCCCAGAGAACCTCTACGCCCGCAGGGCGCTGAGGCGCTTGTTAAATCTCGAATTCCTCGTATTCTTCTTCGCAAATAATGCGTCGGAAACTGTTCCTCGGGAATCGTTTTTTCTCGCTTCATGTTCCTCCATTATGTTCATTTTAAGCGTTTCAGGGGATGGCAGCTCGTCGCGTGATTCGATAGCACATCGAAAATTATCGAAACTCGATGGCAAACTGTATAATAACATAATTGTTAATAAATCAGCGTTTATTTCAACTTCCATTTCCCCAAGTTTATCGACCGCATGGAAGAATTTTCGGATATGTTCTCGTATGTCGTCACCATCTTGCATCCGTTGTAGCGTCAGTTATTTGAGAAGAGTCGCTTTACGGGCCGGTCCCTTTGACTGGTAAATATTTTGGAGTATTATCCACACTTCTCGGGAGGTCTCGCAGCCTTTCATTTGCTTCAGCTCTGATGGATTTATCGATAGGATAATATCCGATCGAGCCTTTCGATCTTTCTCTATCCACGATTTTTCGGCAGCAACGGATTGTGCATTTCCTACTTCGACGACAGGCTTTTCGTTTGAGCCACTCACGTAGTCTCATGCATCGTTTTTAATTAACAATGCTTCCATTTGCATTTTCTACGTATCATAATTATCTTTGCTGAGAGTTTCCAATCGTACTGAATTACCGCCATTCATCTTTGTTTTATTTCTATTCACTCGCGTATGATTCTCGAAAAAATATTTCGATGTATGCTTTTTTCATGCGTGAGTTAATTCTTCCACTCCTGGGCCCATAACCTGTTAGCGCAGCGTGGGTTTTTCTGCGATTAAATAATCTTAAGTCTGGTGATAATTAATAACGAATTTATTATTTGCGAGTGATCCGTCCTTTCTTATGACATTTTGATAACTGAAGGTGAAACGTTTTCTTATTTTATTAAAAACATAAGAACATGAAATAAACAGAAAACGATCGCACATCGATATAAGAAATATCGATTCTAACAAACTATAAGCGCAAGGTAAAGAGAATTACAGAAAGAAAATTGACTACCAATAAACAAAAAAGAAAAAATAATCAAAATGGAACAACTCACCATATAATGCTATTGAAAATCTTGTGCCGTCCAATTTGACGGTACCAGGTTCGCCGCCTTGCCATGTCAAGAATGGCGCCAGAGGATCCGAAATTGCCATTTTAAGAATTATATTTCCCGTTTCGTTTATATTCTCATGGGTCAAGCTTCCCAAGTTAGTGACCTGTAACAGATGGTAAAAATAGAAGTTCAAAAGATTGCGGTATTTAACGTTTCGACGTTGTTTAAATATTTTTATATAAATATTTTTTATATGTGATTTTTGAAACTTTAATAGTACATTGTGCAACTAATGCCGAAAATTGGCGATTCCGACGAGTGCGAGAGTTGCCGTCCGAGCGAAGCGAGGGTGGCAATCGCACGAGTTGCAATCGCCAATTCCGGCACTAGTTACACATCGTGCTTTTTTTTAACGAAAGAATAGGAACGATCGCTTTCCGAGACTGTAGAGTATGAGCGGAAAGGGTCCCTAACCTCAACACGCCGTTAAAAAATGTGGCGGGCGCGTGAGGAAATGTTGCGGCAGCATTTAGAAAAACAAATATGCGTGTAGAAAAAGAAGAATGTAGGTGATGTGCGCATGCGCAGGACATTTCCTAACGGCGTACGGGAACGGCCCACGTTCCGCCACGCTCTACAGTTGAGGAAAGCAGGAGTTTCTATTCATGAGTTAAAAAAAAATATTTTAAATACTCTAACGTACAAATATCGATTTTTGAATGCAAAATGTGCAAAATGATAGTTTTGAAAAATTCAGGATTTTTAATAATCATCTGTATATTGTAACGGAACGAATCGCGTAGACGCGATGCGCCTCCGTCACAAGGGATCGCACAAAGCGGCGATCCATTCTCGAAAATCAACAGGAGACGAGAAAGCGCGAGGAGGCCGGATCTAGCAGGCCGACAAGGCGCGGTCAATGGAAAATCGACGCCCCGACCACAAGATCAAAGGCCCGCGGTCGATGAACCCCGCCCACGTAGAGAGAAAGCGACCTCGTGATAACGCAGATCGATTAAGACTCACGGTCGGTAAGCTAGGAGGTCAAGGGAACAACCCAACGGGTAACCTACCGAACTGTAGAGCAAGAGTCCGATAGCGAAAACTCGAATTCGAAAGATTGGTTTTTTATCAATAACTAATGACCGGAGTAAATGAAAACAATGAACTTACGATGCAAATAAAGAGGAGACCACGAGGAACACCATGAATACTTTCAACATGAAATTATTAATCGACCAAATAGAAATAACAAGCAACCTATGCCGAAAATCGTCGAAGAATCGAGAAGAATTATAGGCAACCGACGTACACGAGATCTCTCTGTTAAAACAATCGCGAATTTTACCATAAAAAAAAACAAGATTAATATGCACCTCGTGATGCACAACAACACAGGGGATTAAACAAGCATGAGATTAGCAACATTCCGTGAATAATCACGAGGGTAGCAACAATCTCAAACAACACTGACAATAAAACTAAAACAATTACAAATCTCAGCGTAAAGAAATAAAATCAAAACGCATATCATGATCAACAACGATGCAGGGAATGAAATACGCGTAACATCAACAACATTTTATAAATAATCACGAGAATAACAATAATCTCGCACACGAGCGATTCCAAAACAAAGCGTAGTTCATCAATTAAACCGAGACTGAAACGAATTGATTTTAACATGAAAAAGGTATAAAAAACGCATTAATAAATAACCAAAACACAGTCGGAAAGGCATTTATTAATAACAAAAGGGAATCGAGGGCCCCACAGCCCCTAGATACGATAGTGAGATCGCGTGATTCTTGCCCCACTACGAGCGATTTCATCCCCTCTCAACGGTCCGGGTTACGTAACGGTGTGACTCACCATCACGCGATATTTCCCCTTCCATCAGAGATTTCATCCCCACCAAAATCAAGGTGACGTAATCAAACCACGTGACACCACGCGATCTTTCCCCTTCTTTAGCAGAATTCATCCCCACTACGACAAATTGTCACGTGATATGGTGTGATTTTTCCCCTTTTAATGCGAATTTCATCCCCAACGAGGCAAAGATGATGAAACATCACGCCACATGAGTAAACTCCACCCCATTGAGAATGATATAAAAGCGAGCATCCGAAAAGGCTTAGACACTTCAAAAATTCATCAAGTCTACGATATAACGAGATCGTTAGTCACTACAGTTCAGCCCGTTAGATCTTCGTGATAAAAGATACTAGTAATCCCGTAACATCTTCGTAATAAAAGATCGATACAGTCCGTTAGATCTTCGTGACAAAAGATAGGGACGATCTCGAGCATTGGAACTCCGGGTAACTGAGCCCGCGGTTCCATACTCCTGACGGAAAACCGTGAGCACTGGTCTGGATAACTGAGTCCATTTTACCAGTTGCTATCTCCGAGGAATCGAACTTTAAATTAACGATCAATTTATTGATTGTGGGGACCGTCCGTCGCACACAAGCGAGAAACGAAAACGATCGTGGAAATTCCCGATCTTCGATTCTCCGCGGAAAGCGATCGGTACCGTCTGCTTTAAGGTTTCTCCTCGTTCCCCTCGCCAGATCAGGTAACACGTGTCAGAAGCACATCGTGGCGTTCGCCCACGTATACGAACAACCGCACAACAACTAGCAATCTCGAACTCGCAGGAGATAGGAAATACGCGTGGGAAGCCATACCGAAACAGAATTCACGAATAAAATCGCATTCGGCAAAATTGAGTGTTAAGCTCCACACGGTGGTAACACAACCATCGTGTGAATCTCAAAATTCATTAAAAGCATTAAACTTTGAATTTCAGCCCTTCTGGCTGCGTAAACGAAAGGGTAAAGAGGCACGAGCAGAGTCGAGAAAGATAGGAAACAATCGAAATTGAGTGTTGAGCTCCACTCGGGTTACATCACGTAAACGAGTGAATAATAAATTTATAGAGTCACCAACTATTGCATATCAGCCCTTCTGGCTATTTAAATCACTATAATTAACGCAAGGGGAATAAGATTTTTCTTATTCATTCATAACACCCTATTATCAGTAAGCCGATGATGAGAGGGTTTGACACTCGAGTAGCGCGAAATACTCATGAGTGAGCAACGACTTCTGAGGCCACTATAAAAATTAAAATAACAAAAAATAAAATTAATAAAAAACCCGCGCGTCCGTGGATATCTACTCGCTCTTGGATAATTTTGAATCGAGTCTGAGACACGAACCTTGCGATACTGAGGTGTCATATATAAGATTTAATTACAACGTTGAGTTATTCGCGTAGATGACGTTATCAATAAAGGCAATCACTATCGAGAAAAGCGCGTAAAACTCGTAACGTTTCAATATATAAAAACATCTCGCCGCTGTCGCCGCCGCCGACTCCGCCGTGTACAAGAATCGAGACCCCCGCCGCCTCGAACCCGCTCGCTCGACCCCTCCTCTGCCACTCCGCCCCCGCTCGCTCAAAAGGAGCCCCAGCCCAAAATATTCTAAGTTCCCATAGGTGGGGAGGGGAGTAGTGCGGGAGGGGAAGGCCAAAATATTCTAAGTCCCTCGAAGGGGGTTTCGAAGGAGGCAGCCGCGGTGGTCAGCGGCGGAGAAAGAAGCAATATTCTCCAAATGGGCCTTAACTTAAAATATTCTACAATTGACGAGCGAGCGCGCATAGCGCGCGAGCCCGCGGAAACACTAGTATACAAATAAAAGAAATTTAATATGAAACGCTGGTCGAAAAACTTTCATTCGGATGCGGTACTATTTGTTATATTGTTAGAGAAAGCTTTAAATATAAATTGAAGACATTTTTTAAAATATTGCCCGTTACAGGATTCAAAATATTTTATAGCAAAATCTGCAAAATTTATGAGTCGACTCGAACGATGAAATAGCGTCATAATGAGCTGAATTATGTTTACCACGTCGTTGAATACCTCCGCACCAGCAGTGTCAAAACGAGAAAGGTCTTCCCGGGTTTTCAAGGGCAGACAATTTGGTTTCTTCGGGAATTCCGACGATATTTCTTGTTGAATTAAGGCCTCGATTGCCTCCAAGCGCGGATTCACCTGCCTAGACATATTATAAATGGTGGACGATGAAGTGTTAAATTTATATCAATATTCATTGTTACGTATTATAATATTCTTACCGAAACTGCTGCAGTGATTTATTGCGTATCTCTCTGAAAAAAAAAGAAACAAAAAATTAAACTAATACTGAACAAACAACACATATTAATCATTTTTTGAAAATCGTGCATGTTAAAAATACATCAATGTATCAATTATACCATAATTCATTTAATATCGCCTGAGAAGGCTGAGTTCGTTCGTCCATCTCCAATGGTATCGGAGCGCCATTGGGAACGTGCCCCCAGGAGAATGGGGGTACAAAATTCTGGCATTGTGTTGGCGCTCGAGGACGGAACTGGAACTGCTGCATCGGTGGTGCCGGTGGGTTGGCGGTAACTATCGGCATATGATCGGCACCAGCGTTTGCTGCCAGCAATGGTGCCAGTGTGTTGGCAATAACTGTCGGTGTTCGTTCGACTCCCGCGTCTGCCACCTATGGTGCCAGTGAGTTGGCGGTAACTATCGTTGTTCGTTCGGCACCTACGTCTGCCACCGATGGTGCCAGTGTATTCGCAGTAACTATCGATGTACGATTAACAGTAGCCAATTGTGATGGTGGTGGTGGCTGATAGGACCTCACAGATTTACTACCGCTGGCACTCGCCGGTTGTTCGATCGGCGTGTTCTGTAAAATTAGCAGATTTTAATGTTACCGTATATTCTATCATTTTTGTAGCTGTATGTTTGAAAAGTTGTCTTTGTAAATGTTTTTAATTTTGTCGAACTCCTATCATGTAATTTAAAAAAATAGTAGCAGTACCAACCGCAGCTTTTCCGGCTGATCGGGTATTGACGCGCGAGGCAGCGCTATGGGCACCTTGCATCGTGAACTGACCGTCGCTATGTGCATGGTATTCACTTATCATCTATGGGCAAAGTAATGACGAATATTACAAAAAAAAAAATTAGTGGTGAACGAGGTTATTTAGAAACACGAACCTTGTCATACGCTGCGATCTCGGTATTGTTTAAGTTTCTGTAAGTTGCCATGGCTGCTCCAAAGCCGAAACTTCGTCAACGAAATTGGTGGTCGAGTGCGTATGTTGCGTTAAATCGTTATTCGATGATGCGGCTTCATCAATGGATGAAGTAGTTTCGATCATCGTGAAGTCGTTATATTTTTGAGGTGGCACCACATTTCTTCCCGAACGCCGGAGGCCTTGGTTTCTTAGTAATATTACTACTTACTAATGTATAATACAATGTCTCTTAAATAATGAGGTTATTTTTTAATTTTTTAATTTTTTTTCATTAATTCATTACGCACGACATGGCAGCGACTACAAATTTGCCGTTCTCCAAGGACTCATTATTCGCTGCATCGAAACAATGCGGCACCCAAGTGCCCATCGCGTAACCCTTCGTAAGCACGTCGGCGAATTTTATGAGAAATTTATCGTTTCCAAGAGCGGAACACGTACAATACCCAACCGACGACGAGGGCATAGCTGCGTCGTAAAAATTTTCAACAATATGAAATTTGTTGACGACCAAAAAAACTCTGTGTTACGGATAACGATATTTCTAACGATGCATATCGAAGAATCCTTCAGGTTGCAGCAATTGTCACGTTTTTTTAAAAGTTAAGGTGAATTTATTACTCTTGACGCGACGATACTGTTGCTCCTTCGGTGTTCCTATTGAGAGCTACTATCTCTTGTGATTTTTTGTTAGTGTCCAAGCCCGTTGTCTGTGCGCGTTCTGCGCGTCTGCGAGCAATTCGTTGAAGTTGCAGGGCTCTTTGCAATATTTATTAAAAAATTGCATATTATTCTCGTATGGAAATGCCGAATACGAGTCGAGAGGACCGAGAAGCTTGACATCGTCTACAACATGAAGCAGCCCATCCCGTGTAGAAATTTGGTGGTGATACACTGGTTTGAACTCAGTGGCTGGCAAGTTTTTCTAATCTAGGATTTCTGGAGAAGCACTAGACAGTACTTGGCAAGAAAAACATATTCGTGACCCGATTGATGACAGCTTTACTCGTCAATTAATACTCCATATATCCTGGCATGGCACTGGCTAGGAATCCCCGATTATCATCAATCAAAATACGAATCAGTTTTTCTTGCCAAGTATTTTCTAGTTTTTCTCCAAAAATTTTAGACTAGAAAAACTTGCTACAGCCTCAACAATTTATCGGCAAAAATTTCTCGCAAGGAAACATTTCCAAATGTCCCACGCCGACTCTATTTATTCTAGTACCTGTTTTAGACCTCACAAATCAATGAGACAATTATTTGTTTTTATCGTTAGGCCTAGCGATTTGAAGGGTGAAACCGCCCCAAGCTTAGCAAAAAATCGACCAAAATTTTGATATCTGTAGGAGGGTGTTTGTATCTAGGTAGATTTTAATGAAACTTGGTGTAAATTGTGACGTATTTTTCCCGTATCGATATGCGACTTGAACTTTGTATTGGAACTACAAAAAAAAAACCAAAATCAAAAGCTCAAAACGTGGCTTTAAACGCGATATCGAACGTCACCTTCGGCCGCTCACCCTCGCGGATGCATCAGCGTCCCGGTGGGCGCCAGTTAATTTTGTTTCGCCGGTATTAACAACCGGACTAATCCGGGGGGCGGTGGAACGAGCCGACCCCCGCAAGGACAACCAAATGAAACAGTAAAACGTAAACTCGAACTATCCTAATCGCCAATGCGCCCGCGAGAATAACCGGGTGCGGAAATGCACGGTTGCTCAGGAGGCGATTATGGTAGAAGGGTCGCGATCCGTGGCCGATAAAACAGCGCGCGAAAAATAATCATTTATTGGCGTTAAGCCACGGGATCGCGCGCCCGTGTGTCGCGAGCACTCAGCTGATCCAACGATCGAAGCAAGACACGCGACCACGAGCACGACACGAGAACGATAAAATTCGATAACTCAAAACTCACCGAAGCGTGTAAATTATCCACAGAAGGACCGAGAACTGCATCATCAGACGCTCGAGAACTTACACATATGCACTGCAACTCGAGAGCGTCAAACACTACGCATCGATCGAATAATCGACTCGTGAGAATTCCTTTCGGAAAACCACGAGGATAGCACACACGGTATTGCACGGAGAAGCACGATACTCGCTCGCACTGACAGGTAGCGAAACCCGTGAGAGCGAGCGAGACACACACGTCGTCGAGAACTCACGGTAGTCCGGCGTACGCGAGAGCGCGAACGAGAGAGCGACACACTGGTCGGCAGCCGGCACCTACCGTCACGGGAGCGCGAGAGAGAGAGCCCGAGTCACCTCGAGGGCCGCTCGCGATAGACTAACTGTCCTACGATAACGAATCGAAATCGTTATCATTATTATTGCGGGAGCCTTGACCGGGAGCTACTGCCCTCTCAACCGTAACGCTACTTTGCCGAGTCAAGACGGTACTAGAGCGGGGATTTGAAGAATCTTTGCGATCGCTACCCAAAGTCAATGCGTGAGATACAAGGCTCTTCTCACTCTAATGCAGCGCGAGGTGTCCCATCCTCGCCTGTAACTCGTACCTCCGCCTGATCTCAACGCATTGCACTTTGCTACAGGGTGCCGGGTTCGCACCGGACTTTCACGTATTCGCAAGACTCTTCGTCGAGTCTCTCCCTCACTTGTGTTTTTATTTGCTAACTTTGACCCACCAAGAGAGTTTGAGAACTTCGACTAACGGAACTAAAACAGTAACGGAGTCTATATCAAATTGCTTAATTATTATTCTATTGACGGATTTGAAGAATTATGAAACGGCAGTACTAGCGTACTAAATCGGCAAGAAAAGAAATAACTCGATCGATACCTTACGAGAGTTTAACGATATCTTTAAGTCGCTGGGAGAGGCAGAAAACGGGAACGAAAAACGGTAGATGTCTCAATTTCCTCAGAAATATGATGTTGTTTTATTGTGTGACGGTGATTCCGAAAAATCACGTCACAAAATATATTTCATATCAGCTTGAACTAAAACCAATATTGTATAACGTGAGTTCAACCCCTTACGGGGGTAAACTAGCTATAGTTCTTTTTTTTTTGCAAACGAATAGTCCGACTGAAATAATTGATAATATTGAAAAGTTGAACCTTCGATATACAATACGGTTTGTAGTTCGTGCTGACATGAAATCTCTATGTATAAAAATATTCGTTCATTTTTAAACGAACGTTACCATTGCCGCCAAAAAAATGTGTTCCTTAGATTTTCGAGCTGTACAACATATATATATTAAAACGAACAGAATCGAAGAGGGACATTTGGGAATGTTTCCTTTTAAAAAATTACGTTTCATTTGGGCACCTATCAATCACAGCAAAAATAAAGCGACAACAATGAAAAATTCGCATTATGAGTGAAAAGTGTTGGACTTCAATAATTTTCATACAAACAAAATCGTAATATGGTGACGCTCTAACTTTTTAGAAGAGTGACGATAAATTAGGTCGTTCAATCGGATCGAATAAAAAATAAAAAATCGAGATCAAATTATTGTCACCCTAGTGTTTGTACATATTACGAGCTTCTTCATTCATGACTTATAAATAATTAATTCCATTCCTAATATACAAGTTCCAAGAAGTTTATTCTCAAGTTCTTAATAGTCAAATGGATTTCCAAAAATATAAAAAAAAAAAAAAAGTACGCCAAGTACTTAAGAATCCGGTTAGCAAATACAATTTAAAAAGAATGAACAAAATATTATAGGCCAAGTGTAACAGAAAAAAAAGGATTCTATGTGACAAAAAATATTGTTTTTGTTTGCAAAAAGATTGCTGTAAAAAATTGGCGTTCCAGTGTTTACAAGCGTCACAATAAACCACTAGCATTGGAACGCCAATTTTTTACAGCAATTTTTTTGCAAAAAAAAAACAATATTTTTTGTCATATAGAATCCTTTTTTTTCTGTTACACTTGGCCTTTAATATTTTGTTCATTTTTTTTTAATTGTATTTGCTAACCGGATCAAGAGACGCGGTCGCGTCTCGAGACAAGTACATTTGCACCGTCGGTAAAACCGCACAGCGAGTCGCGGCCATGGCTCCTTTACGCGAACGAACGCAGTTTAGGCCGTCCGCTGAGTAAATACTTCGGAAAATCATTCTAAACATTACTTTAACACCATTTTCATAAAGAATGAAATATTTTTATTTTATTTTTCACTACCGATAGCGCCCAAAATGAAGACTACGGCTAAAGGCATTTACTTAATACCCGTGATGAACTTTGAATTTAACGACACTTTTTTGCCATTCAGTGGTCGACCGATTTCGTCGCACACTGACGTCATCGCAATCGCACACCTGCCAATGGCTATACCATTGCTTCTGAAACCAGTGTTCAGTAATTGGCAGTCAGTAGGAGAATGAATCGAGAGACGCGGTGGCTATATCTATATATGTATTAGTGGCGTCGTCGGCGCACGCTCTACATCTAAACGTATATATATAATTGCAAATCTCAATATGTTTGGTTGAACGATAAATCTTACAATGTCAATCAATTCACACCAAATTTATACCATAATATATATTATTATTTAGTGAAAGCAACCATCTTTCTGGTAATAAATTGTTGCTAAATATCGTTTGAGCAAAAAATCGTTAAATATCAAACGATTTTATCCGAATTTTCTCAATATTCTGATTTAGGGAAACAAACAATATTGACTGTAAAAAATTGTTGCTATGTATATTGTTTAAATAAAAAATCGCTAAATATAATCCGATTGGATCCAAATTTTCTCTACATTGTTATTTAATAAAATTGTATAAACAAAAAAAAATTTAACATTAATTAACCAAATTAACCAAACCAAACCAATTGGTTAACCAATTAACCAAATTTGGACAATATTCTTATTTAGTCAAACAAACAATATTTCTGGTAATAAATTGTTGCTGACCATTGTTTATACAAAAAATCGTTAAATACGAACCGATTAGATTCGAATTGTCTTAATATTGTTATTTAAGCAAACAAACAATATTGACACTAAAAAATTGTTACTATACATATATTATTTAAACAAAAAATCTGTCTATGTCAATTAATTGACACCAAATTTGGATGACATTGTTATTCAGTCAGAACTATATTTCGGTTAAATTTTGTTGCTGAATAGTGTTCAAACAAACACTCTTTGAATATGCTTCGATCGGATCCAAATTTTCTAAATATTGTTATTTAGGCAAATAAAAAACATTGACGGTAAAAAAATTGTAGCTATATATTGTTTAAACAAAAAATATTCAAAAATTAATTTAAAAAAACCCTAAATTCGGGCGATATTGTTATTTCGTCAGAGAATATTTTATTTTAGGTAAAATAAAATAAATATTTTAGGTAAAAGTTGCTAAATAGTGGTTAAATAAAAAATCGTGAAATATGACTCGATCGGATCCAAATTTTCTAAATAATGTTATTTAGGCAAAGAATCAATATTGATGGTAAACATTATTACTAAATACTGTTTATCCGAAAAATGTTTTAATAATAATCGGTTAACACTAAATTTGATCGATATCGTTGTTTAGACAAAAGAAAAATATTTCCTGCAAGAAATCGTGATTAAATATTGAGTAAGCAATAAATTTTCACGTTTTGACACCATATTAATTCCAAATAGCGATGAACATGAAATTTGGTCAATTTAGTTATTTTAGCAAATTAACAATAAAAACCGTAAAAACGTATGGCAAAATATTGTTTAAATAAAGCAACGTTCAATATATATCGATTACTGGCAAATATTGTCAATATTGTTATTTAGGTAGAGAAACAAATTTTCGATAAAAAATTGTTGCTAAATATTTAGAAAATAGTAAATTCTCGAATATTAACGGATTACCATTAATATCGGTGTATATGGTTGTATATAAAAATAGAACAATATTGACAATAAAGCGATTGACGATTGAGTTCTGTTTAGAGAAAGGGGTATCGCTATCATTTTCACCAGCTACTAGCAGATGGGAATTTCGTAATAATTACGTAAAAAACAATATTCGAAGATACATATTTCCGCGGTGAAAATACTCTGCAGATATGTACTTACATTTAAACCGATACATATTTCAATTGAATCTTTGCAAAAAGACATGAAATCTCACAAAAAAACACCATAAATGGTGTAAAAAACTGGAGACAAGTACATTCGCAATTGCAAAAAGTGGACAAATATTCAAATTCCCAGACGTATTGCCAAGTACACATAATTTTCAAATTGATCTTTCTTATATACGGAGACAGTAAAGATTATATGCTGAAAGCCTAATATTGACGACTCAAATTACAAAAGTAACTTGTCCGGCCGTTGCTTGTTAAATTAACAAATAATAAAAATTGGCATAACGAATAGTCAAAGATAACGTTAACTATTTTAAGGAATTCGGGGCTACGGCCGGCCAAGTTACTTTTGTAATTTGAGTCGTCAATATTAGGCTTTCAGCATATAATCTTTACTGTCTCCGTATATAAGAAAGATCAATTTGAAAATTATGTGTACTTGGCAATACGTCTGGGAATTTGAATATTTGTCCACTTTTTGCAATTGCGAATGTACTTGTCTCCAGTTTTTTACACCATTTATGGTGTTTTTTTTGTGAGATTCTTAAGTACTTGGCGTACCTTTTTTTTTTTTTTGAAAAAAATATTTTGGGAAATTTTACTTCTTTTTGAAAAGCTAATATTTTTTGTAATTTTATCTTTAAAATTAATTACGAAGGATCGGATAATTTAGATCGAACAAAATTAATTCTATATACAAAACCGGGCGAACGGCACGTCACATATTCCCCTTGATGATTGCCGGTTATGTTGTTCGAGATATCAAAGAAAAGTTATAATCGATATAAAGTCACACCTATAACACGTAACACGTAATTTTTTTTTTTCTTTCGCGTCGAGACACTAAACCACGATACGCAAAACATAATTATTATTTTAGAAAACACTCAAAAAAAGGTTCACGCCGTAAAAATACGTGCCGACGAATTTTATCTATAAAATTAAAAAAACGAAAATTCATTGTAAACAATAACAAGCACCTCAGCGCCCTGCGGGCGCAGAGGCTCTTGTTGGTGGGCTCCGCCCCCCAAACCCTCCCAGAAATGTCCCTTCCGGACATTTTTTAAGGCACTCACAGGGATACCCGTCGCGCTACGCGCTCCGTTTTAGACTTATACGCACATCGCGCTACGCGTTCCGTATCAATGATGATTACCCTTTGCGTTATGCGCTACGTATCGAATATGTTTATAAGTCGCGCTGCGCGTTTCATCTCGGAAGAACGTATGGGGAAAAAACATTTATCAATTATGTAAATTGATTCATAGCGTTAAACCTTTATCGAATAAAAACATTTCGTTTTTATACAAATTGATCATTATTATTCACAACTGATATTTTCTTTTTGTCTGACGATAAATTGTCAAATATTCAGACACCACACAAATATAACGAATTGCATCGCTTAGAACTTGATCAAAATAATGTAACAAATCAAATCATATCTAGTAAAGGTCGTTTTATTGGCTTAACACTTATGACCAGATTTAATGTGTATAAAACAGACACACAAAATATTTAACAACACCAACGCCAACGCCAACACCAACACCAACACCAACACCAACACCAACACCAACACCAACACCAACACCAACACCAACACCAACACCAACACCAACACCAACACCAACACCAACACCAACACCAACACCAACACCAACACCAACACCAACACCAACACCAACACCAACACCAACACCAACACCAACACCAACACCAACACCAACACCAACACCAACACCAACACCAACACCAACACCATTACCATTTACCATTCAAGTGTAATGTCCCCTTTAAATTCATCCCTTAACATTTTTTTCTTCTTTAAAATACATGGAATCACCTTGTTATCGTCTCTGGACAGGAGCCGAAGTATTAGAGCCGAAAATTCGAAAAATTTGCTTTTTGTTACGATTTTCAATGAAATTTTGTCGATATTAATCGTTGTAGCAAAAAAATTACATCTCGAGAAAATAGATATCGTCTTGGTTCTTGCCGTGCATTGAACAGGAAGTACGTTACGCAAATAAAAAGTTGTAGTGTCTTGGATGAGTCCAAAATATAAAAAAAAAATCAATTTCTCGATGAATTCGACTGAGAGGGATCTTCGACTGTCGTTATATGTATAAGAGAATTCGGTTATAACAATTTAAGCGTTTTCAAATTTGCTGTGCATAGTTGTTACGTCTCAGAGGTTTACTGGTGAACGCGTTGACTTGGACGATCGTCGCAGCGGTCACGCGCGCGTTTATCTTGATAGCGTAATCAGGAATATTATTAATTTAATGGGTTCGTTCCTCGAATAAGATTTGAAATCCCGTTTCGAGTGTAACAGCTTCGCGTTTTATTTGTTCAAACGAAGCTACAATTAATACAATAATAATTCACGAGAGAATATGTGTGTGTGTGTGTAAGACTCTAAGTTATAATCTAGCTTAATCGCGGAGGAAAGTATCCGGTCTATTGAGTCCGACCGATTAGTTTGAAGATTGAAGTAAGACTGATTTTCGAATGAATGAAACTGGCTGTTGCGAGGCGGCCGAAAATGCTGATAGTGCGCGACACGCGCTGTCGCTAAGTAAGAGGTAAATCCAACACGAGGGAAACCTCGAAATGCTGATTAGGCCATGAGACGGAAGAGTGAGAGTTCCGAGAGAGAGAATAGAAATATGCATTTGTACGTAAAATCGCGAGCGGATGTGAATTGCCAAAATATGATATTAATTATCCGGTCGAATGATTTTATGTCGGGACTCTTTCCTTTGCGTTAAGAATATATAGAAATGAGTAAAATTGAGAAATACGTGTAAATTGAGGGTCAGGACGTAACAATAGTGCTTTCGATAAAATAAAATAATGCTGCGAAAAAGAAAAAATTTGGTTCGTAGACTTCATAATTGGAGCACCGTACGGACATTTGACGAAACAAAATTGAATTTTTATTTTGGAAAAACTCATTAAAGGCTTCGCAGTAGTTTCAAAATATTTGTGCACAATAGTCATGATGTGGTAAAATATCCCTGTAAAGGAGAACAAAATTGGTTCGCACCATCCAAAGTTACAGTGTGATACGGACGTCCAAGAAGATAAATTTAGTAAAAAAGGTATTTTTATTCAACCGCAGGCGAAAAAAAATATTTCCAGTCATCAGAGTCACTTCAAATTAACTGCGCATGAAGTTCGAGGTACAACGAAGTAAATGCTGAAAAACTAAATTTTTTAGAGCATACGCTGCGGAGAAACCCTATCGAAAGCTGTGTGAAGAGGCCTCGATGGTCATTTTAATAGGCACTCTTTGCCTATTGTTATAGTGAGTGCCTAAAAATGTTTTATGTGAAATTAAATTCTTGCATTTTTCGTTTCACAGTACGGCTATCGTTTGCCGTATTTCAGCAATCGCGACCGTTTTCTTCGAAGTTGTACTCGAGACATCGACGATACGTTGCCGATGATATACAACAAATCATGAGATTCATTGCGGAAGATGGAGAAATTAAAGATTCATCTTTTGTCGCAGCGGCGAGTCGTCTTAAGACAAATAATAGGAAAGTCAAAATCAAGGAGACGAGAAAAATTCTCAAACCGGTGGAAAACCCTACTGATGGACCATCGATAAACATGTCTCTTGATTTTTCTCTCGACTCGCAGAGCATTGTGTACTTCGATGTCCCCAGCATCAAGTTGGCGAGATACGCTCGCTAACTACAATATGCATGTTAGAAATAATAATCTTGAAAGCGTACGATAGCAGGGCTCTGCTCAAAGACTGCAGCGCGGTTATTGCGTGGGCCTTGTTTTCATCGTCACGTGCACGCTTCGTTGGCGATGTGTTATTCACAACGGCCGTAAAATTTTCCATTTTTTTTTCTGCACTGTGTTTTCGAGAGCACTTGAGAGAGAAATAGAAGAATAGTGTACAGCTCAAGATGCAGAGACGTAATAACTCAAGATGACACCAAATTGTCAGCAACAGCAGGACGATGCAATTTTTCAAAGGAGAAGGGGTAAATACACGCCTTGCGAACATCGTTATGTCATGTGGGGGTGTGAATGCTGCATATTGGTCTTTACCAGAGGTGTGGGCCACCCCATGAACCAGTGACGTAACGCGTGTCATACCAATTTTTGCTGATGTTTTTGTTATTTAACATAAACATTAAGACGTGAAGCGAAGCATTTACAAAAAGAAAGAGAAGAGAGTAAAATAAGAAAGATGCAAAATGAAAAAATGTAGAGACGACGACACAACAGCAGACTAGACGCTCGAGGATATTTTACGATAGCCAGCGCGCTGGCTAATTCCTCCCTCGAGGGGGAGGTAGGCGTTATAAAATACACCGTCGGTTACACGTTGACTACCTGAAGGGTTCTCTCTGTCTAAAAACGGACTTATTGTTTTCGGCCAGCGTGCCATTGCTAGTGAATTCGGTTTTCCCAAAAAAAATCACGCGAATGATTGGATCCTTAACTATCCAATGACAACTTGTATATTGTAGGTGAGGGACGAAGAAGAAAAATTGCAAGTCTAAGTATTTCCGAAAGAAAATTATTTTGTTCTGTTCAGTCAAAAAGACAAGACGTGTTTACGTGACTGTGACTGTGGATTTCACAAGTGACTTTGCGAAAAGTTATTGTGTTGTGTTTCGTTTTGTTCTGTGACTGTGTAAAAAAATAAAATAATACAAAAATGGCTGATCAAGCTATGCGTGCCATAATAAAAGAATTGGTGAAAGTGTTAAGTGATAAAGAGCGTACGGTGGGTCTGTAGAGATTGCTGACCGACTTATCGGGGCCGATGTTCAACACGGTCCAGGGCCCTATGCTCGTGAAACGGGCACGCAAGTTGTTGGATAATTTGACGCCGACAAAAATATTAAAATTATATAGTGCCGGCAAATTCAGCGGCTGCTACGAAGTTTTGAAAATTGTGGCGGTAGCAATAAATGCGTCATCGCTTGCGGCTACGAGGATTGCCGCAATACTTCGAGACGAGCTCGAGCAACATGGTAAGCATCATTCATATAAAAAAATAAGAAAAATACAGAAAATAAAAAAGTATAAATATAAAAATTTGTTTTTTTTTACATTTATTTACAGAGGAACGACGCGAGGTTGCAATTGCGCAGTGGCAAGTTGCTCTTGCTGCAGCGGAAGCGGCGATGAACGCTCGCTTTGCTGCGCATGAGGCAGCGTTTGCCGCGCGGGAGGCAGCGTTTGCCGCAAGGGAAGCAGCGTTTGCCGCAAGGGAAGCGGCTGTTGCCCGCAGGTCCGAGACCCGGAGATGCAACGCCGTACGCGATGCTATTGAAGAGGAGATTGTGGCGGCAATTCATGATGTGGACTGGACAAACGAATGTAAGTGTATTTAAAAAAAATGTAATTCGTAATTCTTAAAGTAAAAATAATTTAAAAAAATGTACACTTGTGTTCTGTCTTCTTCCAGCTTCAATGGTTATGGGCGATGCTGCGGAGGACCTCGCAAACGCAACGGCGAGCCTCTCGATTCTGGAGGTCGATGTGGAGGAGGCAAAGGACGCCGAACCTCCAGTGTCCCCGCGAGCTAACGAGGATGCGTCTCTCGAATGGGCAGCAAACGCATCAGCTCTATCGCTGGGTGCCCCCTTGGCGAATACGACGCAGGTCAGTGGTGGCTGGTTGAACAGCGGTTTTCTTACGGACACCTCCGCATCGCAAACATTATCACCGACGAAGGATGTGGAGAGGTCCATCAATGATATCACGGATGACGCTGAAGATGGATATTTACAGACGTCGCAACCCGCTGCAGGTGCGGCATTTATTGACGAGGTCGTCAATAGTGTTCAACGCCAGTCACGGCCGATACCCGACGCTTCCGAGTCGACACCAGCGGCAGCAATAGAGCCTCCAACAGCTCGCATGGAGGATGAGCCGGTCGCAGGGCCGTCGCGACAGACTCCGCACCGTCGGCCATCATCTGCGCTAACGGCGGTCACAGGACCTCCAACGGAGTGCAGGGAGGATGAGCCGATCGCTGGCCCGTCGCGTGAAGCAGCACCTCTACCAGCAGCAGCGGCATTAGACATCTCCAGTGAGTCAAAAATTATTTACCGTGTGGAAGCCAGTCGCTGGTTTGATAAGTTTAAGTCGGCGGGTACCGCAATGGCAGTGAAAATCCGCGAGCCGCCTGTCGCGGCGAATCTTGTAGAAAGGTTAGAAGACGCCATGCGCGAGCTGCATACGCTGATCGTAAGCGGCTGCGAACCAACGGACATGGTTGGTGTCGAATTTAGTTCACGCGCGTTCACACGAGGACCCTGCGGTATTTCATATCGGCCGGTAGTCGATTTTCATTTCGATAATTTGTTTACCGCCATTAATAGCGTTGCACAAGGTGCAGTAGGCTTCTCAAAAAAGGCTTCTCAATAGACGATTCGTTCGTAATAACAAGCAACATAGTTTCAATGCCTATCGGGGCTGGTCGCGTGAAAAAAGCACACGGGGTAAATTTTTGGGCGAAACAGTCCGCGATTCGGTTTGAAAATGAAGACAACCTCTGTCTTCCGCGGAGTATCGTTGCTGGGGTCGTGTTCGCGCAGCGGGGTCATGCTCGTCAGGGAGTACTCCAACAACGTTGGGATAATGTTCGTAGGCAACGAGATCGCGGTCTCCAAAAAGACCTAGCTTCAGAACTAGTCGCAAATGCCGGTATAACGATTTCGCCAGAGGGGTGCGGTATGCCAGAGTTGCAGGCATTTCAGCGCGCGCTAGCCCCGAGGGAATAGCTCTGATAATGTTCAATCTCGAGTTCTTCGGGAGTAGTGAGCCCCCTTTTTTTGACGGTACGAATAGCGTGCTCAAGTGTGTATCCCAAGTAGTACACACTATTTACCTGTTACACGATCGTCGCGAAAGGCACTACGGTCTCATTTTAAATATATCCCAAGCAGCCGGAACTGCCTTCTTCTGCATCCCGTGCGGTGCCGCGTACAATCGAATAACGGGGCACCAGTGTAGACAAAACTGTACATACTGTAAGAGCAGTCCGCCATGTGAGCCCGTTGCGGAAAAGATACGCTTGCGAGGATTGCTTGCGTTTCTTTCGCGGGAACGCGTGCTTTGCTCAACACAAAGCGATCGGATCACACGGGTCTCAAACGCACTTATGTGACATGCTTCGAACATGTAAAACATGTTTGAAGCAAGTCTATAAGAAAGTTGCGGGTAAGCATGTATGCGGAATATTCTTCTGTAAAACATGCAAGCAACAAAAGCCGGAAAACCACCAGTGTTTCATGGCACCCTTGAAATATCTGAAAGAGACCGATAAGCCCGTCTTGTTCGTTTTCTATGATTTTGAAACGCGGCAAGAGCTTGAGGTCGAAGGCGCTGGTGGACTTTTTTTGCACGAGCCGAACCTGTGTGTCAGCCAGCAATGATGCACCGCTTGCATCGATAAAAAAGGCAACGAATGGGAGTGTGAACTGTGCGAGGTGGTGGACCGCGAAACAGTTTTTACGGAGAATCCTGTCGCCGGTTTTATAAATTCTGTTTTACAAGGGAGGCCTAACGTCTAACGGGTTATATGTAGCGCATAACGCTAAAGGTTTTGATGCACAGTTCATTCTGCGTTATATTGTAGAGGAAAAACGCGTTGTGCCGCAATTAATCACTAACGGAACTAGTATAATGGAAATGAAAGTCGGTAGCGTAAAATTCCTCGATAGCTTAAATTATTTTCATATGCCGCTTAGTAAACTTCCAAAAGCCTTTGTCTTAGGAGAAAATGTTTATAAGGGGACTTTTCCCCATCTCTTTAATCGGACGGAGAATCAGCAGTATGTAGGAACGTTACCACCTCTCGCGGATTACTCTCCGGACACAATGTCACCGGCAGACCGAGAAGCTTTAATGAAATGGCATGCGGAATCCGTAAAGGGAGGCTACGTCTTCGACTTCCGGAAGGAGATTGTATCATACTGCAAAACAGATGTATCAATTCTCCAGGAGGCATGCGCGGCATTCCACACGATCTTTCAAGATCGCGGCAACGTATGCCCTTTCACCGAAGCAGTGACTATAGCTTCGGCATGGAACAAAGTTTTTAGAAGAAACTTTTTGGAGGATAACAAAATTTTGGTATTGCCGCGGAACGGTTTTCGCCGCGCTGATAGACAATCCAATGTAGGTATCGAGTGGCTGCTATGGTGCGAGTTTCAATAAGGTCGCGAAATCGCACACGCGGGTCGCGGGCGCGAGCAAAAATTAATAGACGGTACTCGCGTTGACGGATATTTTAAAGCGGATGACGGCCCGCGTAGAAAAAATTAGTATGGGATTGACTCTGGGAGGACGATGGCCGAGAGGCTGGAGTTTGTTTGGGATTGAATCTGGAAAGCACTATGGGCAGTCATCTGGGTTTTGGGACCCGGCTGGATGGTTTCCCAGAGCTTTTCCCATAGCTTCAGTGGACCGGGGGAATCCTCGTGCAATCAATCCCATGCGCTTTTCCAGAGTCTCTCCCAACCATCGCGTACGACCGGGGGAATCCTCGAGCGATCAATCCCATACGCTTTTCCAGAGCCTCTCCCAGCCGTCCCGTACGACCGGGAGAATCCTCACGCGATCAATACCATATATAGAATCCCATATTATATGTAAATGAAAGAAGAAGAAAAAATAGATTTTGTCAAATGGAAGGAAAAAATGAAAAACGAAGAAAGATGCCCAAAACTAATTTTTTCGAACGAATATGAGTTCCCCGAGCAAAGTTAGGCGCTGTAGTACATAATCGGCGATTAAATTTCGTTTAAGGTCCCAAAAATATTGTGATGTACTGGAAAAAGCTTGGATAGACAAATTAAAAGATCTATATGAGATTCATCCAATACTTTACATTATTTTTGAGACCTACATCGAATTTCAAGCGCCGATTACATACAGCAGTACTTAACTTCGAACGGGGAACACATATCCGTCGAAAAAAATTAGTTTTAGGCATATTTCTTCGTTTTTCATTTTTTCCTTCCATTTGACAAAATCTATTTTTTCTTCTTCTTTAATCTACACATAATATGGGATTCTATGTATGGGATTGATCGGGCTATGATTCCCCCGGTCGTACACGACGGCTGGGAGAGAATCTGGAAAAGCACATGGGATTGATTGCACGAGGCTTCCCCCGGTCCACTGAAACTATGGGACACGGTTTGGGAAACCATCTAGCCGGGTCCCAAAACCCAGATGACTGCCCATGGTGCTTCCCAGATTCAATCCCAAACAAATCCCAACCTCTCGCCCATTGTCCTCCCAGAGTCAATCCCATACTAATTTTTTCTACTCGGGGGAGTAGAGCACGTTCTACAATTTCACGGCGGTTTCTACCACGGGTGCGATAAATGCTCCACTGATCCCCGTAAACGTAAGGACGATTGGAACGGTAGCACACTAAACGATCGCCTTCTTCGCACGCATACACCTCAGCTCGAATCAAATCTCTAGGGTACACGTTGCCCGAGATTTGGGAGTGCGAATACAGCCGCTTAAAAAGTAAAAACCCGACGATAGGTGCTCACGTTAACGGACAGGCAGTTTTAACGAATCAACCGATAAACCCTCGCGACGCGTTTGTCGGTGGTCGCACGGAGAATACGCGAAGTTATTGCGAAACCGGAGATAACGCAAAAATACATTACATTGATGTATGTTCGTTATATCCGTACATTTGCAAGTACGGACAATTTCCCGTCGGCCATCCACAGTATACACAGCTGCCACGTGTCATCAAATAGTCGGGCCGCAGTACGATTTAACAAACGTTGAGGGACTTATAAAATGTACCGTTGTACCACCGCGTAACGTTGACCACCCGGTGCTCCCGGTGCGTATGCACAATCGCTTGATGTTTGCGCTGTGTCGAAAATGTTGCGAGGAGATGCGCCAAGATGCGTATCTTCACACTGCTGCTGAACGCTCGTTCGAGGGTACCTGGGCATTCTGTCAGTTTAGGAAAGCTATCGAAAAAGGATACCGCGTTCTAGCTATCCACGAAGTTTGGCACTACGAGGTCGAACAATACGATAGAAACGGTCAGACTGCGGGGCTCTTCGGCAATTATATAAATCTATGGCTTAAGATTAAGCAGGAAGCGAGTGGGTGGACAGCAGAGTGCACCGAGGAGGCCAGCAAAGTCGCGAACCTCGATAGTTTTCAAGTCGCTGAGGGTGTACAGCTAGTTAGAGAGTGTATCGAGCAAAATCCGGGGTTGAGATCGGTCGCGAAGTTATGCTTAAATTCATGCTGGGGTAAATTCGCTCAACGCGAAAATCTACCGAAGACCGAGGTTGTCACTACGCGGCAACAACTTTTGGAGCTTCTAACCGACCAGTCCTGCGAAGTTACAGAAATAATAAATATCAACGAGGAGTTGATGTACGTAGCATGGCAGAAAACATCCGAGAGCGTCGAGATAAACCCTCATGTAAACGTCGTGATTGCCGCATATACGACAGCACAAGCCAGACTACAGCTGTATTCGTATCTAGAGCCGTTGGACAAGCGCGTCCTCTATTACGATACAGATTAGTGTATATATATTGATGAAGCAGGGTATTTCAGGACCATAGGTGGAAGGATTTACATCTAAAATAAACGCGCCGTGACGCACTAATCGAAAACTCTGTATTCGCCCTCAGCTCTTCTCTTTACATGTGAAACTAAACGCCTTTTCTCTCTGAGCGAACCGCCGCCTCTGCCCCACTCCTTCTCTCCACACAGCTACCCAGGCCAGCGTAAACGTCCCGCGCGTCACTCGACACCGCCCTACAATCACCGAACACCCCCGAGCGTGACACACACACACATGCACACAGCGCGTCAAACTTACGCTTCAACACTGTGACGTGGTTTTCCTGCCGCTTCACAAAAATGTCATAGTTCACGACGGATGCACGGATTGTCAAGGGAAGCGACGTTCTTGCCGACGGACTTTACGGCAAGCAACATCGCATCGCACGAGGGATTACATGCGACGATATCGTCGTCGAGACGTCACTGGAGATCTCGAGTACGAACGTCAGCGGAGGCAGCATCAGCGCGGCAGCCCTTCTGCTATCGTCGAGATCTCGTCGGCAACGAAGATTATCGCCGGAGGAAAGCCTCCCGAGGCCTCACCCTATACCGAAGCACAGAATGGAATCCCTGCGCTCTCGTGCGTCGCTGGATCGTCGATCCATCGTTCCCGCGAGAGCTTGAGAAGCTTTCGACTCGAAATCTCGCCGCTCGCGCATTTAAACTATCGCGTGGCGCTTCCAAGAATCGGAACGTTATTCGGGGAACCGCGACCAATAATCGTAAGGGGCGAGAGATCTTTATAAGCCGGGGTGGGGAGAAAAGGGTTCGCGAGCTCTCGAGAGTCAATCGACTCGAGGACTCGATCGTAGGATCCCGATAAGGAAGGACGTGGCTCCCGGATAGATTCGTGCATATCGTCACCTCGAGAATATCGACCTCTCCCTGTTTCGTGATTTGGATCTCTGTGTGGAGAAATTCGAGGAATCTTCATTACTGCAACGTAAAACGGGTAAGAGCGTCGTGCGCGTTTGGTTTGAGACCGGAGATAGAACGGGGCAAAGTAGATTCGCTATCGTGGGGACGGCGCGTTTTGCGTGCGGGGCTCGCAGTTCGATTTTGTCGGGGAAAGTTATTTCACGTAACCAGTTAGTTTAATAGGCGCCTCGAAGGGTTTTGATTATTTTATATTTGACGGGGAAAATCCCAATTTCCGAACTTTTGTAATTTTCTTTGACTTTCGATATTTTATTTGTGTGACTTCAATTCTTTCCTGTTATTTCACTAAACTCTCTATATAATCCGCGAGAGAGTCCGTTGGCTTATGTTCTCGAGTAACCGTCATCCGCAAGGGCGGCTCGACGTTTGATTTTCGCGAGGCGACACTCTCACGTCGCGTTCGCGCGTTAACGATAGCTCTCGACGTGTGTCGAGCGTGATTACGCGAGAACTATAGCGTATTACTTTTCTTTTGGCGAGCGATTGGACGCAATAGCGAATTCTATAAATTGTCGTTGTTAATGATATTTTGTTTTGTGAAGAAGAGAGAGAACGACGAGATAGCGTTCTCGAGACGGTACCGAACACGAGAGACGCATTGTAAAATTTATTTGCGAGAGACGGGGGGAGTTTGTCGCTTCTCGACTCCGCTCTCGAGGTCATTTTGGTTAATAAAAACATCGTCAATTGTGTTCCCGAGATTTGTTCTGTTCTTCCGTTCGCGAGAGCGACTCGAACCACTCCCCTCTACCATCTTCCCGGGCTGTAGCTAGCCGAGCGTCGGATTGGGAGAAATCTTCGTATCGATCAAATAAATTTGTGGCGAGAATTCCAGGTTCTCGCGGCTGGCGCCCTTACGATACGGCACTCGTTACATCTTTTGTAATCGTAGCGAGTTCTCGGAGAAAAACGGTTACAAAATATATAAGTACAGATAATGTCGACCAATACAAACCGCGTCTCGGAAATTTACTCGGCGATATGACTGACGAGCTGACATGTTACGGGACTAATAGCTATATTAAGAGGAGGTGAAACACGCCAGAATGATGCGCCGCGGCCCGGCTCCCGCGGTAAGGCAGAGTACCAATCGGTAACTCTGCCGCGTACCGCTAGAGGCCGCCCGACGCATCTGCTCAACGCTAATATACTTACATCTAAGCCTGGCTTCGAATCGACATATTTTTCGATCGTTCGAACAATATGTCGATCATTCGAACTACGCATCGACAAACTATTGTCGAATTAGCGAGATATTTTTCGCGTAAGAGATCGAAGCTCGGCGAAGTTATTTTTATGGAATCAAGAATTTTTAAAATTCGTTCGATAAAATATACGATATCGTCGCGCAAGAGCCCTCAGCTCGGCGAAGATATTTTTTATCGAGTCAAGAATTTTTTAGATTCGCTCGGTAATAAAATATAACCGCGTATCGACAGTCTACTGTCGAATTAGCGGGATTATCTTCGTGCAAGAGCCCGAAGCTCGGCGATGATATTTTATCGAGTCAAGAATTTAAAAAATTCGCTCGATAAAATATATCCGCGCATCGACCGACTACTGTCGAGTCAGCAGGATATTGTCACACAAGAACAAGAGACTCAGCAACAATATTTTATCGAATCAAGAATTTTTCAAATTCGTTCGATAAAATATATCCGCGCATCGACAGACTACTGTCGAATTAGCGGGATTATCGTCGCGCAAAAGCCCACAGCTCGGCGAAGATATTTTTTATCGAGTCAAGAATTTTTTAGATTCGCTCGATAATAAAATATAACCGCGTATCGACGGATTACTGTCGAGCCAGCGGGATATTGTCACACAAGAGAAAGAGACTCAGCAACAATATTTTATCGAATCAAGAATTTTTCAAATTAATTCGATAAAATATATCCGCGCATTGACAGACTACTGTCGAATTAGCGGGATTATCGTCGCGCACGAGCCCGAAGCTCGGCGATGATATTTTATCGAGTTAAGAATTTAAAAAATTCGCTCGATAAAATATATCCACGCATCGACTGTTACTTTCGAGTCAGCGGGATATTGTCCCACAAGAGCAAGAAGCTCAGCAACAATATTTTATCGAATTGCTTCGACAACTGTCATCGCACAAGAGTACGCGGACTCGGCGATTTTATCGCGCTAGAGTTCGTGAACTCTGTGACTTCTTCAACTCACATACACCACCGGTGGTTATGACGGCGGTGGCAGGTGATGCTGTGTCCTTCGTCGTTCGTTATTACTGCTGCTCCCGTGCCGTTTGTTCCTGTTGCTGCTCCCTTGCTGATTACTGCTGCTGTTCCTGCGCATATGTCCCCTGGATCTTCCGCAATCTAGAAAATGACTTAATTTATGAGTATTGTTTCTACAAGTGTTGATAGAAGTCGCGCAAGAGTGCCGCGGACTCGGCGACATTATTTTATCGAGCTGAGAATTTGAAAAATTCGCGCGATAAAATATATCTGCTCATCGACAGAGTACTGTCGCACTAGCAGTATTATCATCGCGCAAGAGCCCGCAGCTCGGCGAAGATATTTTTTATCGAGTCAAGAATTTTTTAGATTCGCTCGATAATAAAATATAACCGCGTATCGACAGACTACTGTCGAATTAGCGGGATTATCGTGGCGCAAGAGCCCGAAGCTCGGCGATGATATTTTATCGAGTCAAGAATTTAAAAAATTGGCTCGAAAAAATATATCCGCGCATCGACAGAGTACTGTCGCACTAGCGGTATTATCGTCGCGCAAGAGCCCATAGCTCGGCGAAGATATTTTTTATCGAGTCAAGAATTTTTTAGATTCGCTCGATAATAAAATATAACCACGTATCGACGGACTACTGTCGAATTAGCGGGATTATCGTTGCGCAAGAGCTCGATGATGCGTGGATATATTTTATCGATTGAATTTAAAAAAATCTTCATTCGATCAAATATTGTCGTCGAACTTCGAGCTCTTGCCCGACGATAATCGCGCTAATTCGGCAGTAGTCTGTCGATGCAAAGAACATAGACCATTGTCCATAGAGATTGTTCTAGTTTTCCATTGTGTAGTTAGTGACATAATTCGTTTAGTAGCGTACCATTGTTATTCGCCATGTTCTATAAAGGTGACATTCTCCGGAGTCGCTCGACTTTATTGGCATTTTTTTCATTAAAGTTGAGCCAGCGACTGCAGAGAACATATTTTGTATAGAATATTGCGCAGAGCAGTGGTACAGTGTGGAACGACTCGTATCGACAAATACAAAATGCAAAATCATTGCAGTCTTTACGCACTGAGTTCTTCAGTTCATAATTTTTTTACTTACTTACTTCTGTTATTTCTTTACATACTATCGTAAATCGTAAAAGCTATCGAGTCAAAAAATTGTTTCACCGAAACTTGTTTCACCGTAGTCAACCAAGGACTTTGGCAAGATGAATCCACAGAGAGTGATGATAGGTAAGAATCACTTCGATAAGTTAATTTGTGCGAATGAATTGTTAATAAGTCTTTTATCTTTTCCAGGTGTCGGAGATCCCACCGTCAGAGTCCAAAATAGGATAACGACGAATGACACAGCGATAACGAGGGAAGTCCCAGCAGTTGGAGATACGCTGACGAAGTTTCCGCGGAGAGTTTGTACATCGATATGGTGAATACTTAGCCTAAGACTAATTTTAGTTATTTTCCAATTTTTGTGTTAATATGTCCTTTTTCTTTCAGGTATGCAAGCAAAACGAGTGGAAGAAGTGTACGCGAGGAGGTAGTGTACAAATAATTAGAAAAATAAAAATACAAAAAAAAATTAGAATATTGAAAAATATTCTGATATATTTTTGTCAAACTATTAGATTCAAATACTCACCTGTCGGAGACTTAGAGGATCCACCGCTGTTCTTCGTAGTCGATACTTTCTATCGTCTTCTGGCCCTTCCTGTACCTGAAAATAATAAAAAGACCAATTAAATAACATGCAATAATATGAAGATACTTATAGAAATTGTAGATTTCCTTCGGCGCGACAAGAAAATCCCGAGAATCCTTTGGAAAACGCGACGTCGCAAACGTAACCTCGAAGTGTCACCGGCGATATAACTTCAATTATTACGGCGTGACACATACATGACACGCCGTAGTTCACACACAAAACATTGATAAATTAACTCGCGCATTGAAATAATCACTCGTGCACAACGCAGATTGAAATTAATATTTTCTATATATCGAAAAATATCGCGATCGACGACGCGGCAATCCGGCCGTACGTTACCGACATCGACCGCGCGAAAACATAATTTTAAATGTTCGACATTTCGCGAATAGTCTCAGTGTTCATTTCGCATAAGTTTCACAAAAGTGAGAGAGAATTTCAAGCACTTCTTGATGGTATGAAAACCGAAAAAATATTGCTAACAAATTGAGTAAAAAAAAATTCTTCAATAAATTTCCCGGAAAGTAATTTTTTTTCATGAAAATGATTCGTTCATTTTTCTGGATACATATTCACTTTTTCGGATTTTTAATTCATTTTTAATTTTATGATGTTCCACATATTCTTTCCATTTAAAAAATATCAAAGTGAATTTAAAAATCGGAAAAAATTCATACGTATTCAGAAAAATTAATGAATAATTTGCATGAAAAAAAAATTGGCTGACCGAGAAATTTGATAAACCATTTTTTTTTATCAATTTGTTAATAACATTTTGGAATTATTATTATGCAAAATTAATCTTGCTTGCAATTCTCTCCCATTTTTCTCAAAATTATGCGAAATGAACACCATTCGCAAAGACTACTTTTACTTATCAATTTATCTACTTGTAGGACGTCAAAAAAAATACGTGTCGCCTCCGCCGCCACGGCCGACACAGCGGCAAAAGAAATTGCCGCAGCAATACCGGTTTCCGTCGGTTGCCACCACGGCAGCAACAATTGCCGTCGCAGCTGTGCCGGCCGGCACCGCCGCAACAACAACTGCAGCCGCCACCGCAGCAGCGCCAGCCGACACCGCCGCAACTTCTGCAGCCGCCGTCGCAGCAGCGCCAGCCAGCACCGCTGCAACAACAACTGTAGCCACCGCCGCAGCAGCGCCAGCCAGCACCGCTGCAACAACAACAGCAGCCGCCGCGGCAACAGCAACAGCAACAGCGGCAACAGCAACCGCGGCAGCATAAACAGGTTCAAAACCTGTCGCTGGAAGAGGTAAGAATAAAAATGCATGTCAAGTATAATACTAATTGACAATGAAGATAAATAACATAAAACTTTGTTTCAATGTAAATATTATTTTCTTTGTTTCAGAAAATAGAAAAAGCAGTCAAAGCTGCATTAACGACGCAGGCACCACCGGCTCCACTATACTTTGCACCGATGGCACCGATGGTAGCGGGAGCTCAAGCTACCTACGCGCCATCGATGCCATCGATGGTAGCGGGAGCTCAAGCAACCTACGCGCCATCGATGCCATCAATGCAACCAATTTCTTATTGGCGACAATAAAAAAAAAAGAAACAATTACAAAACAGCAAAGAAACAACAAAAACAATAAATATAAACGGCAAAAAAATATAAAAAACATAATTTATCAGTTGTTATAAACGGATTCGTTTCTTTTTCATTTTTTTTTTTAGTTAATAGTTTCTAGTTTAGTTTTTTTTGTCACTGTTAAAAAAAAAAAATAAAACTATTGTAGTCATGTAATGATTTATTAGTCTACGAAGAATTTCAAGATTATCTCCCTGTTAAATTATCTCCCTGTTAGATTTTCTCCCTTTTTTCCTCTCACTTTGTATACATTCACTTACATCATTTTTCTCCCTTCCCCCTCTTCTTCCTTCTTATTTCACTATCTTCTCTACCTTTCCGGGTCCCTCCTTATTCCGTCTTCTATTTCGATTTCGTCTACCTCCACTTCAATCATAAACACGTTTCTTCTTCTTTTCCTTCTCTGATTGCTCTTCTTTCCACTTCTGTTGCTTGTCTCTTTCTTCTCTTCCTTCAGTGCTTCTCCTCGTCCTGCTTCCTTCGCATCATCTTTCATCATTTGCTTCCTCCTCTTGCCTCCTCTTGTTCGTTCTTCTCTGCTTCTTTTCGTAGCTTTCTCCTCCATTTCCGTCTCCATTCTCTCTTCGTTTATTCTCTCACTCGTGCCCGTATCACTCTGCTCTTCCTCGCCGATGTCCGCTTCCACTGTGTCTATTTCACTTTCAGTCTCCGTTTCTCTCCCATCTTCTCTTTCACTCGTACTTTCGTTTCTTGCCTCTTGGTCGCTGGTGCATTCATTGTTATCTTCTCTCTTTCATTGCTTTCATTCTTCCCTTATCTCTCTTATTTTTCTGTCATTTCTTTTGCCGCTTTTGCCAGTTCCTTTACCCACTCGCTTTCTCCACATATTCTCTCTCTACTCATTCTATCTTCTCTCATTCCTTCTGCGACCCACTCTCACGTGCTCCCCGACCACCTGTGCTGTCCTTCGTCGCTGTTCGTCGTTCTTGAGCTATTCCCGTCTACTCTCGGCTTCTCTTTTCTTCTCTCGTCGTCTTCGGTGCTGAGCTCTCCTTTCGCTTTCCCTACCACATCTTCAGTATCCTCTTCTCCATGGCTTCTCTCATGCAATTCCGTCGCTTGAGAGGAAGCGAGAGAGAAGGAGACACGAGAAGGATAATTTGCTGTGACGTCGTGAAATACCTACATAAGGCTGTTTCATTTACTTACCACTATTGCTTCCTAGCTGTAGTATCAGTACAATTGTTACTACTAGTAAGTCAACTAAAAACTAGTAACTGAAGTACCTACTGCGTTTTAAAAAACGCCAAGGAACCGCCCACCCGCACTTACCCACTCATACTAGTGTATGAGCACGTTTCCGTGACGTTTCGATATAAGGTGCAGATGGCTAAGTAGCCATCAATCAATACCAATCAAGAAAAAACAACTACATACATTGTGAATTGCCTTATCAAAATTCAATTTGATAGCAAATTATAAAACATTTTACAGGTCCCGCAGATCTAAGTAATACTGCTTCATATCCTTAGCAATACCGCTGGCTGACGCTGTAGTTTTTGTACAATTATCACTAGTTTCAAGTGCGTACTGCGTTTTGAAAAACGGGAACGAAACGCCCACCCGCACTTACCCACTCATACTAATGTATGAGCACGTTTCCGTGACGTTTCGATATAAGGTGCAGATAGCTAAGTAGTCATCAATCAACACCAATCATGAAACAAAACGGTAATAGGGATACACATCTATACCGTTGGGAATGAAGATAACTTTCGACTTACAATAATCGAAATCAGATGCTCTCGCATTTTCGGTGCCTTGCGCGAGTACGTCACATAAGCAGGGTCGCCTCCTAATGCAACTGTGGTAGCAAAAGCAGCGGCATAGATCCCACAAGCATACTGATCGGGTTGATGCGTAACTGGCTGAAAAACGATATTGTTGACTTCGACATGGAGATAACGCTTGTGAAGGTATCGCTGATCTTCTTCATTCAAGAAATGGTACTCTTGCCTATACAGACTATCATAAATGAAGACATTAGAACCGTCGTAATAGACACAGCACCAGTGCCTAGTAACATTTCCACCAATTATGTGCATATCTTTATCCGATGTACTCGGCTTGAGGAAAGTATGATACGCAAAGTAACTTGTAGGATGAAAGCTAAAATGGGAATTTCCATGCACGATTGTCTGAAACAAGTATATGCTTGTGTCATTCAGTAAGTTAGTAGGTGGCGATATATCTTCTAGTACTTCTTGTACACTGATGTTCTGACGCACTACTTCGAGCACATTTCTACCCTCTTCCGAAGATTCCACGTCATTATCCATATCAATTGCTATCCAATCACCCTCAAGACATGGTCTTTTTGTTGTGTCAACTGCAACATCTGGACCGACTTCTATCGTCGCCTCATCAGAAGTTATACCACAGTGTCCAACTGTTTCATGTAGTTCCAGTGCACGGATGCGCTTACCTTTCTCTAGTTTCTTAAGCTTTCATCAGCTTTGGCCTGCAAAATATACGCCGGTTCTCTTATCGGCATACTTCTGTTACGCCGACTATCCACTATTTCTAGAAGCAAACATTCCTTTGCGGATAGCGGACATTTGACCTCAACGATGCCATCGTCATCGATGAGACCGTCTGGTGACGCTCCTAAATACGGAATTTTTGAATCAATAAAAAGCCCGCACGCGGAGGTCTGCTTGTGAAGTTTAACTTCGAGTGCCTTTATCGCATGCTTTTCGTTATTTATACCAAATTGCATGGCTACTGTGTCGATAACTTTCGGATAACGAATACTTGTAACCAGTTTCGAACACGAAGTCGACTCTAGCATGCGACATATGGCTCCGAATTTGGACGCAGCGATTATGTTGGTCCGCAACTGATGCCAAACTTCATACTTGCTCTGCGATACAGTGTCGCGCTCGATTTGGTGCCGTTTATTTTGGTATTCTTTCAATTTATCAAAATGAATTTGCACGCAAACCTCAAAGGCATCCTCAGCTAAGTCAGATTTTTTGGCCGATGGACCGTAGTCTTTATCGGTTCCATGCCATCTGCGACGCCTACGTGTAGCTCGTACGTTCCTGTTTGTAGAAACGTGATGTTGCCGTCTTTTTTCCATTTTCGAACCCGACGCAGGAACTTCTATTCCAGCAGATAGGTGAACCCGCGAAACGAGTTCCTGCGTATTGTGTTGGACAGCTCCGCCATAACTTCGCATTTGAAATGAATTCTTAGACCAATGGTTTATTCGTTTTCCAGAATTCAACTTGTTGACAATAGAATTAGCTGATTCAGCTACATTGTTCGTAACGTTTTCCAACAGACTATCAGCATGACAGCTTAAATAACGGACTGCCTCGAATATAGCGCTGTACGCTACAGTTGTATGAAGCTGTCGCATTAAATTAACTTCATTATCATTACGCTTGCACTGGATCGGCAATATTGAGCATCCAGAGTGGTCACCGAAAACATGATTAAGAACAATGAAAATATCCTTTTGCAATTTCACCGCTTTCTCAGCTTTAGGAATAGTCTCGTTTTTGCGAATGGCGCGTACGTCCGTAATGAGCATGCGCATGTGCAAAGCGCTAGCTTCAACATAACTTCGAAATTTTCCTTACCAATCACGTTCTTATCAGGATGACAGGTCATTTTGGACTTAGCGGCCTCTCTGATTTCCCTGCAGAAGTTACGGAACAAATGATTATTGCACTTGATTTTGTTGACCATAACTCCATGCTCAGCATATGGATTTGCGTCTCGAATCGATTGAAACTTACTCGCATCACCATCAGCAATCAAAGTTTTGTATATAAGACCTCGCTTTTCAACACTTTCTTTGAAGCCTTCGACGATAATGTCAGCCTCCATAGCAGTCGAACTCTGGTCACGTCCCCAGTTTTTGTAGCACTTATGCTTGGGTGGTTCCCTGTTCAACTGCTGAGCCTTGGTGCATATAGAACAATATTTGTTCCGTACACCCTTGTGCAAAACTTTATTACTCTCGGCACCAATAATTAGAGCATTACCAGAGAGCGAATGATGTTTTCCGCCGTGGTATGACCGCTTAGCCCAATAGCCGTCTGCGACTACATTAATATATGGGATACCATTGATGATGTGTCCTTTCGCCGTCGCTATTTCGCGCTCTTCTGATGCGGCTTTCTGCATCTCTTCTTCGGAACATATAACGGACTTATCGTAAAGTTTATCACGATACTTTCGGTATGTGATATGGGACATACAGGGAACTGCCATCGTAGCAAGTAATTCCTCTAACGTCTGAAAACCGGTACCGGAACTAATCGTACCACATACAGCACCTTCGTTAATTCCCATGATGCGTGTATGCTCACGGTCAGTCCATACACTCCCTATGAATTGACAGTCTTCACATTCGAAGAACAATTGCGCCCGCAACCCGCGTTTAACGTACTTCCGCATTTGTAAAGAAGTGAAACGACATTCACAACCGCTTTTATGTTTGCCGAACTGCTCACGGAGTTGGTCAAATACAAAGGTTAGGTCGACTATACGCCGACCATTTATTTTGACATTTAAAATATTTTCCACGTTTGCAGAATCATCCTCACATGAATCAGAATGCATGGATTCTTCCGAAACAAGAACCTCTTCACCAATACAATCATCTTCGCGACTGACCCCCAATTCTAATGCATTGAAGTTCATTCGAGTTACTAGTGCAGTCTCTATTTCATTGCCACCTGTTTCATGAGAGGATTCTTCGGCCGACAGTCCGTCTTCATCGAGATTGTTCAATTCTCCAATTGGTGACGTTCTCTCCGAAGCCTCCAGGACAGTTCGACTATCACTTAATTCTATTATTTCTACTATTTCTACTATTCTATTACCACTGTCGTTGTAGTTCATCATAGCAAGAAGGTTATCGGCGGATGTAGCAGGCATCTAGTCACATCCATCTACGACTTCCGCCGTTTTCGGGCCGATGGCATTATTGCGTCTGTACAAGAAAAAGTTTGTTTCATCAACCGATGAACTTAAGAATTTAGCAATTAACGCATTGCAATAACACTTACAGCGTGAAAAACTGAAATGAAAACTAGAAGCGATTCTCTAAATGAAATAGTCATAACCGGAAGTGACATCGTGAAGATAAGGTGTAATGGAAAATTACGTCATACAAATGCGTCTAAATTGGAAATTACGTCATACAAATGCATCTAAATTGGAAATTACGTCATATACAAATATTTGGTAAACTGATATGTTCGCGTTCGCACTGTTTCTTTAGGATGCAGCACCATTCTATCGGCGTGTGTACTGATGAGAGGATTACAGAGAACTGAATATTTCATAGAACTTGATGTAGAAAAGAATACAGAAAACGCTATCGGCGAAAGGAAAAAAAAGTTCCCAAATAATCAAAAGTAATTAAAAAATTATAATTTCGCAATCGCACTATTTTCCCCTCTTTCTTAGTGATGGATTTTACGAGAATGGACTCGTGCTCTCATGAAAATAATTGACAGCGAAATTTCATTTTTTCACTTGACGATATTAGAGAAGCGAAAAAGGGTCCAAATATTGATTTCCATTGCATTCATGAATGAATTATCATGTGTATTCTCGTAAAGATGGCATCATTGTCAATGCATTATTGACACGCCGATACGTAACGCATAATGTACGACACTTTAGAGTGGATGTCACTTCAGGTTGCGAAAAATAAAATCATTATTTCGAATTGTAACTTTTCGCTACTGTAAAGTTTTTGAATATTTTTCTTCGTGAAATAGTTACATCATTGCTAATTTTAATACTAATTATTGCTAATTTTAGCTACAGTCTATAAAAAAATGTCTGCATTTCCCTTTGCCTCAAAATTCTATAATGAACCCTAACGAATATACCCGACAAGTTTCGCCCCCTGTCCTTGTTCACCTCGGCTGAACCATGCGTGACCGTTTTGAAAAATTAAAAAGCTGCTAATGACATTAGCATATTGCTTCCTCTCTGTATCTTTGAACACAGTTTCGCAGCTCTGGGAGGAGGAAAGTATGTTTATAATTATTGGGCCTCCTCAAGAAGCTTTGTTGTGTGATTCGTTACTTTAATTGTTAGTTTTTTAATGTCTTTTTATCAATCAAGTCTGATATTGCGAACAAACATTCTAACATAGCTAGTTTTATACTGAGGAGAAGACAGACATTTGTACAGACATTTTTGAAACAATTCAAAATGATTTACATTTTGTTAAAAATTAAACCAAATAAGGGGACTTGTCTCCACAACATGTGATATAAATCAGCTTTTTTTCTCAAACCGTTCTCAAGTTATGAGGGCAAATGATACGCGCACACACACACACGCGCGCACACACATACGGACGGACATTTTTTCTAAATGTGATTTTTTGATGTTGTGGACCATTCTGAATACGTTTACATGAAAATATGGAAAAAAAAGTTTTTTCGCCAAAACAAAGCTTCTTGAGGAAGCAATAAACGCAGAAAAACAACAAACACAAAACGATGAGCCGCATGGAATTCCTTCACTGCTTCCCCGAACGCGTGCACACGCCTGTCACTTTTACAGTTACTTTTTTACCGATATTCTTTTTTTTTTTCTTTTTTATTCGTAACATTTTTTTTCCAGTTCGAGGTTTATTTATACAGCCCCCCCCCCCCCCCCGCCCCCCGATATATCAATCTATAATCCTGTGTCTATTACTAATATTATTTTTCCACCAAACATCACTATCCCTTCCGATTGCTTATCATGTCAATGAACTACACTACGCTTAACTGCACTTTTTACGACGAAAAATATTTAATCATCCAAACAATGAGATCAATTCCGACGTATGTAACACTATTGCGAAAAAAATACCATCGTAGTAACCTCTGTACTAAAAAAACGTACCTTTCAATCCATTTTCTTCGACGAGATCGAGGGGCCCTTTCTCTCTTACTCTTATTCCCCATCACACTTATCACTATACACTGTCGCACGATTCACTAATCAGCGCGTATATCGACACTACGAAATATGAACACCACGACAGTTCGTAGGTGTAAGGAGTACGAGTATCAAGAAGTTGCGACTTCTATTGATGAACGTACGATTCCGTAGACCCTCGTAAATTTTCCTTATCCTCACCCGGCGTCGCTGGCAGCGTAGTAAGGAAGATAAATAATGAAAATCTTTATTATCATCGCATCTCTCTCGCGCTGCTGCTCGGAGAACTCTCGTGATGTGCGATACCGGATTACCGCAGTACATACATTGTAGCGTGTCTGACATTGTCAGATGAACCTAGCTGAACGTTCACTGGAATCCTTTTTTGGCCAACAGTAAAAAAGTATACCAGTATGATTGCTATTTTTTTCAACGATAGATTGACATCGAGGTGCAATCGGTATCGTTATCGCTCGAACACCTATTGTAACGGCTTTGGTGGCAATCGATCGTCGGAAAAGTTAAACAGCGTCTTGAAATCTCACTCGAATTTAATCGCACCGACGCTTTCGTTACAGAGAAAATTTCTTCCCGAAGCGATCGAGAAAAGCATCGAGCCTTTCTCGATCGTTTCGGCGTTTTTTTTTCATCTCCCTTCATTAAGTTTTCAATAGGAATATCGTTTACGTGATATAATTTCTACGAGTTGAGATTGGTTACGGTGGTACCTGGTCAGGCTTGTAATGACGATGATTCGGATTCGAATCCTGGGGAATTTATTTTTCTTTTTAAAGAAAGCACAATGAAAAAAAAAATAGGTGCGATTAAATTCGAGTGAGACATCGAGACTCACTGTTTAACTTTTCCGACGATCGATTGCCATCAAAACTGTTACAATAGGTTTCCGAGCGATACCGATACCGCTCGTTGCAACGAAACGCAGCCTGACGAATAACCCCATCGAGAAAATAACGCTTCAACGTTCGTTTAATTAAGACGCATTTTTATCCGAATCCATTTTTTAGCATCGCGAGAAAATTTCTTCCCGAAAGTATCGTCTCAATGCGTTACTCGAATTTAATCGCATCGACCGTCTCGTTGATACTGTTACATCCCCGTAACTCCACCAAAGCGCCTAGTATCTAGCAACTCTCAATACAGCATTGTATTTCCTGAAGATAAGGCCCTACTCCGATGGTTAAAGGAAGGGGACGTCTAGGCCCTCACAAATAGTCTACAGATAACAATTCCTTCCAATTCGTTCAAAACATAGGAAGTGGGAGACGGCGGGTTCGGGCCAATAAGCTACAAGAAACTTGCCCTTTCCTACCCTTATTCAAAAACAAAGATAGATATGCGACTAGTATATAAAACCACATTTTGTACAGAAAATTGTCAGTTCTTGTAAATATTTCAACCTCTTCGGATCGAGCTGGAACTTGTACCGCTCGTCCATATTTTCAAGTAAAATAGTTTAAATGGAATCTTCGATTTCTTTCCGAGCTGCGCGGACCACCGCGAGCTCATCATCATAACCTTCGAATCCAAATGAGTTGCGCGGACCACCGCGAACTCATAATAAGATCTTCAAGACGATTTCCAGTTGCGCGGTCCACCGCGAGCTATGGAATCGTTTTCCAAAATCCACCGAGCTGCGCGGCCCACCGCGAGCAATACAATCCTTTTCCTAAATCCACCGAGCTGCGCGGTCCACCGCGAGCTCACTGGATGTCCTATATTCAACCGATAGCAGAAGTTGCGCGGACCACCGCGAATTTCTCTTTCTTTCAATCTCAACAATTCCTTATTGTCCCAAATAATTACTAAATCATCCAAAACTATTATCCAACAAAATTCCATTACAACCAAATCACCAAGCCCGTATCCCGGACTAATTAGCCTTTGCTAAGGTCTAAAACGGGGCAAATTCTTGATGTTACTCGGACGTAAGAATACTAAGCGTAGCCTGACGAGCAACTCTCTCGAATGTGCAGCGTTTTAACGTCGGTTCAATGACGGCGCGTTTTTATTCGAAGAAATTTTCTGGGGCCACATCATTTGCCGAAACGTCAATCGGCTGACTCGTCGTTTTGCCGAAAAATCATTTTACCGACTGTCATTTTGCCAAAACTTCATGCGTCCGAATTTTGATTTTGCTAAAACATTAATTGTTATACTAAACGATCACACGATTAAACGTTATTTGATCGAAAAGTTATTAGACCGAAACGTCGTTTTACCGAAATTTTATTTTACCGACTAGTTATTTTGCAGAAAACTCACATTGCTGAATGGCATTTGACCGAATCGTCACATAGCCGAATCGTTGAATTACCGAAACTTTATAATGCCGAACGTCATTTCCCCGAAACGTCATTTTCCCGAATCGTCATTTCCCCGAAACGTCATTTTCCCGAATATCATTTCCCCGAATCGTTATTTTTCCGAATTGTTATTTTCCCGAGATGTCATTTTGCCGAATGTCATTTCCCCGAATCGTTATTTTTCCGAATCGTCATTTTTCCGAATCGTCATTTTCCCGAATCGGTATTTTTCCGAAATGTTATTTAACCGAAAATCATCTCACCGATAAGTAATTTAGCAATGCTAATCTCGTAGTCCTAAATCCAAACACTGGTAAAACCAAACGCAAAGAATTTTTTATACATTTCAATAACCAAATAAGTTTTGCTTTTCGTATTTCTTTTAATTCATTGCAATGAATGATGAACTTACTTCGTTGTATCATTGCGCATAGTTTTTGGTAACTGTGTAGCAATGACCATCGTATTTTTTGTAATTTTTATTGATTCATTGATTTATTTTCTTCAATTTTATTTTTTTGTTTTCTAATCGTATTATTTGTGATTTATTTTATTATTCATCGTATCGCAAGCGGGATAGAGAAATTGTATACGCGTGTCCACACGAGAGAAGATACCAGTGATACATTTTTCTATGATTCGTACTATATATCCTTTTTTTTTGTCGCTATCAGAGAGAACATGGCAACGGTAGATCGCCCAGTGTCATGTATTTCAGATATAAGAAAAATTGAGCGAGATAACGGCTGGACCCGGAGAGTAGTCGGTTGAGGAGTCACGAAATAACAAGACGCCAGATAATTATAAAAAATAATGATTCAAACTTTAATAAAAAGAATATGCGTGTGTCTCGTGTACTGTGGTTTCGGTGACTGATGGGAGTGGGGAAGCGAGGTAGCGAGCGAACGAATGGATGTGGATGGAAGAGGAGCCGAGGATAGGTGAGAAGCGAGGACAGTTAGTGCGTGTGAGGTGTAACTGTGTGTGTAGCGGCGAGAGAGTCGAGAGTCCGCTATTCTCCCGAACAAAAATCGTCCGTTCCTATCTTCTCTCGTGTAGTCAGGTGTACACAATTTTTCTATCTCGAGTGAGATACGATGAATAATAGACAAAGAAATTGGGAAGAAGAAAATAGGGATCATCAAGTCCATAATGGTTATTGCTACACGGTTAACAAAACCACGCGCGATGGTACCAAGTAAGTTTTTCGCCGAAAAGAGGAATTTTTATTTCGGGGAAATCTGTCAAATGCATACGATGCATACGATATGTCCCTGAATAAAATGTATTATTATTCTCCTACGACAGTGAGACAGTGTCTCAGGTCCCCGAGGACACCACACGTTCTCAAAACTTCCGCGAGATATCGCATTCTAATTATTTTCTCAATAACGAAGTATCCGCGGTTAATTACCGAGGTGGCCGAGAGATTTCGCATTTGTAATTTTTTCTCGTAAACGGAAGGGCACCTGGATGCATGTAAAAAGGCGAGCGCGAACAGAATCGCCATCAGTTCCACCGGCGACGGCGAGCTGATCATTTTTCCTCTACCTCCGGGTCCGAAGAGCCTTTGGTGACGTTGGCTCTACGAGTACTCTATCCTCCCGAACCAGGGTGCGGATGGCAGTCGTCGACGATGCTATCCGCATTCCTGCACCCAAGTCAACGCTAGTAGGGAACCGCGATAGGATAGGTAACCCGGATGAGAGCGAGCCGGAAGCGAGTCGCGGACCGACGACGTGGTGACACTGTCGATACACGATCTCGTGGAAGCCGGACTCTTTGAAGAGGGCCCTGCTCTACGAGTACTAGGATGACGTGGGGCATCTCGTAGGCATGGCAGAATAGCTTTCGTTATTAAAATTCACGTTTAATAGTAGATTCACCCGCGTTTAACCTAAAAATTAAAATCAACGTGCTTCATGTCGAGAAGCGTAGCTCGGTCGGTAAAAACTTGTAAAAAGTAAAATTTATTATTTTTCATTGACCTTTCGATAAAGTCGGTTTCCAATTATTCCACACTGGAACGATTGAGAAATTAAGGGTAAAAAAATTGTAAAATCGTTCTTTTTCACAATTTACCGACATTCTGTCGGTAAATTCTAGTTCTTTCGTTTCCTTTGAGTAAAGTCGAGTTTTTAAGTTTACAATTCTGTCCGTTCAAAGAATGGAGGGGAGAATTCGTATTTTTCGAGATATTTTTAGTTCTTTCAGTGCCGTGAGCGAAAAACTAATAAACTAACATTGAATTAATTGATAATTACGTTTTGACGAGAACACAAGTGTGTTTCACTATAAGTTTCGAGCGACGAATAAGGTAAGCGCCGCTATTATAAGTCTCTGAATTTTGTATTGATATTTTATGTGTGTTTTTTGTTAATAAAAATGATTATTTCACCGAATCGACAACGTCTAACGATTTTTTGCTCGCCCCGAACTCCTAACGCGATGCTTGAAACCGAGTGCGAGGCATCGGTAGAAAAGGCAAACGTTACATCGTATCTTGTATGCAAGGAAAAGAATACAAGATTTTGTAAAGGAACTGCAAGGGTATCGCCTTATGGCATCATCGAAACGAGGCAGAATCATTGCCATGATAGCAACGAGTTCGCGGAAGAAGAATGGATGTTCCGAAGGGAATTAAAACGGACTGTCATATAGCAATTCGGCTTCCTCAAAGATATTTATGACACGATCAGTTTACTGTAAGTAAATTGAGAAACTTTCGATGTGTCGTTCGTTATTAGTGGTCCGTGGCTTATTTGTTTTATTTCACGCAGTGCGAGAATAGGCTTTTAAGATAGATGCAGCGCGTGATACTCATAAGTTCGAGAAAAATGAGAGAGAATTGCAAACACTTCTCGGTAGTATAAAAATCTGAAGAAATTCATACATATTAACGGTACTGAAAATATTAATTTTACATAATAATAATTGCAAAATGTTATTAACAAATTGATGAAAAATACAAATGTTCAAAAAATCACACTCGTCAGAAAAAGCGTCATCGCACTAGTATTGTAATGTACATTATGGAATACCCCAGTTACCCGAATGCGGCAAGACGTTTGCCTTATACTACTTTGGAGCCGTCGATGCGTCGGTGGAGGCGCAATGTTTTACCTCCAACTCCAAGGTCATTAAATGAATACGGTACCATCTTATAAGACGAGAATTGGTAGAGACTAATTTCGTACAATGGCGGTGCAATGACCGCACATGTCGTGCGTGCCGGAATCGGAAGAAATGTCTCAGAGTCCGTTGTATTCGGTAATCGAGCATTCATTGCTACGCTTCGTGCTCAAGGTCACATATTCGTCGACGCCACGTTTAAAACTGTGCCACGAGAAATTGGCGGATACCAATTACTTACGATAATGATATTGGAGCATAATCACGTAACTTATGAATTAGTACTTTTTCCTATCTCGTGTAACATTTATATCATGCTGAAATCTTTACGGTATGTACCACTCGCATAGGCGATTCCGCTTGCGTGGACGTTGATGAGTCGAAAGGCAGCGTCTGCTTATCGTGCGGTATTTAACGTCATTAAGACCGAGCTCGCGCCTGAACTCAGACCGACATCTGTGATGAGCGATTTTGAGAAAGCCCTACGAAACGGAGCCGCAATCGCATTTCCCGATGCTACGATCTTCGGGTGCTTTTTTCATTATTGCCAGGTAATAAACAGTGATGCAATACAGACGATGACGATACATGCAAACAGAAATAATTGAAAAAAAATTGAGGTAAAATTCGGAAAAAATCTGAAATAAATTAAAAAATGTATATAAAGTTTATGAAATATGTAGGTAAAAAAATAAAATTGAGAATCCTTTTTTTTTTTTTTTTTTTTCAAATTACGATAACATTTTTTTTATTCATATGAAAATGTTTTTAAATTCAGATAAATTTTTTTTAAATTGATTTAACGATAGGAAAAAAAGATATATTAAATTTTCGAAGTGCAATTTGCATTTTTTTTCGAATGTTTTCTCGAACTTTATCGACATTTTTGTCAAATTTTATGTTAAATTTTTTGTACTTCGTCTCAGTATTTGTTCCGTCTGGCTTCACGTACCAACTTTGTTCCGCTCTTATCTACATTCATAGACAAATTAACCGAGTATTAGTAAGGCCCCTGTTCGATGTATACGTGCAAGTAGCAAATGTCTATTCATCTAGGCTTTGCAAAAAAAGGCAAGAAAACTCGGGGTCATCAGGGCTATTCAAAATAACGACGAAGGCTACGTGATACTAAAAAAATACATAGGACTGGCTCTTCTTCCCGTTGAGAATATTGAAGAAGGTGCTCGAATCGTTTACGAATCAGCGAGCGACAATATGAAAAGGGTATTTCACGTCTTCAACGAGTACTATAAACAACAGTGGTTGCAACGTGAAATGCCCCAATCTTTTAACGTATACGGACGAATCAACCGCACCAACAATTGTGTTGAATCGTATAACAGCAAGCTGTTGTCGAAGTTGGGACCGCGCCCAAATATATGGCATTTCACAAGTTTGTGTTGACTCGTACACACAACACGACCCTTGCGATACAGCTGTATCATAAATCCACATACCCATAATCATTTTTACGTAGGCAAAATGACCGATCTACAAGCTACGACGGAGCGAGATCTAGCAACACTTCGAACCGGACGTTCTGTCACTAGGACTCCGAAGTTTAAAAATTTGGTGAACGCGGCTCGAATCCGTAACGCTTGGCAACAATTTGAGGATGGCGTCATTGACGTTGTAACCGCCCACCCGCTCGTCTTCGAAACGAGCCCCTATGGGATAGGACTCTTTTTGGAAATCGAGAAAGGGTAGCTATCGTTGTCGGTCTTCCGTTAACACTGCGATGCGTCGGTTACGTTGCAGGTCTTTGATGATGAAATCCCGTGTGCCTCTAAGCATTGGACTTTCGGTTGCCAGGTATTTTAATCATGACAAACACCAAGATATGAACAAGAACACAATTTTCTTTATTTAATAATCAATTCGTTTCAATATTTGACAACAATTACTTTCAATCGCTGTTCCGGATATTCTCTAATCCGTTAATTGTTTATCAGAAACGTCGTCACACTATGCTGAATTCTTAACTCCGTAAGGTCGATTAATCTTCGCACTAAATTACTTAGTGGTATGACACGCTTTATCGGAGGTCGCGGACTTCCTGATTTAAATTTCACACTTTCGTACGTAAACACGGATCAACTGGCTGTAATAGTAACTCGAACTCTCGGTACGCGGATTTCAGAGTCTCGACGCGTAGCTTCTTGAGGTTGAGTACCCCTGCGATCGAACGGAGGCTCACGCTCGACCTTTCGCGGATAGCGAGTGACCGAGAGCCTGAGTTCGGCGCGCATTAAATAGGGACTTCGGGGAACCCCCTCCCTCAATTATTAATTTCACAACCCCTCAGCCGATTGTCCTCAAAATTTAACACGGGCCCTTTTACCCTCCGAACGTCATATTTCTCGTTTTTTGATAAAATCGGTTCATTTTCCCCAGTTCAGTTGTTTAAACAAATAAAAATAAAAAAAAATTTCTCTCTATATTTTTTAAATATTTTTATGATCCGATCTTTGAAATTTCGTTGCGTTCCCCCTTTTTGAACTGTCGGCCGATTGTTTAAACAATCTGTTAACAAAACTTTCCCCATATAATTTGTCCTTATCCTTTGTCAAATTCATGGTAAAAATCTCAGGGTTCACCCTTTATTCGTTATCCTTAATTTTTCTCATTAACGATTAAACAAAATAAATCTTAATTGTACGTAAGTGATAGTTGATGTGTGGTCATGGATCAATCTTTTACTATCGGTAAGTATCCTTGTTATATATATCTCCTCTTTATTTTTTAATTAATCGCTTTTTCTCTTTTTCTTTCAGGTTCCTCTCATCTTGCGAAAACCGTCAAATTAAAAAAAAAAAACAATAAAATAAATAAAGAATAAACATCCCTTTTTCATTGTTATATATATATTTTTTTTTAATGTAATCCTTCGTCCTGTTACAACGTTAATGAGATAATCGATGTCGCGCAAAACGCAGCGGATGCAGTTCAACGGAATATCGAATTTCGATTGAACCAAGATGAAGCTGCCGGGGTAATTTTTTATGAAAGCGACGCGGAAGACGATGAAGTCGGTGAAGGGCAGCAGCCAGAGTGAGAGTGGGTCCGAGCAGAAAACGAAGAGCCAGCTGAACTCAATGCTGACGATAGGCTGGAAGTATTTTGGATCGAGCCAGAGCAAGTAGAAGCAGATATTATAGTCGTGGAAGGTACTTTTTCTGTATGTTACTAAAAAACCGTTTCAACGTTGAGGTACCCATTATTGACATATAACTGCTTGGTAGCGCTCGACGCGTGTCATTTTGAAATGTTTTAAATCGTTTGAAAAACATTCAAAACAACTTGGCGTCGAGACGCTACTGCGTCTCTTGAAGAAACTTACGCAGGTCCAGTATTGAGACTCCGATAAAAAAAATACTATTTAAACTATTGTTGACATTGATTCAGGTGTAGATGACGTCGATCCAGTTCCCAGAGGAATCCCCCTTCTCGATATACCGGCGGACGAACCCGCATACGACGTCACGTGCTCTGTGTGCTTCTTCAGATACAGCACATGTGTATCGGAGCCGTGCAATCATTTATGTATTTGTGCTGAATGCGCCAATGGAATAATCCGGACAGCGCGAGAATACAATGGAGGGGATAATCCCCTTTTCGGTCAATTACGGTGTCTGATGTGCAACCGAGACGTGAATAATTTTAGGAAAATAATTATGCGTGTTGCATAAAGTTCTTTGCGTGGTTCTATCGTTCGTCACCTTTAAAATAATTGTTTTTAAAGGATGCCGGTGCTTTTACAGTAAAAAAATAAAGAAAACGAAAGGTGTTTGGTTATTGAAATGCATTAAAAATTCTTTGAGTTTGGTTTTACCAGTGGTTGGATTTAGGACTACGAGATGACCATTGCTAAATTACTTATTGGTGAGATGATTTTCGGTTGAATAACATTTCGGAAAAATATCGATTCGGGAAAATATCGATTCGGGAAAATAACGATTCGGGAAAATGACGATTCGGGAAAATGACGTTTCGGGGAAATGACGTTCGGCATTATAAAGTTTCGGTAATTCAACGATTCGGCTATGTGACGATTCGGTCAAATGCCATTCAGCAATGTGAGTTTTCTGCAAAATAACTAGTCGGTAAAATAAAATTTCGGTAAAACGACTTTTCGGTCTAATAACTTTTTGATCAAATAACGTTTAATCATGTGATCGTTTAGTATAACAATTAATATTTTAGCAAAATCAAAATTCGGACGCATGAAGTTTCGGCAAAATGACAGTCGGTAAAATGATTTTTCGGCAAAACGACGAATCGGCCGATTGACGTTGCGGCAAAATGATGTGGCCCCAAATTTTCTGTATTATAATCGCGAACATGTACCATTTTTTCGTTCGAGTGAGACTTTTCCAGATATCGGTTAGGCAAAACTCACGGTCGTTACCCTATCGGGGTGGATACTGTAAGAGGGTTGCATTTGACCGAAAAGTTGATAAGGACTTTATCGTTCGGAATCATCCAAGGAATGTATACAAAATAATTGGCGAATAAAAAATTAATTTTCTAAAATAAATATTAAAAAAATGATTTAAACAATCGAAGAATCAATATTTTCATTTGGCACTATTTTTCCTAATATCTGGACGTCGATCCAAATCGAAAAGGTCCTGTACCACTTTTTCGTGCGAGCGAGACTTTTCCAGATATCGGTTAGGCAAAACTCACGGTCGTTACCCTGTTGAAAAGGTCATATAGAAACAGATTTAAAAAAAGTAACCTATCCGAAAACTATCGGTTTTTGTCCCTGCAAATGCATACAAAAACCGATCGATGGCAGATATTTCAAAGTACCCGTTCTAACGGGTCTTATCTGTATATGCCACTTTCTTATAAAGACCGATAGAAATACATTCGAAGCATTGAGAACTTTACTAGCAATTGCATATAAACTCCAGGAGTCATCGAAATTTAATCAGATTCTATACGAAAATCCCATATGGATTTTAAAGCGCTGATTTTCACATTTATACCGAATTGTAAGTTACGCGAATTTATCAGCACTGGCAAAAGAAATATCGTTGGTTCCTATGGAATGTATCCGTAGGTTTATTCATTGATCAATTCAGCGAGTATCTCGTTTTACGTGGAAATACGCATAAATGTGTATCTGTCTCAATAGGATTTTTACCACCACTGCACCCAGTTGGGATTACACTTCATCAGTAACTATTTGCAATTTCCAACAAGAGAATATTTAAAGAATGAGAATCTATCCGCACTTGCAAAACAACCAGTGCGGGTTCCTCTGGAATCTATCTGTAGATTAATCGATAAGACGACCGCTCCAATTTCTGGTTTTACGTGGAAATACGCATAAATGTGTATCTGTCTCAATAGGATTTTTACCACCACTGCACCCAGTTGGGATTACTCTTCATCTGCAACTATTTGTAATTTTCAACAAGTGAATATTCAAAGAATGAGAATCTATCTGCACTTGCAAAACGACCAGCGCTGGTTCCTCTGAAATCTATCTGTAGGTTAATCAATAAAACGTCTCTTTTACATAGAAATGTTAAGAAAATGTTGATAAACATTAATCAAACAACCAGTCAGCCCAGTCCGTCATAAGTTACTTTTTCATCAATAACATATTATTGAAAATGTAAAAATGTTGGAATCGTCAATTTACAAAGTTTTTTTTGTTAGTCGCTATTTTCGCTCTCGCTATTGCTCGTTGCAGACTCAACTGCCTGCTCGATCGTTTCGTCGTCGCCGGACGCATCCGAATCGGTTGCATCGTCTATATTTTTTTCTTGGCAGTGTTCACTAAGAGAGTCGTTGTTGATGGCTCGATTGAACTTTCTTTAATTCAAAATCATACTTCATAGATCACATGAACCACATAGTTTATATAAAATATCGTTACATTCAGTAGGTTATTTCTTAAATATCTTGTTTACGTACATTTGGATTTCGAAATACGATTCATGTCGCTGATTTTGCGTCTGATGTGATTAAGATATTGACCCAGCTCCGATTTTATCTCGTCTTCCAAATATCCTTTTATTTGCCTCAAATACTATTCGAAGATGCCTGCAAACAATGTCATTGAATATATAAACAGATGCAAATTACATTCGCTCATTGTTTCCTCATTTTGCCGGAATCTCTGGACATAATTTCTCATGTGCGGATATCGAAATACGTGTGAAAGGGTTAAAGACCCTTATGTATAAAATAAGGAAGCAATTTGCACATTGAATTTGCATCGTTATTCATACAAATAATTTATTTATTACTAACTTTTTACTGCCAGACATTTTGTCGCATTTAACGCGGGTTTTGCGTCGGTTTTCGTACGCGGCCATCCAACACCCGTTACGCTGCTTCCCTTCAACTCTTCGAAGCCGAAAATAGCTAGGGCCATATTTTTAACAAAAACCGAATTTGTTTTTGCATTTTTTTTCGCGTTGTCGTATGTTAGTTTCGAGATCCATATATTTTCTCCACAGTAATCTACAAGTAACGTCAGAAAATAATTAATTATAAAAAAAAGTAACAAACAGGTCTAGCAGAAGGGCTTTGCGGTATCGCCGGTATTTATAAAATGTTTTATATAATATTTATGTGCTGTAAACTTGTGCGCATTGCAGCTTTTCGTTGTCTAAGTTCATTCATATTTCCATGACTGCTTTGTATAGAGATTGATGTATATATTGTGACGAGGCATTACAACGCTCTCGCAGGCACGCTATAGCATAGGTACGCGCGAGAGTCGTAGATAGGCGCGTATACAGAGTCGTCCCCCGACGATACCCGAGGAAGGAAAAAGATATAGCATTCGGGAGACTGCCGGCGTGTTATATTATATATTACAGGTGTCCAGCTACGCGAAGACGGCCAGTGGGAGACACGAGAGGGGAACCATGAGAGGAGAGACGTCGCGAACATTCGACGATCAGGAGATTTCGGCGACAAAGGGCTCGTTCCCCCTCCCACCGATTACCGAGACGCGTAACCGAACACGAGCGAGAGGCACTCTCGCGCGCCACGTTGTACGATTAAGATCGGTAGGCAGGATAAGCGATAGAGATTCGGTTAAATAAATAGTTATTGAGAATTGATTAGTCTGTGACAGTTAGTTAACGCCGTGCGAGACACGGAAGTGAGAAAATTGTTGTACGCTGTGTCGACGGCGGAAAGGAGTATTCATAAAGAGGAATATACGCCGTGACGTCGGTCGATAGATTAGAGATAGACACGAGGACGATCCGTGGAGAACGACGAAAAGGGATAGCAAAGGTAGGTGCACGCAGTGCAGACCATCTTCAGTTCCATTTTTGTGCCGTACACGTGTTGCCGTGGCTTTCTCGCTCGTGCCCGGTATTACGGAAAACTATCGCGCAAGATTCTCGCTCGCAGCGGCGTGTTACACGATTATTCTACAAAGAAACTGTTAACCTCGAGTCTCGCGAGTCATTGAAAGAGTCAGACAGAAGTCATTTGTATTGAGTGGATTTATTCATTAATAAAACGTGTGTTATTGTTATTTTTATGAAATCGGATGTTGGATCATTTTATTGTTGTCCCCGAACTGCACCCCTCCTGCTAGCCGTAAGATGAGTCAGTAGTTAAGTAAGAGAAGAAAATCCTCGCACATCGGGATTGATACGGTGTGCTGGCGCCCAATAGTGGAAAAGACGGTAAGGGAAATTAACAGCGGTTAATTGCGTGGGCGTCGTTATATTTTGGACGGGTTAGCCGATCCCCGGTAGTTCCGAAGTCGGGGAAAAGCACGTCACAATATATGAGGCATTCCACGGTACTTCAGCCACCCAAATTTTCAAAGTTGGGCAATTACTTCGAAAATAAGTAAGATTGATCTACTAAGAAATTTAAAAAAATTCTGAAAATTTCAGGCCTCCAGAAGTTTTTGTATTCGAAAAAAGTGAAAATTTCGATTTTTCGCTCTTTTCATGATATCTCGGCGACGATTAATCGTAGAAAAATGTCTAAAAAACGAAAATTTGCGTTTTTCTATCCTCTTTTAGAAAAAATATAGAATAGTTTTTTTACAGTTGTTTAAAATCGTTTTTTTCGAGTTTTAAACGATTTTAATGCTGGTTCACGTCGAAGGCCAAGACCATTTCGAACTCGAAATTTTTTTATACCTTTGTAAGATTGAAACCGAATTTTCGGCCGAAGGGCGCGATGGCAAATGCAGACATTCTCGAGATATTAATTAAAAACAACGTTTTTTAACTTTTTTTTTTAAATAAAATGACAAATTTTTTTATATTTGTTCATTTCTGTTACGTTTTCACATTCTTCGATTAAGATCAAGCGATTTTTTTAGATCACATTTTTAGAGAGAAGTTCTCATTTCAACGCTTCCTCGATTGCTGCATGTGCACACTCTTTTAGTTTTTAGATTAATTATTCTTCGCTTATGGCTTCTTCGTTATTTCATCGCATTTTTTATTATTCACTCCTTTGTATTGCGAACATTCTTATATTGATCGAATGAATACTGATTTTAATATATATTTTTTGATCAACTTCATTACTCTTTCTAGCATTATACTATTAATTAATAATTATATTTTTATTCGATCAACTTTTTCATTTGGGGCTCTTTAGTATTGATAATGTTTTACAACGATTTGTAGAGAACTGGTTCCTAATATATTGTTACGTCCTGCCGTAACCCTTTTTATTTTTTATTATAATATTTCCTCGCAACTTATTCCTCTGCTTATTTTCATACTATTTTGAAAACCTGTTCACTCAATATAATTCATAAATCACATGGAAAATTCATTCATTAATTGTACTCATTAAAGCCATGAATAATTTCTCTCAACAATCGTTGAACGGTATTTCAAAAATTTATCTCTTCTGGAAAATTTTTCCGGTGACATTCGAATATTTGTCGTGTAAATTTAAAATAAATAGGGTAAAAGATAGAAGATAAACATTATCTATCACACGAGATAGATGCGGACAGAGGTTTGAATCCTCCTCGACACACGCACTACCCTCGGTGAAACGGTAAGGAAATTTCGTACCTCGCGCAAAAAAATGCCACCCTATGGGCGGGGGAATAAAATAATAACATTCTAATTACATCAACTTATTAAGTAATATTTTCTCTATAACATACAACCATTATTTTCTCAATAATGCTTACCGTTTAAGCTGGGAGAAAGAACAAAATCTACTTCCGGGATAAAACACATGTTAAAGAATTGTGTCTCCTCGACTCCGGGTGCAGAATTATGAATCGACAATTATATAAAATTATTCAGAAACATTTCATTATTCCAATGCCGTTATTACTTTTTCAAAATTATTTACCATTTAGGGAAAATTCATAACGCAAGTAGTGGTAAAATATATGTAGAAACGTACGCCGCGCGTAATGAACCGCGAACCCCCTCGATTTGTAGTATAAGATAATACATGGCAGTTTATATCAAAATGCTCAGAAACATTCCACCTTTAACATGGAATTGTCATTTCTCCGATAGTATTTAAAGGATGGTCAAGGTTTCCATCATACGACAGAAATCAGGCTAGTATACTAAGCGAGCGGCAAAGATAAAAGAGGGTCCGGGCAAAGAACGAGTTGCGTAAGTCAAGACGCATAACGCCGAGGCCACTTCACGACGATAGGGGAATTTTTAGGCATAGGAAATTAACTGACATTTAAAAGAAAATGGATAACGGATTTCGAAAAAGCCGAGAGGAGAATAATGAGCAGCAACTCATCAGGGGAGTAGACGCTAGCCGCAGATGAGGGAAGGATTTTCTTCCCCCTCTGAGTACCATTTTTCTACTATATAAGACGCCGCGAAAAAGAGCTCGAGAGTAAGTAAATAAGCGAGTGAGTGAGAATGGCAAGGAAACAGTTGATCGAGTCGAGTAGAGAGAGACGGTTTAGACGAGTCGATCAAAGAGCGAGCGTGCAAACGGTGCGTCAGACCGGTAGTCTGTGTTCCGGGTTGGCGACGAGCGAGATAGACAGAGACACCGCGTTCTCTGTCAATTACCATCTGAGAGAGATCGTTTGTGTTGAAGTCGTGGGTACAGCCACATTTGTGGGGTAGTCGTCTCGGTACAGTCCCGACACACGTGAGATTGGGAGGGAATTTCAAACACTTCTCAATGCTATAAAGATCTGAAAAAAATCAAGCATATAGAAGATGTTGAAAAGATTGATTGCACATAATAATAATTACAAAATGTTATTAACAAATTATTGAACAAAAAAATTGTTCAACATATTGCCCGGAAACTTAACTTTTTTTTATCGCAAAAATGTTTCATTTCTTTTTCTGAATACGTATGAATTTTTTAGATTTTTCTCTAATCTTTGATTTTTATGATTTTCACACATTTTTAATGTAAAATCCCAAAATTTTAAAGATTACAAAAAAATCTGAAAAAATTCATGCTTATTCGGAAAAATAAATGAAACATGTCCATGATGAAAAAAAGTTAGGTTTCCGGGAAATTTGTTGAACAATTTTTTTGTTCATTAATTTGTTAATAACATTTTGTAATTATTATTATGTAACATCAATTGTTTGAACATCTTCTAAATGTCTGATTTTTTTCAGAATTTTATGTGATCGAGAGGTATGCGAAATTCTTGCCGAATTTCACGTTTGCCCAGACTGTACCGAGACGACTACCTTAAGTTGAGAAAAGAATAAAGAAATTTTGGAATTCCCTGAGTATCGGGAGAAAGATACTCTGGCGCCTAGCAACAATACAGCGAGGGAAAGGTGAGAAAAATCGAGTATCGAAAAACAAGGGCGTCGTTATTGATTGAACGGGGAGCCGATTGCAGCGGGTCCGACGCTGATAAAAAGCCCGTCACAACACATACAGCAATCGAGGAAGCAAAAAAAAAAAAAGCAATGAGAAAAAAAAAGTTAAAAAAATGTTTTTAATTAATAAATTAAAAACAACATTTTTTAAACTTTTTTTTTTTAAATAAAATGACAAATTTTTTTATATTCGTTCATTTCTATTACGTTTTTACATTCGTCGATCAAGATCTAGTGATTTGTTTCTTCGATAAAAATTTTAGAGAGAAGTACTCATCTCAACGCTTCGATATTTCTCGAGAACGTTTGCATTTGCCATTGCGCCCTTTGGCCGAAAATTCGGATTTAACCTTACAAACATACAAAAAAATTGCGAGTCGAAATAGTCTTGGCCTTCGATGTGAACCAGCATTAAAATAGTTTAAAACTCGAAAAAAACGATTTTAAACAACCATAAAAAACTATTCTATATTTTTTCTAAAAGAGTATGGAAATCCAAAAATTTTTGTCTTTTAAAAAATTTTCTACGATGAATTATCCCCGAGATATCATTAAAAGAGCGAAAAATCGAAATTTTCTCATTTTTCGAATACAAAAACTTCTGGAGGTCTGAAACTTTCTGAATATTTTTTAACTTCTTAGTAGTTCAATCTTACTTATTTTTAAAGTTATTGTCCAACTTTGAAAATTTGGGTGGCTGAAGTACCGTGGAATGCCTCATATATCGAATATGAAGAAACCCGGCAGCGTCTGAATGATATGTACTTAATTTTTTTGACAAGGTTAGCCGAGGTTCCACGGTTCTGAGATTACATCAATATGCCGCAAGCAAAACTTTATGATTTACTTCAACTTATGTTGTATATTATATTTCGTCGTTGCGCAAAAAAATCATTCTTAAAAATTTACCACTTTGATTGTTCCGTCCACCCTCACAAATCCCGGTTCCGGAGATTTGTTGATATCATTTATCGTCACTTCGGTCGTACCGGCCGCTGCACGCGCGCCTATAAATTACAGTATATATTATTAAAATTTTTCTTGCGAAAAATTGTAAAAAAACGCCACCAAGTACCATGAATATGGTTTGTTAAAAAAAATGTTTAAATAAAAAAGCCAAGGAGGATTATTTTTAAAAATCACGAAAAACTATGCTTAAATACCAGTTCAAAATCTTGGCGTCCCAGTGTTAGCTCTCATACACGGCTCGTTAGGAGAATTGAGGAAAAAGAAACCGTCACTAATCTGAATCGTATGCGAAAAATAGGTTTTGGGAGGTGAGAGAGAGAAGGGTGGGAGAGTGTACTTTGTGATTATAAGTGAAGGTAGTCGTGGTGGTGAGTACGGGAGGTAGTGGATACGGTACTCTCAGACGAAGGGGTACCGATACTCTAGGGATAACGAAGTTGGTACAATATTTAAATCAGGGGATTGCAGGTTACAAAGTGCTCCTATGCGTCGATTCCGCCAAAAAATTATCCGCATGTATTAATGTTATATTTTACCTTACCGATGTTCATTCCGTTATCACGGAAATTAGAACAATTATCAAAATTATCAACCGATTAAGGATCAGGTCCACATCAATGCACATTCAGCTTATGCCTCCGCTGTTCCCTAACAAACCGTGTCCGACAACTAACACTGGGACGCCAAGGTTTTGAACTGGAATTTAAGCATAGTTTTTGGTGATTTTTAAAAATAATCCTACTTGGCATTTTTATTTAAACATTTTTTTTAACAAACCATATTTATGGTACTTGGCGGCGTTTTTTTTACAATTTTTCGCAAGAAAAATGTTTAATATTTATCTTCTCGAGTGGGGTAAAAGTATTGTGTCTGATTGGTTCTTAATGAAATATAAAAAAAATCTCCTAGCGATCCACGCGGCGAAACGACGAATTGCAATTTCCATCTTATACCGACCGTCTGATGATTTTTACCTGCACAAAAATAAACAATAATTATATTAGCGAATTTTTATTAAAAATGCGCGTGCAATAATGAATAAATTTAAGACGAGATTGATTATTCTCTCAATATTAGAATATTCGACGAAAAAAACAAAAAATGCTCGTCATTATTGCTGCGATTAACTAATTAGTATGACGTTTCACACCAGTGGAACACGATTATTATTATTATTCGCGTGCCGTGATATAAGCAGGTAAAAACTCTACGGCGACGCCTCTGCATATTGGGCAACGAAGGGGCTGCCGCTCTTGTCGAGCAATGTCGGTACATCTCTCTGCACACGTTCGGCAAAACGACACGTGTACGCACGGCATACAGACGTGCGTTATTACTTTGGTTTGACACACAACGCAATTCGCCACGATGCGCTCGATCTCTGTGAATGAAAAAAATATTTATAAAGCGTTGATATATACCGATTTAGGTACATTTTTACGTCAAAATTACCGAGTTTTATTCCTCGAAAATTTGTTGGTAACTGTTGTACCTTTTTGATCGAACGGTCAGTACCTCTGGTCAGAACGATGATAGATCGATCTATACTACACCTGGAGTCGATTCCGGTGACAACGTCAGCTCTTTTTTAAGCCTAACCTCGCGGAAAATTGCTCTCGGCGAAACGTGGAGGCATTTCGTCGTTATTATTTGGAGAGGGGTATTAGTTATAGTCTAGAGCTAACATGGATCCTTGACCGTACGTGCGGTTTACTTGCGATGGATGGGCATAAGGCGGGGGGCCTACCAGCTATAGGCTCGCGGAGCGGCGTGATTTTATGAATATATAATGCTTTTGCACATTCGTAGTCCGAGTTTTACCGGTCGTGCTTTTCACTAGTCCTTGGTTTCGCCGGTCACTTGGAATGTGTACTCGGATCATGAATATAAATGTGAATGAAAACAGATCGCGCAAAAGATTTTCGTTTAACTTATTTGTTTATTGCTTGCTTATTATTATTTCCTTGTTTTGTCATTGTAATAAAACGCAACAGCTTTTCCCCTGAAATATTTATCTTTCTTTTATTGTCCTTCGCTTACTTCTTCCTCTCGTTATTTCAATTTGAGTCACTCGGCAAGTCCCTTTTGGGTCGCGTATTCGAAATAACTCGTGTAATCAATAGTGGTTAAAGTCACATCTTTTCCTCCTGCAGAGATCCGTATCTATTTCTATTGCCCCCCTCCTTTCCACTCGTGGGGTCTCACTCGAGCGCAAGGCGGCTTCGACAAGTTGCTGTTAGGGTGGTGGCAACTGCCCGAAACACTATTTCGGGGGTCTCGGGCCCCGGCAGCAGGTGAACCTGCCTGTGAGTCCTCTTGCCGGTGACTCTTCTACTAGTGGTAAAGAAGCGAGTAAATCATAGGTTACCTTCAGCGGGCTCTCTTTTTGGTTTTTTTTGTAGAAGAATGGAGACGATGACGGGGCAGGAATTAACTTTGCCACCGCCGATTTATCCCTAGATCTGCGTTTACCAAGAGTTAATTTGGCCCGCTTGTCGATCTGCCTGCCTGTTTGATTTTGAGTCGTGCATATTGATTTTTATACATACCGATCACGGCCGAGTTGATAAAGAGGACTCTTTTCGAGTTTACTTTGACGTTTCTAGTACTTTGACTCTGTCCAAGTTTCACACAAGGAAGAAAAACAAAAGATAAAGCAGAAAATAAAAGAGTCGTTATACTGGACGTAACAATATAAACCTTAGTCGGTGGCGGAGTGTTCGAAGCGTACCTATATTATCTTCACGTTCAACGTCGTTTTCATGTCCAACGATATCCGCCACGATGGCTTGGATATCTTCTACATCCGGCACGGGATCGGGAATATCTTAAATAATATCACGCATGTCTTGAATGAGATCATCGAGATCTGCTCCGAGCAGATCGTCCAGAATATCTAAAATGGAAAATAAATGAAAATTGTGAGATTGCCATTATTATTATTATTATTTTTTATTTATTTTTCGGCATCGGCTACTATGGCCAGTAGCCCCTATTATTCTTATGAACAGAAAATCCGAAATTGCGTTAATACCATCCTCGTTCTGTATCGGCGTGACCGGTAGTCATTCGGGCACCCGCGATTCGTCGCGAAAAAATAAATTCGTGAAAAAACGTTGGAGAAATTTTCGAGCTAATCTGAAAAAGCGCTCTAACGCGGCGTCGTGATTTGCCAACAGCCTCCACGCGCAACAGCCGCATCTTTGGTGTGACCGTGATTTTCTTTTGCTGACTAAGTCGTAGCGCGTCGAGGTGATTCCTCGATGCCATTTTGATGAAACCACCAAAAGCAAAAGAGAATTATAATATTAAAAAGATTGTTACATATACCGATATTATTAAATGCAGCGAATATAATATTAATGTGACACATACGGGACCACAATTTCCAAATGTCCTCTACGCCGCGAGTTTTTTTCCCCAATGCCTTGACTGATATGTTAGTGCACAGTCAGTTATGCCGGAGTAGTCCCGATAGACTGTGAACAGTTCAGGGGTAACTGTGTGCAACCATACGTTGTCGATATGGTGAAACAAAGGACCTAGCTTATCGACATCTTCAGGCCACTGCGAGTTCTGTATGAATTGAAACGGGTTCAATTTCTTCGGCAGGAAGGAGCGCTAGAGCCATCAGCTGCTTGAATACGTCTTGCGTTGGAATACTCGCGGTCACATCTATGCCGTTGACTTTGGTGACTCTGTATAAGTCCTAAAAACAATAAAAATATATAAATTATATCTACAATTTTAGTTTAGTTTTCCTTCTGTGATGTTTTTTTTCTTCTATTAATGCCGTAATTCGAATGTTTTTATTTACATACAAGCAATAATAGAAGACAGTCGGGTTAAGTATCGTCATCGGAAGGCACTCTGCTTCAATACAGAGCCGCTGCTCAAAGTTTGCGTACATTATTTACGGACGGATAACCCCCACCAGTGGCGCGAACACTGCAGCATAAGCGGCTGGCTCCGCCGATGATAGGAACGCCCATACACATGGAAACGCCTACAACATGAAAGAACATAACTATTATACCGCACTAATGTCGAATAATCAACAGTACAATTATTATTATAAGCATTAACTATAGACAAAGAACGGGAGCTAGTAGGAGAAGAGATAGAGGAAAAATCGGAGAGTTTGAAGGCGGGGATCGGAAGTTCTATGGTAAAGAAGAGAATTAGGATAAGGGACGAGGGGGTGGGAGAGAAGACGTGGTGGGACAAGGAATGTAAAAGGAGGAAGAGAGAAGTGAATAAGATATACAAGAAGTGGAAGAGAGGGAAAACGTCAAGAGAGGTTTATGTCAAAGCGAGAAGAGACATGAGGAAGAAATTCAATGAAAAGGAGAAGAGGCAAATGGAGGAGCTAGAAGAAGAGAAAAGGAATATAAGAAACGCGACACAAATCTGGAAATTTGAGAACAGGGAGAGAAAACAGAGAGTTGGAGTAAGCGAAGGAATAGAGATGGAAGAGTGGAGGAAACACTTTATGGTGCTGCTTGAAGGCAAGGAGGAAAGATCGGAGGAGACGGGCAGGAGGAGAAGGGAAAGAGATGAAGAGGAGGAACCTACGGACGAGGAAATAGAGACTCAAATTAAAAGGTTAAAAAAGAAGAAAGCGGTAGTCGCGGATGGAATACCGAACGAAGCATGGGTGCACAGTAACGAGCAATTCAAGAGGCAGCTAAAAGAGGTAATAAGGGGAGTATGGATGGAGAGGAGAAGGGATGTCGGACGAATGGAAGAAAGGTATTATAACACCGATACACAAAAAAGGAGGGGTGGAGGATTCGGGGAACTACAGGGGGATCGCGTTGCTGTGTACGGCATATAAGATCTACGCGGCGATACTGTTAGAACGAATTATGGAGGAAGCAAGGAGGAAGAGCATAATCCCGGAGACGCAAACGGGATTCAGGAAGAACCGAGGAAAGATGGACAACATATACGTGTTGAAACATGTGATAAGAAAGGAAACGGAGAGGGACGGGGGAAAGGTTGTAACCGCCCGCTCGATCTGCGAGCGACGACCGCCCTCTACGAAGGGAGAGACCAACGAATTCGATTATCGAATTCGTTAACTAGTCAATCGATCCGATGATTGACGTACGCGATGACGAGCTCGCGCTCGTCCCAGTCGACGACGAGAGAGATTCGCGAACGCACGTCATCCGTTACGGAGCACGCGGTGCCAATACTATAACTATTTGTGCTGGTCCCACGCGTCGAACTACGCTGTCCCTTCGAAAAACAGCTACGGCACGCACTCGCCGTGACTGGGCCGTTGTAACCCCGGATTTCCGACATAAGACGAAAGCGATCGAACGCGATCGAGTCATCGTCCTGTCAACCCAGTCGGCAAGGTATCCTGGAGAGCGGATCTTGTAGGTTTCGCGACGGAGGATTTTCATCTCTATACACGGACGGACCTCGCCACACCTTGCTACCATCGTATTGCCCGCTCGAGCACAACACCTGCGAATTCAGCCTTCGAGGGACATACGTCGGAGGATAGATAAGTCTTTGACTATAACATTTTTCTCGACCGCGTCTCTTATGCGGGAAATGTCTCATCGTGCGATTATCATTGTTTCGTGGATATAAGTTGTAGCGTAAATTCTCTACACCGAATTTACCTACGCGAGAACCCTCAACCTCGAGCCACAAACGTCCCGATAATTTTCTCTTTTTTTATTTTCCCTCGCGGGATGGGCGCCAGGCGCCTAACGCGCCAGAGAAAATTCGCCGAGGTTGATTAGCTAACGGCTAGCTGCAGCTTTTCGAGAACCGGAGAGGGGCTGGGTGTTCTTAACGTCGGTATTCGGAGGAATCAACAAAAACAAAGTAAAATAAAATGCAACTTACAACTCAAAATATCCGGGAACCAAAATTTACCAATTTTATTTAAATATTCAACTCAGCTAAGAGAGGGAAAACCGAAGATCTCGGAGGAAACCTCTCGTCCCGGGAACCAATGAAATGTACACAATTTTTAATCGACAATTTTCCCGACGCTAGGGATCTCGCGGTCGCTCTCACGCACTCGCACACTCACACACACAGATTACCGCGTCGCGCGAAGGCTCTCGTTCTCGCGTTTCACCCTTTCTCTCACATACGATAACAATTTTATTTTTCGGGGAAAACAAAGGAAAAGAAACGAATATTCCAAGAAACCGGTTATTAGAAAAAGACACAAAAATCTCGCGAAAATAGATATAATATAAAAGTAATTCGATTTTTCCCCGATTCACTCGCTCACACACTCTGGCGCACAAGATAGCCTCGCGCGCACGACGGTAACGAAAAGGCGACTTCCCGTGGGATCTATCCTCGAGGTACTTTCACGGGAAAATTATAAAAATAGTAAATTTTGAAAATAATATCGCGGCCTCGATTTACGAACAATCCACGGAAACACGAGCGCGTCTCGCGGCTCTGCACACGCGATTAAGCGATCTTCGCCGACCTCAAAGAAACGGCCACGTTTCCTCGAGAACCGTCGAACTCGGAGCACGCAGACAAAATATAATTCTTATTTTCGCGCCGGGAGCCCGCACGCGAAAAATAAATAACACAAAACGATAAAACAAATAAAATCCGCGAACTACCGATCTTAATTTGTCCCTCGGACGAAAGAGCTCACTGATGTCTCTCGATTTCTCTTCGTGAGCGAAGCAGTTGTTCGGCTCGCGAAAATTCTCCTCCGCGCGGTATCCGAAATATCGATCGACGATCCAACTCGCTCCAAAACTCAACGGGAAGTGCCCTGAGTAATGTGTCTCTCACGCTCTCGTTAGCGACACCCCTACCCCCTACCTAATCGCGACGATATCCAAAATTCGCGAACGCTCGGCCCTTTTCGTAAATTTGAATATTCGCAACGCTCTCTCGCAACGTCGTAGCGCTGACCGACGCGCGAGAGCGAGACAGATGACATTGTCTCCGCGGTACGCAGTCCCCGCGTTCGAGAACCAATGCAGATGATTTTCTTTCTTCATTCCTCTGTCGCTCGCAATAATTCGAGAGCGGCGATTTACAAGGCGGCGACGCTGGGAAAAAGCGGTGTTCTTTTCCCTCGATGTTCTTATCGTGCAATCACGATAGGCTTCGGGGGTAGGGGCTCCTCGTCGATCGATCTTCGTACGATACGAGAACCTCTGCCGTCGTTGACTCGTCGACGGTCGCGATGCCGAAGATTCTCGATGAAAATCGATGAGAATCGATGTTTCGTTTCCCTCGCTGTCCGGTCGCGGTTCTCTCTCTCGCCCGAGGCGCGCGTACATGAAATAATTTTTATAAAAAATAATTAAAAATAATTCTAATTCCCTAATTTGCCCTGAGGAATCGCCTCGTGAGTGCCGGAGCGAGTTGGAAATAACGCTGAATTTTGCCACGTTACAAAGACCAGGCGTACGCGCGACACGCGTCACGCGTCGCGACATCGTTATTGAAGTCACCGTATATTATTGTATTTCGAAGGGCATCGCGACCCGATATATGTGTTACGTCCTGACGTAACCTTCTCTATTATTTTTTTTTCTTGTTTATTTAATTAATAATACTTTTCGCAACTTACATTTCTGCTTATTTCCTTACTATTTGAAACCTGATCCCTCAAAATAAGTCTTACGCTTCACGAAAACCCAACATAATTCGTCCTCATTAAAAGTCATAAAGGGAACGATTTTTCTCACCAGTCGCTGAGCGATATTTCAGGAATGAATCTCCTCTGGAAAATATTTCCAATGAGATTCAAATATTCATTGTGTAAATTAAAATTAAATGGATAAAAGATGGAACATCGAATTATCCACCACACGAGGTAGATGCGGACAGAGGCTCGAATCCCCCTCGACACACGCACTACGCTCGGTGAAACAGCGAACTCCGCTGCCGACGTCGATGCGGTCGACCACGGCATCGACCCACGGAGTATAGATCCAAGCTTTTACCATGCGGACAGAGGCTTGAATCCCCCTCGACACACGCACTACTCTCGGTGAAACAGCGAACTCCGCTGCCGACGTCGATACGGTCGACCACGGCATCGACCCACGGAGTATAGATCCAAGCTTTTACCATGCGGACAGACCATTAGAATTTTTCTAACTAAATATTCTAATGGGCTTCCATCAGAAACAGGGAACCTACATTACCTTATGTATGGAAATTAACCCTGACCATCGACATAGTTTCGGTATTTTAATACCGTACGACGTCGCAATGTATTTCTGAATATATCGGTCGCGCGACTGAGAGACAAACATCCCCTGTATAATTTAACCATCCATCATCGTAATGGAATAATTTCTTCACCATCAATTCTAAAATACGTCTCATACTCCCACACGTTCTCTAACTTTTAACGATAAATGATAAAGATGATCAATTAAAATCTGTCAGCCATTTAATAAAACATAGTATGAATTGAATCAAAGATAATAAAATTGTCCAGGATGTTAGGGAAATAAATCGACACAATCTGTCGACAAACGCGATAAACAAATATAAAATCGAAACGACACAGCTTTCAAAATCATAGAAATAAAATTCGGTGTAAATTATTGATAAAAACAGCGAACACCCTGCAACAAATAATCGAATAAAGGGGCCAAACAGTAAAATCACGCAGAGTCACGAGAAACCAACACGAGTGAACGCCACTAACTTCATAGGATAAGTTATTGCCATAGTTAAATTTTCATGTTATATTATGCGACGATCGAAGGAAAAGAAAGATGGCCGAAATTCGAGAGATAAAGAACTAGTGAAACAGGAAACCGCATTACCGAAAACTAAACATTCAGGGGGGACAGTCGTAAAACTTTTACGACCCACCCAGCCAAGTGCGATAGTTCGCAGTATGCAACACGAGTATGACCCGACGGTGACTCACGAGTGCGAACGTCTCGGCCACCGAGCGAGAAGATGCAATTACTCAAAATTTACGCACCGTGCGCAAAATAAATGGCTCCCTATGATCGGGAGAATAAAATAATAACGTTTTAATTACATCAACATTTTAAGGAAGATTTTCGCTATAAGAGATAACTGTTACTTTTCCAATTACGCTTACCGATTAAGCTGGGATTAAGAACAAAGATTTACTTCCGGGATTGCGTTTTCTCGACTTATGGTGGGAAAATTATAAATTAGTAATTATACCAAATTAATCAGAAACATTCCATTATTCTAACAGCATTGTTATTTTTCTGGAATTATTTACCGTTTGCAAGAAATCCATAACATTAGTGGCAATAAAATATTTGCAACAGAAAACGTATGCCGCATGTAAGAAATCGGGCTCCCTTCGATTTATAGTATGAAATACCAAATCGGGGTTTATACCAAAATATTCAGAAAAAATCCACCTTCAACATAGAATAGTTACTTTTCCGACATCACCTAACGTAAGATCAGGACACGCCGTGAAAGACAGAAAATGAAGCTAGTGTAGTCAAGCGAAAAGATAAAAAGGGGCCCGGGCAAAGACATGAGTTGCGTAAGCCAAGCCGCATAATGCCAAGGTTAGTTCACGGCGATAGGGGAAGATTTAGCAGGTACACCAAAAGAGGGGAATTACACAACTCGTCCGGGCAAACGGAACAGTAGTTCCGGAATGTCCATATAAGGAAGTAAGATGATCGGACCACGCTGTTACCAGGCACATGCAATAACTGCTGCGCACTTCTAAATGGGGCAACGCCCAAAGACACCGGCCCAGTAATGCCACAGATACCTCAGAATATCAGGAAAATGTTATTACTCTATAATAAAATGATTTGTACAAGAGCCGAGAAGTATTGTATCCTTCAGGTATATAATATTTTGACATCCTACACTTGAAAGGTGATAATGTTATTAAAATAATTACTGGGGAAAAAATATATGTATTTCTCGACTCTTACCCGGTTTCCGAATACGTACACATATAGGAGAATTTTACGAACAACAACTATTATTTTATTCTGTCTCTTATACGTTAAGAATATCAAATATTAATTACAATAATTATTTAGTTATTAATATTAAATTACAAACGAATCAGGCAAATAATTAAGTATAGGGAAGGAAATGAAATCCAATGGAAAATGGATAAATCTACCATTAATTAACAATAAGAATGAAAGACAAATCTAAGAATCTCAAACAAGCCGAGAGGAGAATAACGAGGGGCAGCGTTACTCATCAGGGGAGTATAAGGCCCGGGCATATTCGAGGGAGGGATTTTCTTCCCCCTCTGGGTCTCATTCTTCTAGTATATAAGAGGCCGCAGAAAAAGGGTTCGAGAGCGAGAGAGCGAGTGACCACCAGCAGAGAGTAGAGACCAGGAGCAGCAGAAGAAGTAAGAGAGTAGAGAGAGAGACGGAGGCGCCTAAGACCGAGCGCGCGATCGGTGCATCCGATCGGTAGTCCGGTGCTCCGGCTAGGCGACGAGAGAGAGATAGAGTCAGAAGCCGCGATCTTTGTTAACCACCATACTAGAGTAGGATCGCGGGTCCGTGGTAACAACGAACGAAATAGAGTAACTCTCCTATTGGAGAATTTTGTTTATAAAAACTTCGAACTCCGAAAACTGTACTCATATTCGACGCAACCAGAGTTCTCTTGGATTAGCTCAGTACACTAAATCGTCACTCTCGATTCGTCCGTTGGAACAAATCCATCTTCGGTCAAACACCCGTAATTTTGTTTTACTTGATTGTTAGAAGAAATTCTTGTACGAATCATTTCTTGATTATTCGTTGTATTTGCCGAAGATCGCATTCCTGTACTTTTGAATTTGCCTGAATTATTTAATTTGAATAAATTCTGAATATTACGGCATAATTGGCGTGAAATCCGTGTTTAAACCACCCGTTTCATCGCATCGACCATCATCGAAACTACCATCATCGCAACAAACAACGTAAGTACAATTTAATTCAATTTTCTTTGATATAGTTACGATCGGAAATGTGTGCAATATCCTCTGTTACTCGAACTCCTCAATAATTCGCCTTGCCGTCGCCAGACAACATTTACATCACTCATAGAGACACTATTCAGTATAAAAATCAACAGTATATATATATTGCAGTGAAATAATTCCTCATAATTCAAATCATCGACGAATCATCAATCTAATTACGCAACAGATAAAGAAATTTTATAATACCTCTAAGACAAGTCAACGAATAGCATTCCAAGCCCTATCCTTAGTAATTTTCCTCACGGTTAGACTAAAAAATGGGCAGTTGCGCCGATAATTGATGCCAGGAGTGGTAAAGGAGGGAGAGATCTCTCTTGACCAGCGCGTATTCAATCGTACTCGACGCAACCTCGCGTTAAAATTCGGGTGAAATAGAAACACCCACATTTTTGACGTGACATATGTATATAACATTTCGAAGCTCCGAGAGCAATTGTAGTGTTACGTCCCGATTAGCAATTTTCACTCTATCTCGGTCAAAAAGGGTAGAGGGACCCTTCCTTTACACGTTATTCAGAAGTGACGCTTTATCGGGAGTAGTATACGGTGCGCTATGGCGCCCCCCACTCCTACCCCCTCCACTTTTTTTCAAAAAGTAGTGGGTGGGGAAGAGTGGGGGTAGATGGCCTTCCCCCTCTTACCTCCACCACTTCGGTCCCGTTTTGAGCTCGGTTTGAAGTGGTGGGGGTAAGAGTGGGGGGTAGGCTGCAGTGGAGATGGCCGTAGCGCACCTTTTGTTTTTTCACAAATCACATAATTTTTTTATTAATCATAAAAAACGAGACTCACCATTTGTTTGTTGTTGTATTTATTTCTCTCTCTCCGCGCCCATTTTGTCTCTCTCTCTCTCACTCCTGTTCACTGTTTCACTGTGTCACTCCTGTTCACTCCTGTTCACACTCACTGTTCACTCCTGTTCACTCCTGTTCACACGCACACACACGCATTTCACTCCTCGTCGTCGTCGTCGTCGTCGTCGTCGTCGTCGTCGTCGTCGTCGTCGTCGTCGTCGTCGTCGTCGTCGTCGTCGTCGTCGTCGTCGTCGTCGTCGTCGTCGTCGTCGTCGTCGTCGTCGTCGTCGTCGTCGTCGTCGTCGTCGTCGTCGTCGTCGTCGTCGTCGTCGTCGTCGTCGTCGTCGTCGTCGTCGTCGTCGTCGTCGTCGTCGTCGTCGTCGTCGTCGTCGTCGTCGTCGTCGTCGTCGTCGTCGTCGTCGTCGTCGTCGTCGTCGTCGTCGTCGTCGTCGTCGTCGTCGTCGTCGTCGTCGTCGTCGTCGTCGTCGTCGTCGTCGTCGTCGTCGTCGTCGTCGTCGTCGTCGTCGTCGTCGTCGTCGTCGTCGTCGTCGTCGTCGTCGTCGTCGTCGTCGTCGTCGTCGTCGTCGTCGTCGTCGTCGTCGTCGTCGTCGTCGTCGTCGTCGTCGTCGTCGTCGTCGTCGTCGTCGTCGTCGTCGTCGTCGTCGTCGTCGTCGTCGTCGTCGTCGTCGTCGTCGTCGTCGTCGTCGTCGTCGTCGTCGTCGTCGTCGTCGTCGTCGTCGTCGTCGTCGTCGTCGTCGTCGTCGTCGTCGTCGTCGTCGTCGTCGTCGTCGTCGTCGTCGTCGTCGTCGTCGTCGTCGTCGTCGTCGTCGTCGTCGTCGTCGTCGTCGTCGTCGTCGTCGTCGTCGTCGTCGTCGTCGTCGTCGTCGTCGTCGTCGTCGTCGTCGTCGTCGTCGTCGTCGTCGTCGTCGTCGTCGTCGTCGTCGTCGTCGTCGTCGTCGTCGTCGTCGTCGTCGTCGTCGTCGTCGTCGTCGTCGTCGTCGTCGTCGTCGTCGTCGTCGTCGTCGTCGTCGTCGTCGTCGTCGTCGTCGTCGTCGTCGTCGTCGTCGTCGTCGTCGTCGTCGTCGTCGTCGTCGTCGTCGTCGTCGTCGTCGTCGTCGTCGTCGTCGTCGTCGTCGTCGTCGTCGTCGTCGTCGTCGTCGTCGTCGTCGTCGTCGTCGTCGTCGTCGTCGTCGTCGTCGTCGTCGTCGTCGTCGTCGTCGTCGTCGTCGTCGTCGTCGTCGTCGTCGTCGTCGTCGTCGTCGTCGTCGTCGTCGTCGTCGTCGTCGTCGTCGTCGTCGTCGTCGTCGTCGTCGTCGTCGTCGTCGTCGTCGTCGTCGTCGTCGTCGTCGTCGTCGTCGTCGTCGTCGTCGTCGTCGTCGTCGTCGTCGTCGTCGTCGTCGTCGTCGTCGTCGTCGTCGTCGTCGTCGTCGTCGTCGTCGTCGTCGTCGTCGTCGTCGTCGTCGTCGTCGTCGTCGTCGTCGTCGTCGTCGTCGTCGTCGTCGTCGTCGTCGTCGTCGTCGTCGTCGTCGTCGTCGTCGTCGTCGTCGTCGTCGTCGTCGTCGTCGTCGTCGTCGTCGTCGTCGTCGTCGTCGTCGTCGTCGTCGTCGTCGTCGTCGTCGTCGTCGTCGTCGTCGTCGTCGTCGTCGTCGTCGTCGTCGTCGTCGTCGTCGTCGTCGTCGTCGTCGTCGTCGTCGTCGTCGTCGTCGTCGTCGTCGTCGTCGTCGTCGTCGTCGTCGTCGTCGTCGTCGTCGTCGTCGTCGTCGTCGTCGTCGTCGTCGTCGTCGTCGTCGTCGTCGTCGTCGTCGTCGTCGTCGTCGTCGTCGTCGTCGTCGTCGTCGTCGTCGTCGTCGTCGTCGTCGTCGTCGTCGTCGTCGTCGTCGTCGTCGTCGTCGTCGTCGTCGTCGTCGTCGTCGTCGTCGTCGTCGTCGTCGTCGTCGTCGTCGTCGTCGTCGTCGTCGTCGTCGTCGTCGTCGTCGTCGTCGTCGTCGTCGTCGTCGTCGTCGTCGTCGTCGTCGTCGTCGTCGTCGTCGTCGTCGTCGTCGTCGTCGTCGTCGTCGTCGTCGTCGTCGTCGTCGTCGTCGTCGTCGTCGTCGTCGTCGTCGTCGTCGTCGTCGTCGTCGTCGTCGTCGTCGTCGTCGTCGTCGTCGTCGTCGTCGTCGTCGTCGTCGTCGTCGTCGTCGTCGTCGTCGTCGTCGTCGTCGTCGTCGTCGTCGTCGTCGTCGTCGTCGTCGTCGTCGTCGTCGTCGTCGTCGTCGTCGTCGTCGTCGTCGTCGTCGTCGTCGTCGTCGTCGTCGTCGTCGTCGTCGTCGTCGTCGTCGTCGTCGTCGTCGTCGTCGTCGTCGTCGTCGTCGTCGTCGTCGTCGTCGTCGTCGTCGTCGTCGTCGTCGTCGTCGTCGTCGTCGTCGTCGTCGTCGTCGTCGTCGTCGTCGTCGTCGTCGTCGTCGTCGTCGTCGTCGTCGTCGTCGTCGTCGTCGTCGTCGTCGTCGTCGTCGTCGTCGTCGTCGTCGTCGTCGTCGTCGTCGTCGTCGTCGTCGTCGTCGTCGTCGTCGTCGTCGTCGTCGTCGTCGTCGTCGTCGTCGTCGTCGTCGTCGTCGTCGTCGTCGTCGTCGTCGTCGTCGTCGTCGTCGTCGTCGTCGTCGTCGTCGTCGTCGTCGTCGTCGTCGTCGTCGTCGTCGTCGTCGTCGTCGTCGTCGTCGTCGTCGTCGTCGTCGTCGTCGTCGTCGTCGTCGTCGTCGTCGTCGTCGTCGTCGTCGTCGTCGTCGTCGTCGTCGTCGTCGTCGTCGTCGTCGTCGTCGTCGTCGTCGTCGTCGTCGTCGTCGTCGTCGTCGTCGTCGTCGTCGTCGTCGTCGTCGTCGTCGTCGTCGTCGTCGTCGTCGTCGTCGTCGTCGTCGTCGTCGTCGTCGTCGTCGTCGTCGTCGTCGTCGTCGTCGTCGTCGTCGTCGTCGTCGTCGTCGTCGTCGTCGTCGTCGTCGTCGTCGTCGTCGTCGTCGTCGTCGTCGTCGTCGTCGTCGTCGTCGTCGTCGTCGTCGTCGTCGTCGTCGTCGTCGTCGTCGTCGTCGTCGTCGTCGTCGTCGTCGTCGTCGTCGTCGTCGTCGTCGTCGTCGTCGTCGTCGTCGTCGTCGTCGTCGTCGTCGTCGTCGTCGTCGTCGTCGTCGTCGTCGTCGTCGTCCGATCCCCGATCGTATGGGACATCCGGGTCGACGGTGTCGAGGACCGCTGCCGCGATGTCTTTGAATGACCTGTTATACAAGCGTATAACGAAGTCGTTGTCCTCCACATCGTCATCCTCGCACATTATATAAACGACGAAATGGTCCTCATACGGTCGATCCTCCGGATGGCGACCTTCGGCGCGGCGGCGAACCAGCTCCTGGTGGTAGCCTTCGGCGTGGCGGCGAACCAGCTCCTGCTCTATGTATTCTTGTAAGGAGCTGGACCATTCATCGGCTATAGCGTCGACAGCACGTGCAGTGCACGCGTCGTCGAGGCACGTCAAGCCATACACTGTACACTGTACAGCCAGAGCCGGTACAGCGTACGCGAGCGGATGTACAGTGTGTAATTCTGTTATCGCGCACAGCACTCGATCACCGCTGTCCACCATATACACTTCAACAATATTGTCGTCGTCAATATTAATAATTTCGCACCGCACTGCGTGGTGAGCCCGATATAAAATGCATGCTGTACCGCTTTCAGCATGCTCGCGATGTAACACCCACTTACTTCTATTTTCTTTGTAAAATTCATCCATCATCGGGCTTAACACTTCTAATGTTATAGCCATCTGCACCGTCCTCAAGAGAACGGTGCAGCGATCGATGATTTTTATTAATTTACACGTAAACCCTTGACCGAAAAAGTCCGCACGGTAACGTGGATACATGTTTTTTTTTTTTTTTTTTTTTTTCGCGAAAATAAAAACCGCACGTAAACCGCAAAACACAAAAACCGTACGTAAACACGTAAACCGTAAACCGCAAAACACGTAAACCGCAAACACAAAAACACGAAAACACGAAAAAAACAGAGCGAACGTTAATAATTGAAGCGCGGACTTCACTGCTCGAGCTCTGCCAAACGAATGACATATTAACGAGATGCTGTACGCTATGACACACGATGGCGGATGCATTTCCGAAAAATTAGTGTCAGCAGATTTGCAGGTGGTCATCCGGCAGTAGCGCGCACATTAACGAGATGAAGTACACTATGACACACGATGGTGGATTCATTTCCGAAAAATTAGTGTCAGCAGATTTGCAGGTGGTCAGTCGAGGGGAGTAGTGCGCACAATGTAACGCAATAACTCTACGTGTTTTATTGGAGGGTGGCCAATGACTGTACCTCGCGAAAATCAATCGGTACAGTGATTTGCACTCCTGCGAGATAAACGGGCTAATCGAATCGATGGTACCCCCGTGATCGGCGTTCGCCTACCACCCTCCGTTCTCGAGTTATAACACCCCGGCGTCTTACGATAAGTACGAACAATATTTATTTTATGGAGTAAAATATTGTTCGTACTTATCGTAAGACGCAAGAACAAATTTTTTATAACGGTAGCTGTTTGACTCGAGCTAAATAAAAAAAAAAGAAAGAATGCGAGAATGCGTAAGAGCGAAAATGCGAGAGATCGAGAATGCAAGAGAGCGAGAATGCGCGAGTATAGATTCTCGCATTCTTGCTCTCACGCATTTTCGTTCTCTCGCATGCATTTTCGTTCTCTTGCATTCTCGTATTCTCGCACGCATTCTCGTTCTCTCGCATTCACGCTCTCGCGCATTCTCGCTCTCGAGAATGCGTGCGAGAAAATACTCTTCATAACACTCTTCACAACTACACATTTTCAACGTGTCCGCCATCCTTATCGATACATATTTCAACGCGCTTACGAAAATTCAATCGCACATTGCGAAGCATTAACGGCGTAATTCCTGCGCATGCATCGACGATTCGCTGACGCATATCCTCTTCGGTAGTTGGCGGCGTGCGGTAAACGATATTTTTTATATGCCCCCATAAAAAAAAATCCAACGGTGTCAGATCGGGAGACCTCGGTGGCCAGCTGATTGGTCCCCGCAAACCAATCCACCGTCCGGGGTACTGACGATTCAAAATAGCACGCGAGATTCTCGCGGTATGAGACGAAGCTCCATCCTGTTGCCACCACATTCTCCTTCGGATTTCAAGGGGAATTTCTTCGAGTAATTCAGCGACGTGTTCCTCGAGAAATTCGGCGTACATTCGGCTATCTAAATTACCCTCGAAAAAGTAGGGGCCAACGATGCGATCGGCGACGATACCGGCCCAAACATTTATTTTCCACCGGTGTTGAAGCGGGATCTCTTGCGTCCAGTGTTGATTCGCCGCCGTCCACCGTCGATGATTTTGGTGGTTCGGCAGACCAACATTGCTGAATGCCGATTCGTCGGTAAAGAGAACTGATTTAAAAAAATCAGCGTTCTCTTCGAGTTCCCCTAGAGCCCACACGCAGAACTCCAATCGTTGTTCGTTATCCGGCGCCAATATTTTATGCTGTTTAGTCAGCTTATACGGAAAATTGACCGCACGGATAACTTTTCGTACAGATTCACGCTTGAGATCTGCACGAAAATAAAAAAACGTGCACAATATTTCATGCAATTTCATGCGAATGAAGCCGAGTCTAGGAATATTTCAGAAGACAGACGCGCAAAATAACGTTACTGACGTACTTAAATCTCTTGCGTGTCCCCTGGCGCTATGTACTGGAGTACGTCGCACGGCTCTCAAAATTTCTTCTCGGTGACCGTCTGTGATAGGTCTCGCGCGAGGTCTTCTCGGGACTTTGAACACCCCGTGCTGCGCGTATGTCTCGGCAAGTCTAATTATCAAATAAGTGTGTTCGACGATGAAATTACGAACGCGATTTCATCGTATGACCAAAACTACGGAAAGATCTAGACTAGTATGAAATAGCGATGTGAAATATCGTTGTGTATCGCCAATATGATTATTTTTTCATAAAATACCTTCTAAAACTTTGTCGGGATGGCGCCGGTTCTCCATAGGCTGCTACAAACAGCCGTACGGCATTCGTAAAATTATTTTCGTTCGCAGGATTTTGTGCGCGAATTAGACATTCGAACATACGTGTACGTCTCAGCGCGTCTGCCATAATTACTGATTTCGCGAAGGATTGATACAAGAGATGAGAGTGCAGCAAACTTTATCATTTGTTTTCCGCTCGGACAGATGAATGAACGAAGCGACTTTTAAAGCGTGAGCCATAGAAAAGGATGCGAGATTTTGTTTTGTTTTATCGGGGAAAACGAGTTGTCGACGGAAATGTAGCTGAATTGTACGATCAGTAGTAATTACATGGCAACTCGCCGATGGACACACCGTCGTTTTAATCTTTTTCGGACCAAGATTTTGAAAGTCTTTCTTTCGGTGCATTCAATGAATTAGAATTTTCGTTAGAACCAATCGAACGAAGCGAGACCGAATAAACTCTCGATAGTATTGACAGTGGGATAAGAAACCCCGCATAAAAAGGCGACACACAGTGTCGGTCTTATATCTATTCACGCGATGCTTTCCAAAGTCGTGCGTTCGGTACAGTTTTACGAAGAGAAAAAAAATGATAATATATTTGAACGAACCGAGACCGACTACATCACCGATCGCAATGATAAGGCGACTTCATACAGGTAATTAATGACGCAGAAACTCCGACGGTTTCATCTTTATTCGCTCGCCGATTCCAAAGTTGCCTTTCCGGTGCCTTGGATGAGATAAGTTTTTTTCATCAGACACACAGGAAGCACAGCTTTGGAATCGCCGAGCGAATAAAGATGAAACCGTCGGAGTTTCTGCGTCATTAATTACCTGTATGAAGTGGTCTTATCTTTGCGATCGGTGATGTAGTTGGTCTCGGTTCGTTCAAATATATTGTCATTTTTTTTCTCTTCGTAAAACTGTACCGAACGCACGACTTTGGAAAGCAGCGCGTGAATAGATATAAGACCGACACTGTGTGTCGCCTTTTTACGCGAGGTTTCTTATCCCACTATCAATACTATCGAGAGTTTATTCGGTCTCGCTTCGTTAGATTGGCTCAAATATAAATTCTAATTCATCGAACGCACCGGGTGCACGGCTTTGGAAACGGCGAGCGAATACAGACGAAACCGCCTGAGTTACTGCCTTTTCTACTGCCTGTATGGCACCGTTTGAACAAAACCACCGGCGACGTGTTCGGTATCGCTTCGATCGAATCGATTGTAATTTTTTTTCTTCATAAACTTTACCAAATGCACGACCTTGGAGAGGGTGCGCAAATAGGGATCAAGCCCACACTGTGTATCGCGTTTTTACACGGGGTTCGATATCGTACTATCAACGCTATCGATGGTTTCTTCGTTTTCGCTTTTTTAGATTGGATCGAACGTAAATTTAAATCGTCAATCGCAGTACCGGAAGGAAGATCTTCGAAACGGCGAGCGAACAAAATCGACTAGACGGTGTAGCTTGCGTTTTTACTTGCAATTTGGTATCATATTATCAACTGGATACGATCCAGATGATAACACGATACCAAACTGCAAGTGGAAACGCGAGATACATCGTCGAGTCGTCTCTGTCCGCTCGCCGTTTCGAAGATCTTCCTTCCGGTACTGCGATTGACGATTTAAATTTACGTTCGATCCAATCTAAAAAAGCGAAAACGAAGAAACCATCGATAGCGTTGATAGTACGATATCGAACCCCGTGTAAAAACGCGACACACATTGTCGGTCTGATCCCTAATTGCAAACCCTTTCCAAGGTCGTGCATTCGTTAAAGTTTATGAAAAAAAAAAATTACAACCGATTCGATCGAAGCGATACCGAATACGTCGCCGGTGGTTTTGTTCAAACGGTGCCATACAGGCAGTAGAAAAGGCAGTAACTCAGGCGGTTTCGTCTCTATTCACTCGCCCTTTCCAAAGTCGTGCGTCTCTGTGACGAGACAACGCTTTATCGTGTGACGTCCTGTGGAAAACTGCAATTTTTTTTTATTCTCTCACTCATTTCGCCCACACTTTTGCTCACGACGATTAAATTTATTCTGAAAATTAAATTAATAAAAAAAAAACATTCATTCCATTACATCTGGATTTTCGCTAACTTTTTCCGAAATTTCTTCGAGGCGGAAAGCTAACGTCATTTCGAAATGCATCGTCTTTACATCGCGTTATGACACTCGCTCGACTTTACAAATCATTCAATGAATAGGTTAGCCTTTGACGTTTGTTTTTTTTCCGCTCGCTTTAGCTTCAATTTTCAACAGCCGGGAGCTCAGCCAATTCACGAGGCTCGAAACAGTGACGCGCTCGTGCCGCCGGTCCGATTCCGCCGTTTCGCGTTCCGGCCGCGAGTAGTCTGCTAAAAGCAGCAACTTTGAAATTAATTTTCGTTATGAAAATTGCATTCATAAAATCGGCCCCCGAGTGCTCTGAATTCAGTATTTTATCATCTTTATGAAAAAAATAAAAAATACTGATTTCATAAAAATTTCGAGCAAAAATATTTTTCCGCTTAAAAACTATGCGTCTGATCGAAAAACCATTTAGGCCATCGAAGAGGGCCTGAAATTTCCTTTAAGAACCACCCCTCACACCAGCCGAATACACCACCCAAATGCGCTTAAAAATGGGTGGCCACCTTACACTGGTCACACTGTAGAGGCAGCACGTGCTGTAAATGAGGCGGAACGACTACAGCATGCAGAAAATTGTAAGTATTCAAATCTTGAAAAAAAACATTGTTCTAAATTTACATAATAATAATTCTGAAAAAAATAGGGGGCGAGGAAATAGCAGGACCCTCAAGGTATGCTCCTGATGTATCAGAGAGTGTGTGGGAATATGCGGAAAATCAGTTAATGATATATCCGTGGGGAGCAATAATACCACCACCACCACCACCACCAACACAAGAGGAACCAGAGCCGGGAATACAGGCTCATGCAGAGCAAGCTCTAGGGGGAGCAATAGGCTCACCACCTCCACCACCATCACCACCACCGCAGGCAGATCAACCTCAGGAAGAGGGCTTGCCTCTAGATCAGTTTGCTCGGGAAGAGGAGGAGGAGGAGGAGGATCAGAACCGGCCGAGGCAGTTACCCCCTCAAAGAGATGGTGATGCGTGGTTCGAGCATCTACTGAGGGAAGATTCAGTTAAATTACTCTTTTAACCTATGTGTATGCGCCTTGTTACAAAAAAATAAGAGCGTCTGTTTTCTATCAGGATATTCGACAGCTGTCTCACGGTGAACATAGAATGAAGATGAACATCAGTGAAAATATTTTTACTTAAACTGATTCGTGATATGCAAAATTTGTTAATAAAAATGAATAAAATACAAAGGTGATTAATTCATCGTACCTCATACTATTCTTTAGACATACAGTCGGGAGCAGGAAGACCGCGAGATACACGACCGTTTAACGACATACAACCACCAGGAAATCGCATCGAAATACTTCAGGACACCACACGCTACTTTAAGCGCTTCAAATGGCGCGGCCGAGAAACAACTATGCGCATCCGTAGTCCTCCATCCGGAACTAGCGCAATGAGTTGGATTGAAGGAGCGTTCAACGATCTTCTCACGCACATCACAAACTCGTGCGAGGGTGGGGATTATGTAGGCATATCATTCACTGCCAGTAATTTGACGCATGGTCCCGTCTGGCTTTCTTTCCGTCCTGCTCGCGATTACGTATTCGAAGATATATGGGAACTCATAAGTAGCGTGGGTCAGAGCTCGGAATCTTTCAATATCGATGATGAATGCCATATAAAAACGTGTGTTGTCAAGGGTATTGAGGGTAGAGGACGGCGAAAAGGTTTATCGTACGAGGGCGTATCAAAGAGATCCATTTTAACGATCTGTAATCATTATAACTTATGTTTACCTCGTTCGTTGGCAGCAGCGCGTGTGCATGCGGAACGAGGTGAAATACGCACGGGGGAACTACATAAAAAATGGCTACAAGTGAAAGAAAGTAATCGTTCAGCCCAAAAAAATGCTGCACTCGAGCTAACCCAGTGCGCAAAGGTTAAAATACCAAAGAAAGGATGCCGTGTGAATGAAATTCGTCAGTATCAAGATTACTGGGCTCGAGAAGGGATAGCCATTGTAGTTTTCGAATTTTTGAGTCTGGGGCAGCGTAAACGAAAATCCATCTTCAATGGTACGCAAACCGTCTTGAACATGGTAGGGCAAGTACGGCATACGTTATACATTCTGTATTACGAACGCTCGCAGCATTTCCAACCGATTCTTAATCTTAGAGGAGCAACAGGTAGTACAGGTTTTTGCACACTATGCAATACGCTTTATCGTAAAGTAGATCATAGTTGTCCAGGTGAGCGTTGTCCACGATGTTTCACAACGCGCTCATGTAATTTGCGGACAAAAAGAACAATCATGTGTAGGGAGTGTAATCGAATTTTTTGGGGCGAATAGTGTTTTGAGAGGCGCCGTATCCACAATTCGATAACGAAAATGCCGAGTGTTTGCGAATCTATCAAGTGCTGTCCCAACTGTTTTTGTACACTAAGACCGCTAATTTACAAAAAAAAGCACGTGTGTGGTGTAGGTTACTGCAAAACATGTAATGACGACAAACCATTTAATCATTTATGCTTCATGAGCCCACTCGTTCGGGAGAATGAAAAGAAAAAACTACTGTTCATATTTTATGATTTTGAAACACAACAGTGTACACCCTTGAAAGGTACCACGGATATATACGTACACGAGCCAAATCTCTGCGTGGCTCAGAGGGTTTGTACGGAGTGCAGCGATAAGGAATCCATAGAGGATCCTTGCGAATTCTGTGGCATACATGAGTTTGTATTCAAGCATAATCCTGTAGCTCAACTTGTACAGCTAGCGATGGAAAAAAATGAAATGTTTCGGCAAAGAATTTTAATTGCTCATAATGCAGGCGGTTTCGATGCGCAGTTCATTCTACGCTATCTTATCGACGAAAAAAAGACGCAGCTGCCGTCGTTGATAATGAACGGTACAAAAATTATTACCATGCGGTCAGACAAACTTGTGTTTCTCGATAGTCTTCACTACTTTCATATGCCTCTGAGTAAATTACCAAAATCTTTCGGTCTACCTACCATCGCAAAAGGTACTTTTCCGCACCTATTCAATAGACCAGAAAATCAGAATTATATCGGGGAACTACCGTCGATTGAATATTATTCCGCTGATCGTATGTCAACAGCTGAGCGCAATAGTGTATTCGAACCCTGGTACAACGATATGAAAAACACGAATTATGTATTCGATTTCCAGAAAGAAATCGTTTCCTACTGTAAGAATGATGTTACGATTTTGAGACAAACCTGTATGGCTTTTCGGAAAATATTCATTGACAAAGGGAATGTTTGTCCATTCAAAGAGGGTACGACAATAGCCTCAGCCTGCTTTAGAATTTTCCGGAAAAATTTTCTCAAACGCAACGCTATTGGCATCATACCTAGAGGGGGCTACAGATGGGCCAACAATCAGTCAAAGAAAGCAGTTTCGTGGCTCGTATGGATGGAGCATTCTCTTGGTCAGCGAATCATTCACGCCGGTCGAGCGCGCGAGTTCAAGCTACCTCAGAATTTGTTGGTAGATGGTTATTACGAAGATTCTGGTCAGACGCATGTGTTGCAGTTTCATGGTTGTTACTGGCACGGTTGTCCGCGCTGCTTTCCGATGAAGCGAGATCGCGAATACGGAGACGGTCTATCTATGAACGAACGTTACGAGAGAACGATAACGATAACTAATAAGATACGTAGTAGCGGCTACACTTTGACAGAAATTTGGGAGTGCGATTATGAGCGTATGCTGGAGACGAATGAGCAAATGAACGAACTTGTGCAGAACCATGCTTTGACGACTCTGGATCCTCTTAATCCGCGTGATGCATTTTTCGGCGGTCGTACGGAAAACATGGTAACGCTGTACGATGTTAAGGATACCGAACAAATACGCTACGTCGATGTATGTTCTTTATATCCGTATATTTGTAAATACGGCAAGTACCCTGTAGGTCACCCGCGGGTATACGTAGGTGATGAGTGTATGGAGCTCACAGGGTCCGATAATAATGATCTTACGAATGTTGAAGGTCTTGTTAAGTGCACGATACTGCCACCGCGAGATCTCTATCATCCTGTACTACCGGTGCGTATGCATCAACGATTGTTATTCGCTCTGTGTCGTACTTGCTGTGAAAGCATGAATCAAAACGACTGTACCCACGAAAATTCAGAGCAGCGAACGTTCAATGGGACGTGGGTGGTCGACGAGTTGCGAAAAGCTGTATCGTGTGGTTACGTAGTGATACGCGTAGAAGAGATTTGGGAATACGAGATAACGCAGTATAATCGCGATACGCGCTCAGGTGGCCATTTTACTGATTATATAAACACGTTTTTAAAAATTAAACAAGAATCCAGCGGGTGGCCTACGGAGTGTTTGCACAATGAAGATGCGCAGCAACAATATATCGCGGATTTCGAGCATTCTGAAGGTGTCAAATTGGATAAGGGTGCCATAACGAAAAACAGCGGTTTGCGTCAAGTAGCTAAATTGTGTCTTAACTCTTTTTGGGGAAAGTTTGGACAGCGCGAAAATTTACCGCAAACCACCATTGTGTCGACGCGCGCGGAGCTCATGGAAATATTGACTAGCGCCGAGTACGAAATCACTGGTGTTCTACCTGTCAATCATAAAATATTGTATGTCAGTTATATAAAACATGACGACGCTGTTATACCATCGGGTATAGCGAGTTCTGTAATCGCTGCCTATACAACAGCGCAAGCTCGCTTGAAACTGTACAGTTACTTGGAATGCCTAGGACAACGCGCACTGTACTGCGACACCGATTCGGTTATTTACGTGACAAACAATAATCCTGCCGAGTATGAACCGCCGATAGGACAGCTTTTGGGAGATTTGACAGACGAATTAGAGCCGGGATGTTATATCAAATCGTTCATTTCCGGAGGTCCGAAATTTTACGCATTCAGAACGCATGCTGCTGACGGTACCGAAAGCGAAGTGTGCAAAGTTAAGGGAATAACGCTCAATTTTGCAAACAGTCAATTGATTAATTACGATACGATACGTTCCTATATAGTTGACGACGACGACAAAGTAGAGCCAATTGAGATAAAAGCTGACGCAATTCGGCGTACACCGTTTCACCATGTCGTCACACGGACAGAAAAAAAGAAATGTAAGCCGTCAAGCATCAAACGGCGACCTCATGGTCAATATAGCTCTCTCCCGTACGGTTACAAGTGTTCTTAAGTAGGCTTCTCCATAAAAAAAAAAAAAAAAAAAAAATGTATATAGTGTAAAAATGTATATAGTGTAAAAAAATAAAAAGGACTTAGTCATAGAGAGTTTACTCATTCGACCAAATGGACACGCGGTGGAAACATCCCTGGACTTCGATGATCTGTGGCCCCACGGGCTGTGGTAAAACGTATTTTGTGAAAAAGTTTTTAAAGTATATAGCGTGTATGAACAGTGAGCCATTTGAGAGAATTATTTTTTATTATTCCGAGTGGCAGTCAGCATACTCCGAGTACGGTACGACGATTGAATTCCACGAAGGCCTGCCGCAAAGTGCTGATTACGCGAATGATCCGCGCTCTAAACTCATAATAATCGATGATTTAATGCGCGAAGCATCCAACAATAGCGTTATAGATCTTTTCACCAAAGGCAGTCACCACAAAAACCTCAGCGTTATTTTTATCACTCAAAACTTATTCCATCAAGGCCACGGACAACGAGATATTTCACTGAATGCTAACTATATAGTGGTGTTTAAAAATCCTCGTGATCGTGCTCAAATTCAGCACCTTGCGCGCCAGGTATATCCGGAAAACCCCAGATTTTTACAAGAGGCCTATCACGATGCAACGTCTAGACCGCATGGTTATCTGCTACTCGATTTGAAACAATCTACACCCGATAACTGCAGATTTCGCACTTGTATTTTTCCCGATGATCCGCATCATTTTGTGTATATTCCGCGCAAACAAATAAAAAACAGTCGCACACGGGACGAGCTTCCAGTGTTACGTTTGTAATGGGGAATAACGGTTCGTCTGTCAGTCAGGAACAGCGTAACGCCATTTTGTATAAAGAAAAGAAATCGTCGACAGTTCGAAGCGCGTGCGTATGTGCCCTCAAGGTTCTTCGGAATAGTGTGCCACCTCGCGTACATACTTCAAAAAAAAGTAAAGACCTTCAACGCACTGTCAAAAGTTTGACAGTTCTACGCCTGTGATGGCACGCAGCGGTTCACCTCTCTGTAAGAAGCACATTGCCATATTGCAAGTTCTACAACATCTCAACGAAGATCAGCGCGAGGCTGTTTTGCGCAAAGCCGACTCAGCTACGATACGGTGTATTTGTGAGTGCGCACTAAACATACTTCGCGGTAATGTACCGTTGAAACCAGATCAGAAGAAGAAATTGCAGCGACATGCGCATGTTCTCCGGCGCCTGGCTGCAAAGAAAGGTTGTTGGAAAAGTAAGAAGCGCTACGTTGTGCAGAGCGGCGGATTCTTGCCGCTCTTACTAGCACCCATATTGGGTACAGTTCTGTCAAATCTGATAGCCAAATAATAATGGAGCATGCAAGAAAAATGGTACTTGTGCCCGAAGAAAATCTGTCTCAGCTGAGTGCTCAAAATCATCGGCAAGCAATTTTCAACGATGCTACGGTATCACCCGAGACACGAGCTATCGGTGCTACCTTGAGTCGATTGGATTCGGAGATGAATGAAATTTTGAAGTCTAACGCCTACAAAGATGATAGGGAAAAGTGGTCTGCATATTTCGCTGTACTGCAACGCTATCTTCATTTTATCGACAGCGAGCGAGCTCAACAATACTTGACACCTGCGGCAAAAACTGAGCCGACCCCCATGCATATCTATGAAAAGAAGAACTCAACGCATATGCATGATTATGTCATAATCGAGAGCATACCAGTAAAATTTCGCACAAAGGCGAAACTTCTATTGCGCCGCCTGCACGAGGTACCCGATCCGCATTTTTCTTGGGACTCTGCGGGCGTTGTCTCTATTAGTGGCAAACCCATCAAAGAGTCGAATATTGTTGATCTTGTGAACGATGCCATGCGAGCGAGAAAAGCCGCAAAGCCTGCGGGACGAAAAGCGTTTGCCCGATTTTTGCGAGAGATACAGGCACCGCGGGAATTTGTTGGAAATGAGGAATTGTGGGCTGAAACACGTGCCAATTCAACACTGCAGCCTATCGACAGCGGTGACGGCAGCAGTAGTGCCACTTACGGTGAGGGCAATAACGAGGAAGATGAAAAAGAAGACATCAGTGATATAGAAACGGAATTCTACAGCGATGCATATCAATCTGGTCGCAGCGGTCCAGGCAGTGACAGCAGCAGCAGACCTAGTCCCGCTCGTAAATCAAAGGGCCGTATACAAAGTGGAGGATCTGGATATAATAAGAAGAAGATTACACGTGTAACCTGGGCAAATCTTAAATTATGAAAACATTGGAAAAAGTGTACTTTGATCCGGCCCATCCTGTATCGTTTTCGGGAGCTACTAATTTACTACGATTGGCGCGCAATAAAAAAATGAGTGATGATAAAACACTACGATGGTTGGAAACTCAGGAAACTTTTACCAAACACAAACCTGTGAGACAGCGGTTTCCACGACGTTTCTACAACGTGCGAAATATTGATGATGTTTGGGAGGCTGATCTCGTAGATCTACGCTCACTCAAGGACTACAATGACGGTTTTGTCTATCTTCTCGTAGTCATCGATGTTCTCAGTAAATACGCTTGGGTTGAACCCCTGCGAGATAAGACGGCTTCATCCGTGGCTAAAGCGTTTGCACGCATATTAACACAAAGCAAAGGAAGATCACCGATTTGTCTTCAATCGGATAGAGGTAAATAATTCATTGGTGCGGCATTTCAAGCTCTACTGAAGAAGAAGAATATTCTATTTCGAGTTGCGAGAAATCCCGATATAAAAGCCTCTATCGCAGAAAGATTCAATAGAACATTGAAGGAAAGGATGTGGCGCTATTTCACATATTCTAGACAAAAGCGATACATTGACGTTTTACAGAATACTGTTTCGGCATACAATCATACGACGCATAGTAGCATAAAAATGGGTCCTAGAGATGTAACACTTGTTACAGCCGCTAGGGCGCGATCTAATCTACTAAAACGCTATGATAAAACGCCTGAGCATGAAAAGCCTCCTAAATATCGAATAGGAGATATCGTACGTATCAGTAGCGCAAAAGCAGCCTTTGCAAAAGGTTACGAAAGTGGTTGGAGTAGTGAAGTCTTCAAAATACATCGTATATCGGATAGCTGTTGGCCTACAGTATACGTCTTACGCGATCTTCAAAACGAGGATATCGACGGCATCTTTTACGAGGCTGAATTGTCGCGAGTGCAGGAAGTTATTCAAACGAAAAAGCGTAAGACAAAAAATCATTAGAATGAAAGACGAGTTTTATATTGTATTACCTAGTAATAGTAGCATAGCATATTATCCCGATAACACAACAACACGATACACTACTCACTTGCCGCAGTACGTGACTTTGCATGGTAATTGGGCCGTTTCATTAGCTGAAATACATATACCTATGACCATTTTACACGTCCCTCCTGAGGGAGAACGGAACTTTATCAGTGTAGTCACGAATGCTGTGACACCTGCTTCTGGCGCAGACACAGATTTTACAGAAGACCGTGATTGTGTACCGTCGGGAATCTACCAAAATATAGATTCTCTACTCGAAGCTGTTAACGAAGTTTCGTGTGTCAAAGGGCACTTAAGATTTCATTGTGGGAGTAACGGTTACGTTACGACAGAGACTATTTGCCATAAGTGTACGGGTCTAGAACACGCATTCTTATTTTCGTCTGAATTAAATAAAATTTTAGGTTACACGCATAGTCAGGCCGTTGTAGTCCAAAATGGCACTACGTACACTGCTCGAAGGCCAGCAAGTCTCACCAACGGTGTACCAAATATGTTTTTCGTTTATACTGATATCTGTGAACCTTATATAACAGGTGATGTCCATACACATCTGCTCCGAGTCGTACCATCAGCAGCCGCTGACAATTCTAATTTTGGGGCCATGAAAATTAGAAGCTTTTCACCACAGCGCTATGTACCTCTATTGCGCACTAACTTTCAAACTATAACTATTGATATAAGGGACGAATTCGGTGAGCCAATCCCATTTGAGTACGGGACTTTGACGGTGACGCTACACTTCAAACGTACAGATTAATAGAATGGACATCTACAGTGATTACTTTGATACACAGACAGGGGGTGGTGCACGGACAGGCCACGGTGGTATTAGCAATGTATACGTAGGATCACCAAATCAGCGTGGACACGGTATTGGCAGTTTTCTTGGTGGTCTGTTCAGACGTATTATACCTCTCTTAAAACAAGGGGCACGAACCGTCGGTAAAGAGGCACTACGTGCGGGTGTTAATGTAGCTAGTCATGTATTGGATTCCGGTATGCATCCACGAGAAGCTTTTAAAATGCGCCTGCGCGAAACAGGTCAAAATCTAAAACGAAAGGCAGAGGAAAAAATTGATACTCTTATGAAAGGTTCTGGGTATAAAGGGGCTAAACTTAGTAGTTGGACGTATTCTACTGGTGGACGCGCGTCTCGTCGCATCGGGTCGAAAAAAAAACGAAAGAAATCGACCGTGAGGAGAAAACATTCGAGAAAAGTGAATAAGAAGAAGAAGAAGAAGTCTGTGCCACGAAAATTTGGAGTCGGTATAGAGAAAAAAAAGAGGAAGAAGGTGAGGTCCGTGGCTGATATTTTTGCCTAGAAAAAAAAATGGCTTTCCTGCATGCTCACTCGTGCGAATGTATGAAGTCGGAACTTGAGCTATTTACGTTGCCACCGACTCAAACGACGATTGAGGGAACGCAATGGGTATACTATAAACCAATTTCATCACTGACCGATGATTCGCCTATCGAGTTTGTGGTGCCTGGCCACGGAGATGAGTACATTGACTTAGCCCACACTATGTTGAGTTTGCGTGTTGAAATACCAAAGACATCCACAAAAGATGAGCAGGTTAAAGTGGGTCCTATCAATAACCTATTACATTCGATGTTCAATCAGGTTGATGTATACTTGAACCAGAAACTTGTATCGCCTCCTAACAACGCTTATGCGTATAGGGCTTATATTGAAACACTTTTGAATTATGGACAAAGCGCAAAGGCCTCTCATCTTACGAGTGTTCTATGGTACTCAGGCACGGCTGGTAAAATGGATGACTTGAATGATGGCAACACAGGGCTTAAAGCTCGCAGTACTTTTCTAAATGATGGCAAAACAGTCGATCTTCTTGGGCATCTTCATTGCGATATTTTTAATCAGGACAGATTTTTGCTGAATGGTGTTGAAATGCGATTGCGCCTCGTGCGCACCAGTGACGCATTTTGCCTCATGACCACTTCGAAAAATAGCAAGATCCGTATTATTGAAGCATCGCTTCTTGTGCGCCGTACCAGGATAGCTCCCGGAATACTGTTGGCTCACGCAAGAGCTCTGTCTAAAGTTACAGCCAAATATCCCTTAACGCGAGTAGAGGTTAAAGCCATATCAATGCATGCTGGTGTACATGGGGACACTTTGGATAATGTTATACTTGGTCAATTGCCCAAGCGCATAATTATCGGTTTCGTGAATAATAAAGCCTTCAATGGCGACCGCACACTAAACCCATTTAATTTTCAAAATTATGAGATCAACTATCTCTGTTTATACGCTGACGGCGTTCAGATACCCTCGAAAGCTCTCCAACCGGACTTTAGCGATACCTCTCTGTATGTAGATGCTTATCATACGTTGTTCTCAGGCACGGGCATTCATTTCCTCAATGAAGGAAACTGTATATCACGCTCAGCTTATCCGTGGGGGTACTGTCTTTTCGCATTTGACCTTACACCTGACCTTTCGGCAAACAATAACAGTCATTGGAATTTGGTGAAACACGGTAGCGTTAGAATAGAAGTACGATTTAAGGAATTTCTAACTTCAACAGTTAACTGCATTGTATATGCTGAGTATGATAATGTATTGGAAATTGACTCATCCCGTCAAGTTATTGTAGATTTCAGCGGCTAAGCTATGCTGCGCGCTGATTCCTCAGTTAACATTGAGAGCTCGAAGCATCAAGATGTCGCGCGACTCCATGAGTGTTGTAATTGATATACAAGGCGTTAAAGATAAAATTAATAACTTTTTGCCTAAAGAAGTTGCAATTGTTTCGGTGACGAGTGATTACATCGGATACTGGCTTGTAAAACCACCCTACGCGTATATAAATTTACCGCCTGATATAAAACGGCAAAACGCCTGGCTCAAAAGTCATTGCCACGGCATAGCATGGCCCGAGGGTGACACGACTCTAGAAGCTATCGAAAATATTCTGAAGAAAACGGCTGAACAAGCTGATAGAATATTTACCAGAGGCGCTATCAAAACATCGTACTTGACAAATCTCACAAGCTGTTTTATTGTAAACCTGGAAGAAGAAGATAACGAGCATCCCACCTCGTTCCATAAACTTGATGGTGGTCACGGTACTCGTTGCATATATCACAGCGTGCTGCATGCAAGACCCGCGTACAACTGTGCTCTGGACTACGCTACAAGAATCAAAGAGTGGCTCTGTCATGAAGATCGCTTTGTCTATTTATGGGAATATAGGACTACAGGTTCCATAGCCCTGTCGGAGCCCGAGAACGTGAAGAAGAAGAAGAATGAAGACTGCGACGAAACGGGCTGATAACAATTATGAATAGCCTTCAAATTCTTCATTGTCTTCGCGGTATAGAAAATCATACAACTGGAGTGTACCCTGCAGATCGCATCCCAAAGGTGTTGACGAAACCGGTAGCGATTGTCGTTAATACAGATGGACACAAACTCCCCGGGACCCATTGGGTCGCCATGTACGTCGATCGAAGTGGACATGGATGGTTCTTCGATAGCTACGGACTCCCACCAATCATACCGAACCATCTCATACGCCTCCGAAGAAACTGTCGACTCTTCCAATACAACACTACCCAGCTTCAAGGAGCTAGTTCACAATGCTGTGGACATTATTGTGTCATGTTTTTTCATTATATGTGTACTGGACTTGGTATTCATAAGTTTAAAAGTGTATTTTCAAATAATTTGGAGCGGAACGATAAAATAGTTTACGACTATTACAAGGCGTATATTAATAAAAAAAAAACATAAATTAATAGCTCTTGGCAATAACGCTGGTGCTACCGTAGGTGGCAGTTACAATAAGAAAAATAGTGGTTTTAGTAATAGATATTTACACTGCATACAGAGCTGCTGTTCTCGGAAACGTTGTCTCTAAATATTATAAATTTATTCAATAAAAAATAACATATAAAAAGAACACAACGAATTCCTTGTCTTAATCAGTCTTCCTCGCGAATAATGCTGAGGTTAGCATGAGTCACTGGGGGGTAGCAGCAAGTATAAGCGTGCTGTAATTCTTTACGTATCACCTTGAAAGACACGTGCATCTGTATTAATCATCACCGCCATTTTCTTCAAAAAGTCGGGTTCAGCAAAAATTAGATTTCACGTGAAGCTGAGATTTGCATGAGTCACGAGTACTGCTGCAATAGCAAAGAGGCCTCATACGGTGATATCATTTCTTCTCAAAATGGTTGTGGAGGGGGCATCAAATAATAATCTCGTCAGTTGTCATTGTTCTCATCAGTCGTTCTTCGGTCGCGCTACCAACATCAAGTCCATTCAGAGAAAACAGCGCGAATTAAAAAAGCGAATAGAAAGACACTTGCAAAATATCAGTGCTATTAAAGAGTTAATACATTCAAGAACTGAACTTTGTCTTCTAACACGCTCGTTAAAACACCTCAAAATCTGAAATGGATTTCTCGCGAATCAACAGAGTAGGAAGATTGACGGAGTTTCTGCCTGTGAAGAAGCTACGTGAGTTGAATGTTGATAAAGACTACAAAATCACGAATATCAGATATGCCAATACTAAATGGGGCCCAAGAATCACCATCGATGTGGAGAATGAGTTTACGTGCTTTCTACCATATCGCTTCGTCAAAGCTTTCGACGAAGACGCAGAGATGTTTCGACAAATGGAGGCATCGGCTCAAAATAGCGCATTGTTCATGCGCTATCTTGGGACGGAATATAATAACGTCGAGTTCAAAGCAGCGCCTCAGTGATTAGTGCGGTAAAATCCATTCGGAGTGACACACCTATTTTTTTCGAGAGTTGCATTATGGATGTTACTGGAGGGGATAAGAACGGAAGCATCTCGGGCCAGAATATAATAACATCGAGTTCAAAGCAACGCTTCAGTGCTGTTGTAAAACCCATTCGGAGCGGCACACCTTTTTTTTTTGAGAGTAGCATTATGGCCGGTACTGGCTACGATATCGTGTTTGATATTCAAAGTTTTAAAGACAAGCACAATAAATTTCTACCGAAAGAAGTAGCAGTCGGAGCAGTGCATAAATTACGTCATAGAGCATTATGGGTTGTCGCACCACCTTACGATATTAGTGAGTTACCACCACAAGTACGTGCGGAAAATGATTGGTTAACTGCCAATTATCATGGGATACATTGGTCCCAGGATGGTATTACTATTGAAGAACTGTGCGATGAGCTCTACGAAACAGCGGAAGGTGCTGGTGATGACGCAATTCTTTACGCCAGAGGACGTGATGCCGTACATTTTTTGGAAGAAGTTACCGGTCGAAAAATTGAAAATTTGGGCAACAATGAAGATCTACCATTGAGGATTGATCCTTCACCGTCAACAACAGTGTGTTCGTGGCATGGTCAACATGATGGTGAAGAGAATATTATCTATAATTGTGCTCTCGTCAATGTAAAAAAACTCCAGTATTTTCTTAACCCCTTTCCCCTTGATAGAATGTGGAAAGATATCGTTGGTTTTCCGGAGCGTTAACGTTACCTTTAACGACGACGAAAAGAATATTATCTATATTATTATCTTTGTCCCTTTCCCCTTGATAGAATGCGGAAAGATGTAGTCGATAAGAAATGATTATATTATTTGGGTATTGTTACGATAAGAAATGATTATATTATTTGGGCATTGTGAAGAATAATAATAATAATATGTAATGTACATAAATAAAATATGTGATATGTGAAAAAAAAAAAAAAACGGTGCGCTATGGCCATCTCCGCTGAAGCCTACCCCCACTCTTACCCCCCACCACTTCAAACCGAGCTCAAAACGGGACCGAAGTGGTGGAGGTAAGAGGGGGAAGGCCATCTACCCCCACTCTTCCCCACCCACTACTTTTTGAAAAAAAGTGGAGGGGGTAGGAGTGGGGGGCGCCATAGCGCACCGTATACTACTATCGGGAATTTTTCCCCGTTTTGAGCCTAACCTTTCGGAAATAAACTCGGGATAGGGTGTCGAGTGCATCCGACGAAATGTATCAACCAATGAAATGAAGAGAGCCTTTAATCACCGGTAAATTACTCGTAAACTCCCCAACTAGTTATTTCTCACTCTCGCTCTCTCTTTCTCTACTCCGGACACTCTACGTCGCATGGTAACCTCTTTCTTTCTCTCTCTAATCTGTCGCTGTCTCAAACTTCACGCGCGACGAATGGCCGTGCGTGCACACTATCTACCTCTCTCTCTCTCTCTCTACACTGCACTTTTCTCACTTGTGGTTATTTTAGGATGGATCTGATTGATTTAGCAATTAATGAATTTGCTGTTTAGTGAAGTTAAAGGAATCGTATGAGGTTTGATGAAATGTGGAAATTATTCGAAAGACTAATTGTCCAGAAAATTTACCATGGGTAATGACACCCTCAACTTACCATGGGAGGTTGACAAGTTGGTTTCGAAAATAAAGGTGTGGACTGATGTTCGGGTGGAAACCGACTGATGATAATCTTCCCTCAAATATCCCTGGATGAGATGTATGTCAGGATGCGAATGTTGATTGAAATGTTACGGCGATAACGTCGATCGCCGAAACGAATAAACGAAGGAACTCTGAGATTTGTTAACAATATGCTCTTTTCTTTTATTAAATTGAAATTGAACCTTGGTACAAGATAGTTTGAAAAGATTTGAATTTACAATGGTTGAGTATCTTTGCTCGATAACTCTTAAAATTTTTAGATGCAGAAATTATTTTGAAATTGTATTCGAGTCAATGGTTCTCCAAAGTTTTAGTTCTCCTGATGATAGCGAAAGACCGTCGGTTGATTCTCTCAGTTAAAGGTCCGTCGATGGAGTGATTTAATTCCGTTGTCGTGCTGTCCAAGTTGACGATAGAAGGCGGGGAGGATAGTTGATAAGACCCTGTGGCTCATCATTGGTGCAGGTTTCTCCTTTGCGTTATTGTCGCACCTTAGAATTCCTTTGACACCTTCGATGCATTTCCCCCACTCCTTCTTAGGCTATTAATGTTCTGCTATGGATTTGTTAATTATTTTTCTGATTAGACAATGTTGCCAAATTTGTTAATTTCCCTTTTTTCGATGTTCTTTACGGTTTTTTGAGTTTTCTGCAGGAATTTAAATGGTAATTTTATGTTGATTTTTACCTGTTTCACCATTTCTAGTTTAACAATCTTCTTGATTTCTCACTGTATTTTCATATTGACAATTTACTTCCCATTTTCTCAATAATTTGATTTCCCGTGTTTAATCTGTTTTATCTTTCATTCACTCTTAAACATTTATGGTTATTTTATTTCCTCCTGATTAGTTATTATTTATTTATTTATTAATTATTTAATATTAATGTATCTCTATTTGATGATTATCTTCTGTTTAACTTATTTCTATGCGTTTTCCCGGTTATTTCACCATTCTCCGCCTGTCTTAGCGTTTAAATCCTTACATCGATATCGATATATTTGCTGTCCGTGACGTGCTGCTCTTAATACCGCCGACGAGCGATCCAGGCGTTAGCCGCCTCGCACTACGTACCGTTCGAGCGGGAGCTGCACCGACGCATGTATTCGCGTGTTATACATGAGTCTCCTTATCTTGTCATTCTCAAGTTTCCCTATACTGATTTTTATTCCTTTCTTTTTCCTGTCTACCTGATTGTGACTATACTCTTGTTCTCTACTCCGATATTTCCAGTGTTAATACTCATGGAACTCTGTTATTAACTTTTTCCTTATTTATTGTTCCCGTACTCTCTTTGCCTATACTTTATCTGTTTTTCTTCCTACTGTCTTATTTAAAAATGATTGTTTAACTAACTATTAGAACTATTCACTTATTGGTGAATATTAATTTATCTAATTTTATGAATTTTTACGGGACGTAACAGTAGTATACGCCGTATAAATACCTCGTTTCTTTTCCATATAATTCTTATCGTGTGTATCAGGCGTTGTCACGCCGTCGTATTAGATATTCGTGTTTCATTGTTTGTTATTATGTTCACCACGTGACGATCGGGGAACGGTAATTGATTTGCGCGTGATTCGAGTTAGAGTCCGACGATTCGAATGTAGGGTATGGTGTATGAGGAAAAACCGATGTAAGTAACGCGAGTAATGTTGATCTATCGGCCCTGATGATTAATAATAAAAAAAGAAACGCATGAAACATTCGTCATTCCCAAAATAAAAAACAAAAAGAAAAGGAATTCTTCACAAGGTCTTCGGATTTTCCCTGAACCTGAAGGCGGCTTTCGACAAAGTGGACAGAAGAGTGTTATGGCAAGCAATGGTAAAGAGAGGAATAAGAAAAGAGTTAGTGGAAAGAGTAAAAGAGATATACAGCGAGACGAAGAGTGCGGCGAAGGCGAATGGGAAGTTATCGGAATGCTTCTGGACGGAGAAAGGAGTGAGACAGGGTTGCCCACAGCCCAACTCTGTTCTCAATCCTGACTTCGGATATGGAGGAAGAAATGAGAAAGGAACAGACAGGTGGGGTCGTTATAGGAAGAAGGAAGATTTGGACGCTGGCATACGCCGATGATATCGTGCTACTGGCAACAGATGCAAGGGACATGAGGGGGCTGCTAAAGAGGATGGAGTGGTATCTGACAAGGAAGAAGATACAACTGAATGTAGGTAAATCAAAGATGACGACGTTCAGGAAAGGAGGACGGAGAACGGCGACGTACGAATGGAAGTGAGGAGGACGATGGAAGTGACGAGGAATGGAGAAGACAGTGGACAAGCGAAGGATATAGTAAAGAAAGCAACCGTTGTAGTCAAACAGGTGTGGGGCATAGGAGAGAGAAGATTTAAGGAAAACTTCAAGAGGAGAAGAATGTTGTTCGACTTTCTGGTGATGGGAATAATGACATACGGAGCGGAGATTTGGGGGTGGAGGGAGAGAGAGGAGATAGAAACAGGACAGGTGAAGTACCTGAAGTGGACGCTGGGTTTGGACAGATGTACGCCGGACTACGTGGTGCTAAAGGAAACGGTTACGGAAAAGGTTTGCTTCAAGACAGGAGAGAGGACAATGAAGTACGAAGGCAAGGAAAAGCGATAAGGTGCTGGTCAAGGAATGTATAAGAGAAAGAGAGAGACGGGAAAGGAGAGTAGAGATTGGAAAAGAAGAAAGTTTTTACAGAGAAAATGGATATAGCTGCTTGGAAGTAAGAAGGAGGGTGGAAGAAGCAATAAATATGGTCAAGGAAATGAGAACGAGGGGGAGGCAAGCAGGGGCAATGGTTGTACAACAAGATAATGGCTTCAAGGTACAGCGAGAGATACAAGGAGTTGATGCTAGCGGGACTACCAAGGTATCTGAACGATGAGGGCGAAAGAGGGAGTCAGAAAATGCTGGCAAGAGTGAGATGCGGGAATGAAGAGTAAGCGAACAGGTACTGGGAGACGGAAGAAAAGAGAAGGTGCAGGATATGCGGGGAAGAAGACAGTCGACTGGAACACTTGTTATCATATGAGCAACGAGGGGAGGAGAGAGTAATAAGAGTCAGAGACGTAGTGGAGGAAGGAGGGAATAGAGAGGGAACAGAATGGCTAAGGAAACTGAGAAAGAAGAGGGAGGAAGTGGAAGAACAAAGAGAAGAGAGAGAAGAGCGGGAGAGAAGAGGAAGAGAAGAAAGACAGGAAAACGCGACACAGAGGGAATAGAATAGGAATATAGGTAGGGAAATAGGTTAGAGAATAGTTAGTTAGGATAAAGCGGCATGAGTGAGAGGAAGGGAAGGATGCACGGGATAGGGAAATGTACGAACAAATCCTTGTTTTAGGCCTCAGGCCAAACAATAAAGAATATTATTATTATAATAGACAAAGCATAGAAAAGAAAAAAAACAATATAAACAATACTGTCAACAAGTACTGAATTATTACGCTTGTGCGTCTAATTTATCTTAACATGTAATATTAAAAACAATTAACTTACACAATCCCAATGTATGACAATCGTAATAAGTTCTCTTACGCCATCAATGTCGTTCGGAAGATTTCGAGTCATCGAGCTGATGTGTACTTCGTTGCTGGCGCGAACCTTTTCGAGGAATTGCGGATCCCAAAAAACTGCCGCCATCACTGCGTCCCTTGTCACCGTCATTTCGAGTATCGTCACCGCTGTTCAAGGAACCGACGGATCAACTTTCATTGTTTTCGGGGATATCGAATTTTTGCGGAACTTCAACAGCGGAAAGATATCCATTGACGCGACATTCAAAGTCTGTCTGAGAAAGCCGAAAGTATTGCAGTTGCTAACTATACTAGTTAGAATAGACGACTGCGTAAGTAACTATTTTTTATTCATTATATCGCTGCCTCTATTTATAAGGTGCGGCGGTACCTTGAAGAGCTTTTCCAAGCGCGCAAGTGATAACTTCTGGCCGAGCATTCTCACCTTTAGTAACTTTATCCTCTTAACGTAGAGCAGATTCGTAAAACAAAAGCGGAAAGAAGATGACGATAAAAAAAATGAAGCAGCGTATCTTACAACCATCGTTGCTTCTTTATTTTCGAAAAATGTTTCATATTTAATCCTTTAATTGTTCAATTTCTTTTGTTGCATATGCAAAAAGATTTTTGGGACTAAATAGTGTTGATTGTCAAATAGTCAACATTTTTTATAGCTTTGAACAATTTTTTTTTTCTTGCATTAGAACAAACGATTTATAGTATATTTTCAATTGATATATGTAACGATCATTTTTTTTCTTTATTTTTATATAGAATTATCTAATTATATATTATTTTTATATAATTTCGAACGATTCTCTTATTTTGATTTACGACGAATAATTGCTAAATGTCTCAATCGGTTATGAGTAAAATCAATTAAAAATTAATATTTCACGTAATAAATATGTTCACAGTCGTGTGTACGTTAGTGAGTAACAAAAAAAAAAGCGGAATAAATTTTGTTGTTATGAGTTATTTTTATAGTTTCGAGCACATTTTTTTTCGTCTTGTATCACAGTTAAAAAAGGCATTTTCCGTCCGCGTCTCTTCGAAGTGAAGATAAAAAAAAATGATTCACCACAATTCGTTGTTTTACCTCTCGTTTTTCTACGATTATGTAACGGATATACGCGAAAAATCTCGTCGACAATACCCAGAACTCAGAGGGAATGGGCGAATACGGTGCACGTGGTATCGCTAATAATTTAACGCCTAAACGTAAAAGTCCAAGCACGCGAGTAGACCGGTACGAGAATCGAGTCTATCGTAGCGAAGTGAAAGTATTTATTTTTGTTTATATCTTGGATTATTTCTTTGCAGATGTTGCCGATCGCTTAGGCGTTGATGGAGCGAAAATCTATAGACGCCTATGTGGCTGTACTCCATAATTTTTCAATGGTATTGGCACTCCACTTCAGACCGACATCATTCATGATAGACTACAAGAAACAACAAGAACTACAAGAAAATAATTAATAATCTTCCTGTGAACACAATCGCCAGCAGGGACGCGGGGGAGGGGATAATATGAACAATAAAAATAGGGGAGAAACAAATGAAGGGTGATCGGCAAACGCACTCGCTTACCGGCGGCGCAAAGGGGGGGGGGGGACAAGCTAAGAAAACGGGAAAACTATAATAATCAGAATGGTACGCAAAAAGGGGGATAATAAAAAAAGTAATAACAATCACAATAATACGCGATCGTACAACGACGATCGACCTCGATAAATAACTCAATCAATGCGGGGATAGGGGTGAATGCGAGAGAAAAATAGCAACGGGGGAAAGATGGCGGCGATTCCACGCGGCGATGGGATATTTGCCGCGGGACGTGCTCGTCAAATGTACGGGGGAGAAATACTCGAAATACTATGCGTGCGACGACGGGGCGGGGGTATGACTCGTCAGGCAATTCTTTTTACAGCAACTGCAATCTCAACAAGCGCGTCAGCGCCCTGCGGGCGCAGAGGCTCTTGTTGGTGGGCTCCGCCCCCCAAACCCCCCAAAAAATGTCCCGCCGGGACATTTTTTAAGGCACCCACAGGAGTACGCATCGCGCTACGCGCTGCGTTTCGAACTTATACGCACGTCGCGCTACGCGCTCCGATTCGTACTTGTACGCATGTCGTACGTGCTTCATTATATATTTATACTCATATCGCAATACGCGTTTAAATCGAGCATCATGATGATGATGATGATGCAAACAGATACAACAAAAATATAATAGGCAGGTGTTTGAAAAAATTCGAGATAAAATGAAAAAAATATATATATATTTTGTGACGCCGTTTTCAACGTTGGCGTCCCACGCGCGCCGCGCAGCAAGGTTAGTGACGAGGCAATATGCAGCGACGGTAAAATAAAGAGAGAACTATTGTAACGACCGCATCGGCGATCGTTTTATACCAAGAACACCTCTCCGACAGTAAAATTTATTATCGATCTCGTCCCTCTTTTGTAACATTTTTCCCAGAATTAAAAATTAACAAAAAGTACGTAACATAAGTTATTGATACCGAACGATTGAGATGAGCGATATCGACTCGAGATAAGCGTTATCGAGAGGAGAATTCGATCAGCTGTATCGTAATTTTGAGAGAAAGTAGAGTCATGTAAAGATCGATACCGTATTGAGAGAATAATATCGCACAGTAGAAAGTCTGGGTCACGAGATGGGAGTATCGAGTGTACGTAAGATGATTATTAGAGTCAAATTCGAGATTACGATTAGAGACTAAATTTTTGGAGCACTTTGGCGTTGTGTTTTGGATTCTTTTTTTTTGTGTGATGAATGTTTGGGATTTCGTCGTCGCGTCGCGGACGCCGCGCGCGAAGCAGAGCCTCAGCTGGCCGCGGACTCGGGTCATCGTTCTCGGGGTGTTGACGTCCGTCAAGATCACGGGACTTGAAATATCTGTATATCGTTCGCGAGCTATATTGTCGCTCGCCGGTCAGCCGTTCGCTATCCTACGGATCGCCCGCTAGGGCAGTTAGCAACGGCTACCCGGCGGGTTCGCACTGCCCTCGCACTCACCGCGGTCTTTGAAAACTCGCGCTTTGCTGCTCGCTTTAATTGTTACTGTTATTGTTTTAATAAAGCTCTACTGTTGCCGTTCAAAAAATAACTGTGCCGCACCAAGCTTAATTCTCTCCGAATCCTCTTCCGAACCGCTCGCTCACTCATCGAAGTCGAACAATGAATAAGACGCGGTTAAACGCATCCCGTTAGATGGAGGAGGGTGGGTGGAAAGGGTGGTGTGGAAAGGAGCTGGCATGCCGAGCTACCCGCCACCCGATCGCCCATCACCCTGTGAGACTTCCGCGGATCAACTGGTCCGGCTGAAAAACCGGCACTCAAAGGATAGAGGGGCGAGCAAAGGTCGGAGTTTCGAGTTGTTTTGCGGAATGTCGCGTATGGAAGGCCCTGTCGGCGGGTTTTGGATCACCCCGTCGGGAGGGATTGCCAGATCCACTTAGGGTAGGAGTCCCGAGCTTGCCTCTGTGTGTGTGACCGCGGGGATATCCCACCAGACTCGTAGAGCGGGGGGAAGGAAGGAGGTAAATGCGTAGGGCCCAACACCCGCCCGATTCGCGAATAAGTATCACCGTATGGGTGTGAGAATTATTCGGCGTCACCTCTCCCTCCCATTCTCTCTCTGTACGGATTTTGGAAAAGTATCAGTGTGAAGATTCGAGAGATTGAGAGATTCGATAGTCTCGAGTGAGTCGCCGTGGCGAGAGGGTCTCCGAGATCGCCTCCGGTAGCGTTACCGAGAGTATCTCGTGGAGATCTGACTCCCATGTGCTGCTTTATTTCCGAATTTTGCATGATGTAGTGATTTTCCTTTTTTTTGTGCATTATTGAAATAATTTAGATCCCGTTGAGCTATTTTATCGGAGAATCGACTCTCGATATGCGATTGAGTTCGATACCCATAATCTACACTAAGAAATTATGCGTTGAGCTTTCGCTCTCCCTCTTTTCGAGAGGAGGCTCCGCAAAAATCATGATACCGAGTGTAAAACACAGGGGTTTGAATTTTACCCTCCGCTGCGAGAGCGCGGAGAGGCGATTCGCCCGATCCCGGTAACGAAAGTTGCAGAACGGTGAAAAGGTGTTCTACGTTCGTCATCGCTCGGTAAGCGCGGCATAGCCGTTGTTTCTACGTTTTTTTGTCACCTCGTCACTCGCCCTAGAAGATGCCTCGTTACGCATCGCAACATCCATCGATAATTATTCGAATCACCGTCGTACGGTTCTTTTCTCACGGAGTCCCCTCTGGACGCATTTAACGATATTCTTTCTTTTTCTTTTGTCCATTATCCTCTCTTTTATTTTGTAATATTATTAATTCAATTTTGGCTCACAATTATATCGATTCGCAGTAATTATTAATTTTCTTTATAATTTTTCTTTGTATCACCGACCATTCGAAATTATCTCAATAGTGGAACACGTAAGTAAAATGTTGAGTTGTTTGTTTCATGAATTAAACTTTCTTTCTCCTCCGTCCCCGACCCTCTCTACCAAACCTAGCATAACGAGCGAACCAGGGTATACCGCTCGCGCCTCCGTCGTTAGCGTTAATTGTGTTGTGTTTCCGGATTTTTCGCGATTAGGAAATTATGTGTTTATTGAGAGTTTTGAATACATTGACCGGTTGGTCGTCTCCGGTGAAAAAGGATGACTGGCGACCAAGATCTGTTATATTGTTTCTGTCTCAAGTTAGTTCGGCCGGCGGTGAGCGACCGAAGTGTCGAGGGAAAAATCCCCTCACAATTTAAAAGAAATTTGAAAACGATAAAAAAGAGATGTTGCAGATTTCTACTACTCAAGGGAATTTGCATTGACAAATAGAAAAAACATGAGATTTTTTTCAAAATTCAAAAGAAACCCGCCGCAGAGTACCGGCGTCGAGGCGAGTGCGCACAGGACGACGTCTGCTATGAAATTTTCGTCGGCTTGTAAAGTTCGATACATTCAGTAAAATTGAAAGAAAATATAGTTGCGAGTTTTTTTACTGCAGGTAAAACACGAACAAAATTTGGAAAAAGATTTGAATTTTTTTTTTTTTTTTTCAAATTCAAAAAAATATCACAAAGTACCGTCGCGTCGTGGCGTGCGTATCTGTATGTCGTCTGCTCTGAAATTGTCGTCGATTTCGAACGTTAGACAGATAGAATAAAATCTTAAAAAAATATATATTCGCGAGTTTTTTTCTTTTAATGTTATTCGATAAATTATAATAAAAGTGGACATTGAATCAATTTTTGTTGTGAAATGATAGGCCAGTTTTCAAGTGCAAACGTGGAATTTAAATTTTATTTACAAATATGAATAATATATCGTCAGATATTGTGAATAATTTCGGTGATAACATATTATTTATGGAATAAAATGAGGATATGTTTGTGTATTCGTGTATGATATTTTGTATTTTACTTTTTGCAATCGACAGTTTTTTTATATGACGAATAATTATTTCTTGAAATAATCCAAATGAAACTAACGTTTATAGTAATGGTTAAACATTTTTCTTGCGAAAAATTGTAAAAAAAACGCCGCCAAGTACCATGAACTTGGTTTGTTCAAAAAAATGTTTAAATAAAAAAAGCCAAGTAGGATTATTTTAAAAACTCAAGAAAAAGTATGCGTACATTCCAGTTCAAAACCTTGGCGTCCCAGTGTTAGTTGTCGGACATGGTTTGTTAGGGAATCGCGGTGGCATACGCTGAATGTGCATTGATATGAACCTGAACCTCGGTTGATCGGTTCATAATTTTGATACGTGTTCTAATTTCCGTGATAAGTTAATGAACATTTGTAAGATATAATATAACATTAATACATGCGGATCATTTTTTGTCACAATTGACGCATAGGGTCACTTTGTAACCTGTAATCCCCTGATTTAAAAACTGTCCCAACTTAGTTATCCCTTGAGTATCGATAACCCCTTCGTCCGAGGGTACCGTATCCACTACCTCCCGCACTCATCACCACCACTACCTTCACTTCTAATCACAAAGTACACTCCTCCACCCTCCTGTCTCTTACCTCCCAAAACCTATTTTTCGCAGATGATTCAGATTAGTGACGGTTTCTTTTTCCTTAATTCTCCTAACGAGCGGTGTATGTAAGCTAACACTGGGACGCCAAGGTTTTGAACTGGAATTTACGCATACTTTTTCTCGAGTTTTTTAAATAATCCTACTTGGCTTTTTTTATTTAAACATTTTTTTGAACAAACCACGTTCATGGTACTTGGCGGCGTTTTTTTACAATTTTTCGCAAGAAAAATGTTTTAATTTTTTATTTCATTCTTTTTTGAAAGCTGCGTGAATTTCGATTTTTTAAACTAATCAGTATTGCATTTCTATTGTTTCAACAAATTAAAAGTAAATTTCAATTATTTAAACAAGTTAATAATGAATTTGGTTTTTTTCAACTAATCAGTAGTGAATATCTATTGTTTAAACAAATTAGAAATGTAATTCGAATTTGTAATAGAATTAGTAGTGATTTTCCATTGTTTAAACAAATTAGAAATGTATTTCGATTTTTTAATCAAATTAGTAGTGAATTTCCATTGTTTAAATAAATTAGTCGTGAATTTCTATTATTTAAACTAATCGGTAGGGAATTTCTATTGTTTAAATAAATTAGTCGTGAATTTCTATTATTTAAACTAATCAGTAGGGAATTTCTATTGTTTAAACAAATTGGTAGTAAATGTCAATTATTAAAACAAATTAATAATGAATTTGGTTTTTTTCAACTAATCAGTAGTGAATATCTATTGTTTAAACAAATTAGGAATGTATTTCGAATTTTTAATCGAATTAGTAGTGATTTTCCATTATTTAAACAAATAAAAAATGTATTTCGATATTTAATCAAATTAGTAGTGAAACTTCATTGTTTAAATAAATTAGTCGTGAATTTCTATTATTTAAACTGATCAGTAAAGAATGTCTATTGTTTAAACAAATTAGTAATGAATTTCTGAAATGAACATGTTTATTCGTTCAAGCTAGCGTCGTATAGCACTTTCACATATGCGTAGTGTTATACACATTTCGTCAATTCGGGCGGTCACCCATCCACGTACTCGATTCGCAATTCGGACGGTCACCCATCCATGTACTGGATTGTCGATTCGTTTAAATAACACACGGACATTACGCACAGGCTGCCGTGACGTCACGGTATGACGAAACAGCTGACAGTACACACGCGTACTTGCCAGCTAGGGCGATCGATAATTTCGCGCATGCGCGGTATCCCAGCCACAGCTCGCTGTGTGTGGCCGCTCACTCACGAACACACCGACACAACACAGGCGTAGCGTGACGTCAGGGGACATCGGACATCTTGAACCTGAAAACGTAGTGAAAGTGTTAGTTTTTTGGGGCAACATTATCATATCGCGGGAACGCATAAATGAATAGGGGTCCTGAAAAGCTCGTTAGAAAGCTGTAACTCGATTCATATGATGAAACATCCACTGTTTTTTCTATTTATTTGATAATTCACGAAAACAAAACGTTGGAACATGAGGGTACCCAATATTGGCGTATAACTACTTGGTAGCGCTCGACCGGTATACGTTTGCAGCGGGGACTTATTACTTTTTACTGGTACTTGGCGTCGAGACGCTACCGCGTCTCTTGATCTACCAAAACTACTTTTTTTTCAAAAAAGTAAAAAACGTACGCCAAGTACATAAAAAATAGTTATTTCCAAAAATTTTCTTAAAAAAAGAGTGAAATCATCTGAGCCAAGGTAATAGATATTGAAAACAAAATTTTTTTAAAACTTGGCATATTCTTTTGTTTAAAGCAATTAACTAAATTTATTTGAATTCCAAGGACGTGTCAAGTTTTAAAAAAATTTTATTTACAATATCTATTATCTTGGCTCTGTTGTACCCCGAATTATTTTTCGAAGGATAATTCGAGAAATTCGAATTATAAAGGAATAAATAATAGCGCTTGAAAGAATATCGCTTCACGATATTCTTTCGCAAATCCACCGAGTCGCGAAACAGACACGTGTAGGAATTTGCCGAGTAAGTATCGGACGATGCCGATTCCTATGCCCATATATGGATACGGGCCAATAATGCAAACGCATCAAAATCAACCTCGCGGATAGCAACCGGGTAACTGGCAGTCTTAGCTCGACTATTGAATTCACCGGTTGGTCTCGGAGTTAGGCTCACGTTTGAGAAAGAAATAAAATTGTAATCGGACTTTGTAAATTTAAATACGAACTTCAATTTAATCGAATTATTTCAATAAAAATGGAATCTAGTTTGTAATCGCAAACTTGAGTATTAACTCTTTATTTGGCAACGATCCCTTTACCAAATAAAATTATTTCGTTACGTCGGAGACACAACAGCTCATATGATTTTGTCACGTCAAAAATGTGGGTGTTTCTATTTCACCCGAATTTTAACGCGAGGTTGCGTCGAGTACGATTGACTACGCGCTGGTCAAGAGAGATCTCTCCCTCCTTTACCACTCCTGGTATCAATTATCGGCGCAACTGCCCATTTTTTAGTCTAACCGTGAGGAAAATTACTAAGGATAGGGCTTGGAATGCTATTCGTTGACTTGTCTTAGAGGTATTATAAAATTCCTTTATCTGTTGCGTGATTAGACTGATGAATCGTCGATGATTTGAATTATGAGGAATTATTTCACTGCCATATATATATACTGTTGATTTTTATACTGAATAGTGTCTCTATGAGTGATGTAAATGTTGTCCGGCGACGGCAAGGCGAATTATTGAGGAGTTCGAGTAACAGAGGATATTGCACACATTCCTGATTGTAACGATATCAAAGGAAATTGAATTAAATTGTACTTACGTTGTCTGTTGCGATGATGGTAGTTTCGATGATGGTCGATGCGACGAAACAGGTGGTTTAAACACGGATTTCACGCCAATTATGCCGCAATATTCAGAATTTATTCAAATTAAATAATTCAGGCAAATTAAAAAGTACAGGAAATGCGATCTTCGGCAAATACAACGAATAATCAAAAATGGTTCGTACAAGAATTTCTTCCAACAATCAAGTAAAACAAAATTACGAAAGTTTGAACGATGATGGATTTGTTCCAACGGACGGATCGAGAATGACGATTTAGTGAACTGCGCTAATCCAAGAGAACTCTGGTTGCGTCGAATATGAGTACAGTTTTCGGAGATGGAAGTTTTTATAAACAAAATTCTCCAATAAGAGAGTTACTCAATTTCGTTCGTTGTTACCACGGACCCGCGATCCTACTCTAGTATGGTGGTTGACAAAGATCGCGGCTTCTGACTCTATCTCTCTCTCGTCGCCTAGCCGGACCACCGGACTACCGATCGGATGCACCGATCGCGCGCTCGGTCTTAGGCGCCTCCGTCTCTCTCTCTCTCTACTCTCTTACTTCTTCTGCTGTTCCTGGTCTCTACTCTCTGCTGGTGGTCACTGACTCTCTCGCTCTCGAACCCTTTTTCTGCGGCCTCTTATATACTAGAAGAATGAGACCCAGAGGGGGAAGAAAATCCCTCCCTCGAATATGCCCGGGCCTTATACTCCCCTGATGAGTAACGCTGCCCCTCGTTATTCTCCTCTCGGCTTGTTCGAGATTCTTAGATTTACCTTTCATTCTTATTGTTAATTAATGGTAGATTTATCCATTTTCCATTGGATTTCATTTCCTTCCCTATACTTAATTATTTGCCTGATTCGTTTGTAATTAATAACTAATTAATTATTATAATTAATATTTGATATTTTTAACGTATAAGAGACAGAATAAAATAATAGTTGTTGTTCGTAAAATTCTCCTATATGTGTACGTATTCGGAAACCGGGTAAGAGTCGAGAAATACTTATATTTTTTTCCCAGTAATTATTTTAATAACATTATCACCTTTCAAGTGTAGGATGTCAAAATATTATATACCTGAAGGATACAATATTTCTCGGCTCTTGTACAAATCATTTTATTATAGAATAATAACATTTTCCTGATATTCAGAGGTATCTGTGTCATTACTGGGCCAGTGTCTTTGGGCGTTGCCCCATTTAGAATTGCGCAGCAGTTATTGCATGTGCCTGGTAACAGCGTCGTCCGATCATCTTACTTCCTTATATGGACATTCCGGAACTACTGTTCCGTTTGCCCGGGCGAGCTGTGTAATTCCCCTCTTTGGTGTACCTGCTAAATCTTCCCCTATCGCCGTGAACTAACCTTGGCATTATGCGGCTTGGCTGACGCAACTCATGTCTTTGCCCGGGCCCCATTTTATCTTTCCGCTTGACTACACTGGCTTCATTTTCTGTCTTTCGCGGCGTGTCCTGATCTTACGTTAGGTGATATCGGAAAAGTAACTATTCTATGTTAAAGGTGGATTGTTTCTGAATATTTTGGTATAAACCGCGATTTGATATTTTATACTATAAATCGAAGGGAGCCTGATTTCTTACATGCAGCATACGTTTTCTGTTGCAAATATTTTGTTGCCACTAATGTTATGAATTTCTTGCAACCGGTAAATAATTCCAGAAAAATAACAATGCTGTTAGAATAATGGAATGTTTCTGATTAATTTGGTATAATTACTAATTTATAATTTTTCCACCATAAGTCGAGAAAACGCAATCCCGGAAGTAAATCTTTGTTCTTAATCCCAGCTTAATCGGTAAGCGTAATTGGAAAAGTAACAGTTATCTCTTATAGCGAAAATCTTCCTTAAAATGTTGATGTAATTAAAACGTTATTATTTTATTCTCCCGATCATGGGGAGCCATTTCTTTTGCGCACGGTGCGTAAATTTTGAGTAATTGCATCTTCTCGCTCGGTGGCCGAGACGTTCGCACTCGTGAGTCACCGTCGAGTCATACTTGTGTTGCATACTGCGAACTATCGCACTTGGCTGGGTGGGTCGTAAAAGGTTTACGACTGTCCCCCCTGAATGTTTAGTTTTCGGTAATGCGGTTTCCTGTTTCACTAGTTCTTTATCTCTCGAATTTCGGCCATCTTTCTTTTCCTTCGATCGTCGCATAATATAACATGGAAATTTAACTATGGCAATAACTTATCCTATAAGGTTAGTGGCGTTCATTCGTGTTGGTTTCTCGTGACTCGGCGTGATTTTACTGTTTGGCCCCTTTATTCGGTTATTTGTTTCAAGGTGTTCGCTGTTTTTATCAATGATTTAGACCAAATTTTATTTCTATGATTTTGAAAGCTTTGTCGTTTCGAATTTATATTTATTTATCGCGTTTGTCGACAAATTGTGTCGATTAATTTCCCTAACATCCTGGATAATTTTATTAACTTTGATTCAATTCATACTATGTTTTATTAAATGGCTGACAGATTTTAATTGATCATCTTTATCATTTATGGTTAAAGGTTAGAATTAAGGAATTCAAAGAAGGTTAAAGAATTGTTGGTGAAGAAATTATTCCATTATGATGATGGATGGTTAAATTATACAGGGGACGTTTGTCTCCCAGTCGCGCGACCGACATATTCAGAAATACATTGCGACGTCGTACGGTGTTAAAATACCGAAACTATGTCGATGTTCAGGGTTAATTTCCATACATAAGGTAATGTAGGTTCCCTTTTTCCGATGGAAGCCCATTAGAATATTTAGAGAAATTCTAATGGTCTGTCTGCATGGTAAAAGCTTGGATCTATACTCCGTGGGTCGATGCCGTGGTCGACCGTATCGTCGTCGGCAGCGGAGTTCGCTGTTTCACCGAGAGTAGTGCGTGTGTCGAGGGGGATTCAAGCCTCTGTCCGCATGGTACAAGCTTGGATCTATACTCCGTGGGTCGATGCCGTGGTCGACCGTATCGTCGTCGGCAGCGGAGTTCGCTGTTTCACCGAGCGTAGTGCGTGTGTCGAGGGGGATTCGAGCCTCTGTCCGCATCTACCTCGCGTGGTGGATAATTCTATGTTCCATCTTTTATCCATTTAATTTTAATTTACACAATGAATATTTGAATCTCATTGGAAATATTTTCCAGAGGAGATTCATTCCTGAAATATCGCTCAGCGACCGGTGAGAAAAATCGTCCCCCTTATGAGTTTTAATGAGAACGAATTATGTCGGGTTTTCGTGAAGCGTAGGAATTATTTTGAGGGATCAGGTTTCAAATAGTATAAAAATAAGCAGAAATGTAAGTAGCGAAAAGTATTATTAATTAATAAAAAAAAATAGAGAAGGTTACGTCAGGACGTAACACCTCCCCCCCTAAGATGATTGTTAGGAGAAGCCTAACGATCATTCTAATGGGTATGCATTCATATGGCCATATATTTTCCTTAGTAATAATTAATTAAAGGTATGGCCCTCTCGATTCTGTCACCATAGCCTCTCGTTCCTTGGTCCGAGATGATATATATATTTTTTTTTTTCCTCTTTTTTTTTATTTTTAATGCCTTTTCCTTTTCGTGTATTTTTCCCTCTTTTTTTTTTTGAATCAAAGATACTGCGTTTTATTTTTAGGTAAGTGTGAAATTATGACTTTATTGTCTTTGGCGTAATTGTCTTGCCTCTTTACTTATAAATAATTTTATTCCTACGAGAATATACGATTTTTTCTGTTCTTCTCTCTTATACTTTTTGGCAAATAAGCTTTTATGAGTAATAGATTTTATGTAAGGCACTACTTTGGCATTAAGCGTGATTAATAATTGTATAATATAAAAAATTAAACATGATAACCCTTAATGATAATTCGGAATTGCTTTCTTTCATAATTAATCGCTAACATACGCAAGTTTCGGAAGGTTGTCCTGTTGCATGTGACGGTAACCGTGGTGTCTTCTTCTTGTCAATGTACAAAGGTCGAGTTTATTATACCCATATTTCGGCCTCGAGACCTTCCAGATCGTGAGTGGTGGTTACTGTATTGAAATCTTGGCCTTGTGGTAGTAGGATGTCCTCCACCAGTGTATATCTTGTTCCACCCAAGATAACGGAACGGCCTCGGCGTGGTATTTTCCGTGTCCATTCCTCGAGTACCCCGTTAGGGATTCCTTTCCACTCCGGCGGTACGTAACAGCCGGGCATCAGAGGCCAATAAAGTTGTGGGAGGTATACCTTTCCTTCGTCAGCTTTTGGATGATTGATAGCAATCGGCAAGATGTACTGAACCATCTGTGAATATTGATAATAATTGTATTAGCTGGGTATATATATATATATAAACCTTTTCTTCATCGTTCTACGCATAAAGCATATTATTAAAATTTTAATAGTTTAGGAGTCTATGATGTTTTATGTAAGAAGGAGGAATAGTTTGTCAAAAGAGGTAAACTCACTTGACCGTCGATACAACTGTATACTTGTTATTTCGTGAGTCGTTATTCTGCGCTTTCTTTTAGTGCTACACTTCTAACGTGTTCCAATTTCGTTATCTCTTCCTCTAGTCCTGAAATGCTTCGAAGGGATAGATTCGAAGGCACCTCGCGAGTGTCAACCTCCAGGAGTCCCTGTAACGAGTAATGTTCTACCTCCATATCTTCGGCTGTTCGTTTTTGTGCGAGATCGAGGGCCTCGCTGGTGATCTCTTCCTCGCTATGGCTTTCTTCGTCTTCCACATTGCTGTATTGACCTTTTCCCATGTATTCAAGGAGGTCTGGCTTCTGTGCGAGAGGCATCAGAGTGTCAAGGTACCATCTGTACGTAATTCCTCCGAGGTGTATTTCTTGACCGAGGCGGACGGATGCTCGCCTCAACCATTGATCGCGTGTTCTCTGGCTTAGTCTGCGCCACTCCGGTGGTACGTAAATGAATCGCTGTTGATAGCCCGGTGGGTCCAATGCTACCCTCCAGTAACAGATGAGTTTTCCCATTCCCAATGTAGGGCTAATGTATCGTCGATTGACGGCGATGGGCAAGTGTCTTCCCAGCCCTTTTAGTTTAAGCGGCACGTGCCACTCAGGTACCGGCTCGTCGAGCCCCGGCCATCCTCTCGTACCCGGTATGGGGACCGTAGCGTATCGCTGTCCCTGTGGCATGAGGATATCGTTGCGCCACTCGTATCGTGTTTGCCCCAAGGTAACATCTTCGAGTGGATTAGTGCGTAATTGGGCGGTCCATTCATTCAATCGCTCCTTTTCGATATGTCGCCATTCAGGTGGCACGAACAAGAGGAAAGGTTTATCCGTGATATCTATGTGTAAAGAGATTCTCCAGTAACAGTAAATAACAGCAGTTCCGGGCACCAGCTTTGCAGGTGCCACCTCGTTGATTCGGATTTTTAACGTCTCTGGTAGCGGTGCATGTTGATCGGATCTGGTTTGCATTAACGCAGTAATTTCGCGTCCGCATTTGCATCTCGCCATGTCTTCGGATCTCTGTTGTTAAATTTTAATTATTGATATTAATTGTTTGTGCAATTCCGATTTAATTCTGGCTTAATTATAGATAGTGTGCTCTAAATGTATTGGTTATTATTCCCTCGTTTTTATTATATTTTCCCTTCTCCCTTTTTTTTGTTTCCGTTAATCAATTCCATTTCCTTGGGTTGACTGGGTCAAAAAAAAAAAATATATAACAATCCTATTTTTCATCCATTTAACTGTCGTAGTCATTAATATAGCGTTTCTCCAAGCCCCAATCTGTCATTTGTCAGGAGGTCTATGTGTGTAGTTTTATGCTGGGGTGTTATTAGTATTTTCCCCTCTTTTCTGAACATAACTAATTAAAGTATTATTGTGTATAGAAATTTTTTTTTTTTTTTTTCCTTTTTATATAATATATATTTTTTTTTTTTTTTTTTTTTTTTTTATCGTTATTAATTAAAATATTGTTAAGTATATTATTGATATAATTTCCTTTCTCTTTTTTTTTTCATTTATCTCTCATCTCTATTTTCCTTTATTACTTGGCAATTGTTAAAGTAAGATTATATTTTATTATTCGATTTCCCTAATCCGTTCCTTTTCTTTTGCTCTTCCTCTCCCTATTTCGCCTGCTTTTTCAAGTTATTGCTTATCATCCTTCTTTGGTTTTTGCAATAGAAAATATTGTTGCTTATTCCTTGCGTTTGAACCCTCGCCTGTTTCTTGTGAATCGATTTTTAACTCCGGATATAAACCGCTGGGTTCGTTAAACTCTTCCACGGCGTCTGCACGAGTAGTCGAAGTGGACGCGGTAATATTCCTCGGCGGCCCGGCTCTTGCCCTGGGCAATGTGTCATAAACTGGCCGGGTGCGTATAGCTATAGTCTCGCCGGCCCCATCCGTTTGTGTACCCGCTAATACTTGCATAGGGTACGTTTCTTCTTTTCGACTTGGGTGTGGTAGTGTACGAAAATTAGATCCGGGGTGTCTCATAATTGCATCGAAGTCTCGAATTCTCGGATCGAATTCATACGTTATGGGTGGGATGAGAGACACATCTCCACTGGGAGCTCCGCAAGGCTGGTATGCCGGTGGTTGTAATGGTTCGGATGGCCCTGCGTCGTTATTCGTATCATCCTCTTTCCTATTATTTGGCTTCGGTTGTTTATTGCTCAAGTGCAATAGCAAGCTCGTAACGGAGTCCCAAATTGCGCCTAGCAAGTGTATAGACCATCCGTATACAGTGTGCAAAGCATAGCCGTGTATTATTGTGTCGATGATAAGTTTAATTCCTCTGAAGATAATCATTACTCCTATTAATCCTGCGCTCACATTTCCAAACCTAATGAGATAGCCCCATGTTTAATCCCATGCAGATTCTACGATTTTATTTAATGCTTCTTCATCAAGGAGATTTGATAATGAGCCATCTTGAACGATTGAAGAATGTCCGGTAATTCCTCGCGCCAATGAATTTAATATTGCTGGCCTCTCTGCGGGGAACATTAAGTGATCGCGAAGTTCTTCCAATTCTTTCTGCGTATAAATTCCGCTTGTTGCTAATGCGTAAGGACTGACGTATTTCCAAGTGGGTTTAGTAAGAGGTTTGAGAATGGTAGGAGTCTGAGTTTGCATAGGGGTTGGTCCGAAAGAATACCATTCTCCGTCCAACAAATACATAGGAGCGAGTAGTCGATTACAAGATACCTCGGTGCCGGGTTTTAATAGTATGTGAGTTCGCGGTGACAGGTGGAAAGAGAAATTTCCCATTGTTACGGGTAATTCGTTGTAACATTCGGCAGTTCGAGCAATTTTTACTTCGACAGGAATACATTGAGCAATGTGTGCCACTTCTCCAGCTATCACAGCCATATATCCTGGCCCTTTCATTAAATCGTATGCGAATTCGTCGGGAGAGATCCTCGCTATCGTCAGAGTGGTTTGCAATAGTTGTCGTTCGAGGTTACAACGTTGCATTAATATTTGCATAGATATGTTTCTCTACGAATACGAATTTAGAATTCATGTATGTGAAAATATCCAGATTGTTTACTTCGATGGGTTTCTTTGCAATAAAAGGGTTTCCTCGTGTAGTCTCTACAATAAGCAGCTTAGGATGCTCGGTTTTAGTTAAGATATATCCGCAAACTTTTATTGTGTTTTTGCTAGAAAGTCCGAATGTCACGTCTCCTTCAGTGAGACTGTATACTGTTTGTTCGTTCCCAACGTCGTAATCCGTAATTCGATCGGCAATCCCTTCGTATAGGAGTCCGTACCGGCCGGTTTTACAACTGTCTTCGGGCAGTGGGTCCCAAAATGTATTGCCGCCGTCGAAGTCGACACAACGACCCTCGCTCAACTCACAACTTGTACCGGACCGCAGATGTATTTTATTAGTATCTACGTTTACTCGAGCGTTGTAATCTCTCAGTGATATTTTCACACTTCCATGTGCCACTACCTTATCCCATGTACCGTAAGGGTCGGAATAAGTAGTCCCGTCACAAGATCCGTCGTTATAAATTGAGCCTGCTATGTGTATTGGTCGCGTGATCGTTCCGTTCGTCATAATCCCTGTGACTGTTGTCTGTCCTATCTTAATATTACCGTATCGATACATATTGAGGCAAGATTCTCGGTTGACGCTATCTATATATCCGTATTCTCCGTTGGTTACATCCATCGTATGGGAATGCATTCCACATCTTTTAATTGTTCGATAAATTTCCACCTTACATTGCCTTACTCTTATAGATGAATATTCATTGATCTGTATTAGTTGAATGTAGGTGCGAGTGACGTTAACTTCTTGCTGGGGTATGTTGCATTCTCCCACTCCTAGTAATGATACGCTGGTGATGTTCGATGTAACTCCCGCGCAATCGTACCCAATCAATCCGTGAGTCACCGGGATTTTCGAATTTAAGTAGATCAGTGCACTCCATGCGAGTAGAATTCCGAGCTTCATTGTCTGCAATATTATCGTTTCGTGAGATTCCCTGTATTCAATAATTTTGTATATTTTCGATATTCGTTTCTACTCTGTGTTTGGTGAACGCGAGAATTGGGTAGGGTTTCTCTCTTTTTTTTTCTCTTTCTTTTTTATGGCCTGACCAATAGGAAAATTTCCTTCACTTGCGAAGGAAATTCACGTGGTGCGAGGATTATTGTGCTGAGGTTCGTTGAACCTTGTGAGTGGGGATTTGTGTATTTAAACCGAGGTTGCGGAGGAAGAAAATGATTCAAGTCTTTGAACTCGAAACAATCATCATGTCGACGCCCTACCTTCTTTCCGTGGAGCAATTGAACGCGGCCTATATGGAGGCGTATTGCGCGTTGATCCGTGGCGGATCGCAGGAGGAATTCAATCGGAGGGTAAGGCTTGCGTTTTTATTATATATATATATATTTTTTTTCATTCGTTGTCTAATCTTTTCTTTTCCTTTTCCAGATTACGGAATTGCGGGCATCCCCGTCCGTCTGTTTCTATTCGGACGAAGATTGGGACGCCGAGGAATCGGTGTCCAGTTATTTGGACATGTTGCGGGAACGGGGGGTTTATCCCCCCGTTAATCAGGGCCGATTCCCGGATCTCGCTCCCGGCCTGCAGGATCTCGATGAGGGAGGTTTCTCCCATCATGACGATCCTGTGGAGGGTTTTGATCCAAGAGACTATGTGGCGCTCCCGTGGGTGGCGGTGGAGGGGATGGAGGTGGAGCAGGAGGAAGATCCTCCTGCCGCCCACAGCGAAAGACCGTCCCCGGATCGTGGGCCCGATGACGAGGGGGGGAATGCCGGCGGCTCGGGTGGCCCCCTCCGCCCTCCACAACAGAATCAGGAGTATGTATTGGTCTTCTCTTGTTTTTCTTAATATTTTTTCTTTTTAATAACTTTGTGTGTGTTTTTTTTTTGTTTCAGCTCGCGGTACCGGCCCTATTAGGGAAATTAGTTTTAATTTAAGTTAATTTAGTATAAGTTATAAATTTAGTTATAGATTTTAATTCTAATTATAGATTTTATTAATTAAGTATGAATATTATCTTTGTTTAGTTATATATATATATTTTTTTTGTAATTGTAATTTTAGTTATAATACTTTATATTTTTTATCTTATTATGTTTTGTGTGTGTTTCCCCCTTTTTTTTTCTCAATAAATGCCTGCAAAGGCGCTAAAATACAATCTTGTGTTTTCCCTTTTTTTTTGTTTATTTTATTATATAAGTATGTGTGTTTTTTTTTTTTCCTTTATTATTATTATTATTATTATTATTATTATTATTATTATCTTTTTATTTTGAAGGGGAGCTTTTATTAATAAATGCCTGGAAAAGGCCTAAAATACAATTTAATGTTTTTTTTTTTTTTATTATTATTTTTTTTTATTATATATATATTTTCTTTTTATTTCATTTTTTTTTTCGCTTTTATTACTATTATTTTTTTTTTTTTTTTATTATGGCGAGGTTCGCCTCATTTTATTTTCTTCTCTTTTTTTTTATATATATATATATATTTTTTTTTTTTATTTGGCGGCGGCGATAATGTCTGTTGTTCTGCCAACAGTCCTCGTTCTTTCGATCGTTCACTAGACTTGTTGTTCCGTCAACAGTCTTCGCTCTTCTCGTACATGGGTCAACCGTAAGTATGGGTTTTTTTTTGTATATGTATCTCCCCTTTTCCTTATATCTTCTCTTTGGTCGAGCCCCTTGGGCTCCCAACAGTTTGTTTCTTCCTTTTCTTACGGTTGAGTCTTTACGACTCCCGATTTTGTTTCTCTTTCCTACTCTCTGGTTGAGTCCTTGGGACTCCCGATGATTTGTCTCCTTTTCTTTTCCACGGTTGAGTTCTCACGACTCCCGATTTTCATTCTCACGTTTTTTCCTTTTTATTTTTTATTATTATTATTAATATTATTATTTTTTTCCTCTGTCGGTCGAGTATTCAAGACTCCCGACAAATGTTTAATTTTCACGTTTCCCTTCTTATTCGTTATTATTATTCATATTATATTTTTCCTCTCTGTCGGTCGAGTCTTCAAGACTCCCGACAACCTGTCATTAGAAGTCTAGGGGTCCATGTTCTCTCTCCCCCTTTTGCTTTTATTATCCCCTTACGTCTAAATTATTCATAAATATACATATATTTTCCGATTTTCCTTTTTCCAATGTTTCAATGATATTCCTTTCTCCAGCTGAGTTCCCTATGAACTCCTGATACTTTTCTTCTACTATTGAATTTTCGGTTGAGTTTCCTATGAACTCCTGATACTTTTCTTCTTACTATTACTAAGTCTTCCGTTTCCTTACTCATCAATGATTTTCATAATTATTTGTATATACTAGTAATTAATATATTTCGTCGTTACGAGTTTTTTTTTCTTTTTTTTTTTTTTTCAAACATTTTTTTTTCATCATTTTTTTTTTGATATATATATGTATTTTTTTCCTTTTTTTTTTATTTCCCTAGTTGCTAATTAGCTTAGTTGCATTGTTATGCTTTGCGAGCGCGTTTAAGTTCCCCTTTAGATTTCTACTCATTATTATATAAAATTTCTTACTGTAAAACGTTATTGTTACTTGTCTATATTATTATTTTTTTTTCTTACTTCACTTTATCATTCATCCATTCTATTCATTCCTTCATTCGTTCATTCCCTTTTTTTTCTTGTCCCTGAGACTTCTCATCTCCTTTCTCATTCTTATTCTTTCTCCATATTTATAAGTACTATTTTTATTCCCGTTCCTCCACCATTTTGTTCGTTTCTATAATGAGTCCGCTATCTAATGCTATTAATACCGCGATATTCTATCTATCTTCCTAGATTATCTATATATCTCTATTGTATTTTTTTTGTTTTTTGTGTTTTTTTTTTTTTTTTTTTTTTTTTTTTTGGTGTATTTATTATTAGTGTTAGTGTCATATGTAATTAATTTTATTTATGGTATTGGTACTTAGCTCTCTTATTTTTAGGTATATGTTCTTTCTTATGTTTTATTCCTCCCCTTTTTCCTTAATTTAATGTAAATTCTAATCGTTCATTCGCTTAGAGTTGGAAGTTATATGTATATTTTTTTTTTTTTATTGCGTATTTATATATCCTTATATATTTTTTTTTTTTTTTTTTTTATACCAGAGTTTCTAATAGATTCCCGTGTTCGGGGGTTTCGCTTCCTTCTTCGACGTGAGGGCATAATTTCCTGCATACCTCTTCGAAAACGTCTTTCTCGGTTAGTAGTGGAAGGTTACTTTGCACGGTGTTTGTGCCACCAACTGCGGGATCCTCATCTCCGGAACCCGGGGCTGTTTCGTACGGAGTCGATGGTACTAGTGTATCCACATCTTCGTCTTCATCGGTGTCCTCTGGCGGGTGGTAATTGAAAAGTCCGTAACCTTGGCTTTCCATTATTTCCACTAACTGACCCTCCGGAAGGAGGGAATCGCCTCTCCATATGTATCTCACTCCTCCGAGGGTTATGGGTTGATACATATTTTCGCATAATAGTGCGGTGTAAAGGGCTCGCCCCGCTTTACTGAGCCTTCTCCACTCGGGTGGTACCCATAGGTCGAACTTGCGTCCGTGTGCGTCGGGCAATTCAATTTTCCAATAACAGAATATTTTTTCCATTCCATTTACGATGTTGTGGGGTACCTGTCGGTTTATCCTTACAGGCAAATCCGTTCCGTCGGAGTATTGAAGCCGGGGTTCGCCCCAGAAAGGAGTTTCGTCTTGAGACTCTGGCCATCCATTTCGCCCGGCCATCGGGATGTCGGATAATCTCTGTCCCACCGGCACGAGTGCGTCGGGCAGCCACTTGTACAGTGTCGCTCCGAGAATTATATCTTCGTATGGATTATCGCGTAATTTACCGACCCATTCGTCCAATACCGCTGGTTGGATCGTTCGCCACTCAGGTGGTACATATAAGTCCACTCTTCTTTTCGGAATTTCCAAGTAGAACGCGATTTTCCAATAACAGAACAATGCTTCTGTTCCGGGGACAATTACTCGGGGTCTTATTCGATTAAGACATATCCAGAGCGTATCTTCGTGAGTGTCGGTCATAAGTGGTCGACACCAACTGAACTCCGTACAGTAGCAGTGATGGGCAGCCATCGTTCCACCCGTTCCTGTTTGAAACGTTATTTATGAAATTTACCGTATTTAGGTATATATAAATGAAGTCTTCGTTATTTGTTTGTACACTTTGCTTAAATCAATTTCGTAAAATGAGTTATTGTATATTTTCCTTTCTCCATCTTATTTATTAATTATTTCAAGTCCTCTTAATAACGTGATTATTCCTCACTAAATTATTATCATTTATTTACCTATTTATCTTTTGTTTATTTATGTATATCTTTTTTTTTTATTTTTTTTTTTTTTTTTTTATTATTTTTTTTTATTTTTTTTATTTTTTTTTATTATTTTTTTTTATTTTTTTTATTTTTTTTTTTTTTAAATCCCTATTCTCTCTCTTATTTGTATATATATATGTTTTTTTTTTTTTATTTTTACGACCTATCCGTACGTGATTATTCCGCGCGTGTTATTCTCTTTCCCTTTTCTGCTCTCCCTTTTCCATTACTTCCGTCTCTGCGGTCGGATTCTGCCGATTACCGTCACGTTACTAGGGGCGACTGAAACTCCCCGATCCGTACGATTGTAATTGTGTACTACAACGATCTTATTGTAACGAAATATTAATGCTCCGCAAATTACGCAATCGCCTTGCTCCTTGGCGCATTTCTCGCAATAAATTGCGTGACGGCAGGGTATGCTTATAGTTTCAATCCCTGCGGCATTGCAACCTTCGCACAAGCTATTGATAATATTTTGACTGACTTCCTGTTCGTAAAAAGGTGGGAGGTCAAATGATGGAAACACCATTGGTGAGTGATTCGATTTCCTATCGAATTCCTTCGTCTTTATTGATTTGGTCTTATCGTTTGAAGGAGTTGCACCGCTAGCTTCTTCGGGTAGATCGTCAAGCGTATATACAGTGTACCCATCCATGTCCAATGCCTCGACCTCGAAGCCACCGGTCTTGTGGGTAGTTTTACTAGAGAGAAACTCATTAATTGCCTTTGTAAGATTTTCCCTGCGGCGGAGGCGATCGACGGGGTCTTTCCTTATGAATTCGGGCTGCTCCATTACCCGAGGGTCATCGAGAGTTGGTCTCGGTACTGGTCTCTCGTTAACCTCTTTCACGAAATCCTTGCCTTTTACCCAAAGCAGGTGCGCGCACTCCGGAAATAACCGCGCGTGCAGTTCCCAGGGTATATCCGTGGGTTGCCAATCGACTATACCACCCGTGCAATCGTAGCAGACTACTAGGTCGCCAGTTCCCTTCCGGAAAAATCCTGCTCGGGCGAGACTTTCCTTTGATTGTACTGAATCTTTCGGCCAATCTTTGAAGGTCTTGAGACGCTCGACGTAACTGGCATACTCGGGATAACCTACTTCGTCCGCGTTGACGCAAGGGGTTAGTTGTCTACCTGCGTCTTGTTGAGCCTTCTCCAACGAGGGCCCCATACGATCAGCTTTCGTGTTGCTCGTGTACGCGTACTGCGGTGGTGGTGCCAGCGGAGTGGTTTCAACGGTGGGTAGCCGACATGCATACGCTTGTTTTACGTACTCTGGTCCTTTTATTGAGAGCAAATACTCGCACTTTGGGAACCATAGTGCGTGTTGCTCCCATGATATATCAGTGGGCTTCCAGTCTTTTAACCCGCCTCCACAGTAGTGGCAAATTAAACTATCACCTCTTCCCACGCGGAAAAATCCAGCGTTGGCGTGGTCTTCAGCCGTTTGTGCCGCCCCTTTCGGCCAATCCTTAAAGGTTTTCATTCGTTCATCGAAATCGAGATACTGTGGATATTCAGCCTTTTTCCAACTCCGAAAGGTCGCCGATGATTTCCCTGGTTTTGGAGTTACATTGCCGCTCACTCCATCGCATTTGCCGCAAGAGGGTTTTTCCCCAGTTGCGTTGGATTGTCCCTTTTTCCGTTCCGGCCGGGGAGGTGGAACCGTCGAGGGGTCCGTTCCAATCGGCACGTTGCCACACGGTAGATTCCTCACGAATCGGCATAACTCTTGGTATTTCGCATGATCTCGCATAGGGTCATCATCTTCTGACCATTGACATATGGAGAGCTTACACTCAAAACAGCGAACGAAATCTTTTCGCCCCTCGTAATAAAATCCGGCAGCGGCAAATTTCGCCGGGTCTAACGTAAATTGCGGCGGGCCGGGATAGCTTTGCAAACGAGCCTTCTCGAACCGATAATCGGGAGGCGGCCGTTGTCCGCGAGTCGTCATATTTTTTTTCTCCGCGTCGATTATTTGTTCGTATAACTATATCTACCTGTGTATATGTTATATATATATATATATATATATTTTTTTATATGTATAATCTTATTAATATGGCGTAGTATTATTTTTTCCCACGGCAGATATATATATTTCCCCTTTCCTATTGTAATTACGGGATGCTGTTTAATGATTTATCTTCTTTGTGTGTCCGAAGGCTTTCTTCCTTTGTTCTGGTTTTATGACGCCGGAATGCGTGATTTTCGTAGTCGATTTGGATGCACGACTCGTGAACCCTTTTTTATTTTTATCCGCACGTTTCCTTTTTCCAGCAGTTCCAATACTTCGTACGGTCCGACGTAATGGTCTCCAAGTTTTCCGGGTTTCGGTCCTTTAAGCAGAAATACCGGTTCGACCACTTTGAAATTTATTGTATTTATTTTACGGTCGTGATATTCTTTAGCCTTTTCTTTTGCTAAAATTAAGTTTTCACGACCGATCTGTTGAATCGAATGTATTTGCGTTACTAACTGGATTAAATAATCGTCATAAGTGGCGAGTTTTTCTCTCGCGGCTAACGGCATGCTCGAGGGAGTTCTAGCTATTTTGCCAAACACCATCTCGTACGGTGTGTGTTTAGTCCCCTCGTGTACGTTCGTATTATAATTAAAAATTGCCAATTCGACCCATTCGTCCCAGTTTTTCTCTCGCGTTGTATACTGCTTTAAATATTCTCCAAGGACGTGGTGAGATCTTTCTAAAGAACCGTTTGACTGTGGGTGGAAAGCGGTCGTTCTAATTTTCCGAATTCTAAATAATTTGGCAATTTGTTGCATAAATTTGCTCAAGAAATTCGCACCTTGATCGGTTAATACCGCTCTCGGTGCACCGAATTGACAGATATAATGTTTCACGAATGCTTCTGCGATGGTTACGGCTCTAGCGTTGGGAAGTGCTATTGCCATAGAAAATTTTGTCAGTTGATCTTGGATAGTGAGAATATATTCGTTATCTCTTCTCGTTTTTGCTATCGGTCCTACTATATCCATTGCAATTTTGTCGAATGCAGTGCCGGGCGTATCGGTAATCACGAGCGGTTGCTTTGTTTTAACTCTGACTAATTTTTTTAATTGACACTGGAGACATCGCTGAATAAATTGTTGAATATCGGATTTTAGATTTTTCCAATAATATTCATGCCGGATCCTGTTATAAGTTTTGCTCACGCCGCGGTGTCCTCCGATCGGTGAACAATGCATCTCTCGAATTATTGCGTCATGTTGGTCTTCCGCGGGTTCTCTAACTATTCCGTTGCAAATAATAATTTTAAAATCGCTATCCTCAAATATTCGCTGTAGTTCGGAGTGTATTCTATCCCAGGGGACGTTGCAAATTGTTTCGGATTTAGCGATGCTTACCGATTGGATCCCTAATTTTCCTGCCAGGTATTCACAATTATGTAAAGCTTCCGTAATGTTTCCGAGTATTTCCGTCGGGCCTTCGGTTTGGTCGTCGGAAATCGGAAGGGCAATATTAAATTTATTACCCCGTTTCACGAAGGATTGAGGCCGCTTCAGTCTCAATTTTCTCATTTTAGGTAATTCGTTTTTCTCCTGTAATTTTTTACTGCCGTCGTCCAGTGGTTCACCGGCGGTGGTTACGAAATAAACGAGGCTATCCTTTCGAGTGTGAAATAAATCTCGAGATTGTTTAACGTTCCCTACGGTACCGTTATCATTGGTTATATCGTGATTATTTATTCGGGGATTGACGTGGGATTCTATTATTTCAGCTGTAACGACGTTTCCTTCTTCATCACTGGCTGGTTTCTCCGTTTACGGTGTACAGTTTCTTCTTCTTCAATTTCTTTACTCTCAGCGTCTTGTATCCTGGGAGGTATATAGTCTCGTGATGTACTAGGCCCATAGGGATCCGTGGCCGGCGCGTGCCATTCGTCGTCCTTGTCTCTCGAGTAGTATAGTTCGGCGGGACTTTTATAGTACGGTTCAGTCATAGTTTCGTTGGTATTTTCGTCTGGTGCTGCCGGTGGTCTTTCCTCTGCCACGGTTTCATCCGTCGGAGCGCCAGATGTTAGTTCGAAGTCGCAAGGATAATCTCTGTCTGCGTTTTCTTCGGCCGCGGCGAATGTTGCGTTGGGTAATTCACGTTCCCAATCGCATTCCTCGAACTCGTCGTACACCAATGCATAGTTATCTTCTTCCTCGCTCTCCACGATGTCCGCTTCTTCATCATCCGTATCGTGTTCGAGTAATTCGCTGATATCTTCTTCTGTTAATTGTCTTTTCTTCTTTCTTCTTGTTTCCGTATCCTTGTTGACACGAATTATGAAAATATCGTCGCTGACATCGGGTTCTGGTACTGGATTCCTTGACAATGCATCCGCGTTAACATTTGTCTTTCCAGCCTTATACACGACATCGTATTCGTATTCGGCGAGTTTTAAACGCCAGCGTAGTATTTTAGCATTTCCATCGGTAGCGCGGCGGAACCACAATAAAGGTTTATGATCCGTTACTACAGTAAACTGCCGCCCGTACAGGTAGGGACGGAAATGAAGTATCGAATATACAATAGCCAATGCTTCTTTCTCGTATGTATCGTATCTTTCCTCCGCCTTATTTAATCCTCGAGACGCGTACGCACAAGGATGATCGTGATTAATTACCCCTTGTGATAATATGGAGCCGATAGCGACTCCGGAGGCGTCTGTTGTCAAGATGAATGGTTTCAAGAAATCTGGGTATCGCAATACCGGTGCCGTGCATAATTTTTCTTTCAATATTTCGAAAGCTTCTCCTTGTTCTGCATGCCATTCGAAAGGTATATCTTTCCGAAGAAGTCCCGTGAGCGGCTTGGATATTTTCGCGTAACTTTCTATGAATCTCCGGTAATAACCCGTTAATCCGAGAAATTGGCGAATATTTTTAACGTTCTTAGGTTGTGGGAATTCGCGAACGGCTTCGAGTTTCCTTGGATCGGGCCTAACTCCATCCTTTCCTATCACGTGGCCTAAATACGCTACCTCCCTTTTTAAGAATTCGCATTTATCGGGCTGAAGTTTTAAATTCGCAATTTCCAATCGCGTCATTAATTCTCTGTAAGTATTTTCGTGTTCCTCAAGACTTCTCGCGTATATAACGATATCATCGAGGTAAACGAATACGCCTTTTCCTAGGATGCTGCCCAGCGTTAAATCCATAGTGCGTTGAAACGTCGGAGGTGCGTTCCTTAAGCCGAACGGCATGCGAACGAATTCGAAGTGCCCGTGCGGTGTTGTAAAAGCGGTTTTATGGCGGTCCTCGGCGTGTACTTCGATTTGGTGAAAACCAGAGGCCAAGTCAAAGACTGAGAAGTATTGTGCTCCTCCTAATTGATCGAGTATTTCGGTGATGTTTGGTATAGGGTATGCATCAGCGATTGTTTTTTCGTTAAGCGCGCGATAGTCGAATACTACTCTCCATTTCTTATTTCCTTTGGAGTCAAGTTTCTTCGGGACGACCCATACGGGACAATTATACGGAGACGTAGAGGGTATTATAATCCCGTTTTTCAACATCTCCTCGACTTGTCTTTCGATTTCCTTTCGCGTACACTCTGGCCATCGATATCCTCTTGTATTGATAGGTAGATCATCCGTAGTGGGTATTCGATGCTGCAAAAGCGTTGTACAGCTCAAACTTTCGCCGGGTAAATGGTATAGGAACGCGCTTTCTCTCAAAAGGTCTTCTATGCTTTTCCTTTCTTTGTCGTTTAAACCGTCAAATCTTAGTAATTCTTTTATTTCCTCGAATCGAGTGGCTGTAGCAGCTTCGTTAATTACATAGCAATGTCTTTCGCGAATAAAAGGCTTGATTTCGCGAGAGATGGGAATACCTCCGAGCCTCATTACTAACGCGATATCTTTGATTTCATACGTCTGTTTATTCCTTTCATTATTCACGTGTTTTCCTGTAATACCTATTCCTTTCTCTACCTGATTTCCTTGCAATGACTCTTGAATTTCTTGTTCCTTGGTAACGCTAGAATTTTCCTCAAATATTTCCGTAATACACAATTTTGTTTCCTCTATATTATTATCAAATTCCTCTGTGTTCATTCCGACTAAAACCAAATTTTCCTCTGAATTCTTAACCCTTTCGACTGGAATTATTAAACGAGACTCATCGAATGCGTCCAGCCTTTTGCTGGGCGAATGATCGCTCACCGAGCTCGAATTACGACCTGAATATATTGAAACTGAATTGTCAAGACTGCTTGCCCTTTCCATGGGTATATGATCGTTACTTGAACTCGAATTATGAATAACTTTATCAACATTTTCCGAACGAACTTTGTTTATAGCGCCTGGCCTTTGGCGGGGCACAGAATCGCTCATCGAATAATAACTTGAACTTGAATCGTCTAGGGCGCCTGGCCTCTCACTGGGCACAGAGTCGCTCGTCGTACGATAACTCGAAACTGAATCGTCTAGAGCACCTGGCCTCTCACTGGGCACAGAGTCGCTCGTCGTACGATAACTTGAAACTGAATTGTTGATATCACTCGGCCCTTCAATGGGTTGCGAGTCGATAATCAAACAAGCATCTCACAATTTTAACTGAATTTTCTGAATTATTATTATCGATGGCGTCCGGCCCTGCGGCGGGTCCAGAATCGCTATTTATATGATCTTCCTCAAAATTCTCTACCGGATTCCTTGAATTAAATTCTTCATTTTCTATTATCGTGGTTTCAATCATTGTCCGCGAGTCATTGCACGGTATTATTGTTTCCCTTTGATACCTAAGACTTTCTAGCGTTTGTACGGGCCTAAGCGCCATTACTGGTACTTCTACCTCTACATTGTAGTCGTTGCCGTTGGTAATAAAAATGTAAGCCTTTCCATTGTTATTCTCTACGAACCCACTCTCGAGCGTGAGTCCCTGGCCAGCATCGAGAGGTGGTAAATATCCTTCTCTGATATCTAAATTTTTGATACGTACGAAACATAATTTCTTCGTATTGGCTGGAATAATCATTCTTTCCTGTGTCGAGAACGGTATTTTTGTGTTTTGCATTTTTAATTGACGTTTTTCGTAATCTATTTTAACGCGATTACCATCGAGATATTCTGAACCTAGTATTCCTTCCTCCGTGATGGGAAAATCATTTCCCACTACGTGAAAAGTAGCATAACGCCCGAACGCCTGAATTTTAACGTGACCTAGGGTATAGATCGACGATTCGGTAATACCGTTGAGTTGTAAAATTTCTTGCCGGTTTACACGAGTCTCGGGGTACAAACAACGTTCTTTTATGATGTTAGGGCCGGCTCCCGTGTCAACCATAAGCGTTATAGGAGACACGATTTCTTCGCTGTGTAATAAAACAGAAGGAACGGAACTCTCGTTATGCAATTTTATCGTGAGGATTTTTAAAATTCTGGGTTGGCGAATTCTACTGCTCTGATTACTCGAACGGGGTGCGAACTCGTCGTGGCCTCTCTCATCGCACCCGAGCTCGGGAGACCACTCGCGTTTCCCGACGCATTTTGCGATTTAGTTTCGTTTGCTAATCTCTTGGGACACTCTCTAATGAAATGACCCGGTGTCTTGCAATAATGACATAAAAAGTTATCTGTTGCTTCTGCGTAAGATTTTTGCGGTGCTGATTGATTTTGATTAGGAGGCTGCGAGTTATTACTCCGATATGGGCATATATAGGCCCCGTGGCCGTCTTTCTTACAAATCTGGCAATTTATGGAGGGTGGCGGCCCGTACCTAAGGCCCTGGGGCACTTGTGCGTCTCGTCCGCCGGTCGGCGTTTGCCCTGAGCGCGGCAATTGAGGACAGCTCGCAGCTATGTGCCCGGTCTTTTTACACAACTGACATACAGCGGCGGATTGCCCTTGATTTTTCCTTTCTGGCGGAAAAATTTTATAGCATCGGTCTGCCGTGTGGCCGCGTTTGTCGCACACCTGACATAAAGTTAACATTGGAGCGGTAATTTGACTCGGCTGATTGCTGTTATTTTTAGGCGGAAAAAGCTTGAAACACTTCTCTGCGGAGTGACCGATTTTATTGCATGCTTGACACACAGGAACATTTTTCCTTTCGGCTTCGTTTTCCTTTGACTCTTGCGACTGTGTGTTAGCTGTTTTATTTAATGTACATGTCGCTGCAGTATGTCCTGTCTTCTTACAAAGCTGACAGCTAGTCTGGTCTCCGGTCACTACATGAACGTTACGCTTATTGTCGGTTTTATGACTTTTAGTTTCAGGCGGGTTAGAGTTCTCACCTCGGAGCGCGGCGCGCCCGGCTAATTCTCTCTCTATTTTTACTGCCATTTTAACAGCCTCGTCGATCGTGTCGCACGGTCTCATTCTCTGTTCAATTTCGGGTTTTAATCCGTTTATAAAACACGGCGGAAGGCTTTCGGTAGTATTCTTCTTAAAAATCTCGTCGGCTGCGCTGTTTTTCCCGAATTCATACGCGTCTAATATCTGATAACCAATATCGCGCAGTCGGTTTGAAAAAGTAATCACTGTTTCATCTGGTTTCTGATAAATAGCTCCCAGCTCTCCTTGCAATTGATAAATGTTGCGAGCGGGAGAGTAAATGCTTTTCAAAAAGTCTGTTAATTCCTCAACCGTTTCGAAAGTATTTAGATGAATTGTTCGTCGAGGCTCGCCTTTAATTTTTACTCTGAGCGCTTTTACTAGATTTTTCTCGTTCTCGGGTTCCAACATTTCTACTGCCTCCTCACATCCTTGTATAAACGCGCCGAGTGACGTGGTTTTCCCATCATACTCTGGTATTACCGCGAGTGCGTCTCGAAGGGATACAACTTGACTGTGATTGACCATAGTTGTAGAAACAATTTTATTGTCGAGAGATTTTTTCCTAATTTCACACGGTGTATTTTTTCCAGCGTTTTTTATCGGAGTAAAGTTAACGGTTTCGGTTGTAGCCGAATTTTTATCCCTTTTTCCCGCGGCGTCAATTGGAGCCTTTTTATCAAGTTTTTCCCCCTTTGTCCTGAAAAGGCTTAATATGCCCTTTCTCTTGTTTAATCCCGCCGGATTAATTTTTACAATTTTGCGTGTTATCGATTTTCTCAATTCTAAGGTGGTGTTTTTAATGTGTTTTTCCCGAGTCGTTCGTAGGGTTCCAAATAATTTGCGTCTCAAAGATCGATTAGTTTCCGAAGGATGATCAAAAATCGTTCCTTGCGGTGTGGAATATATGTCAGACTCGATACTAGGTGTATCTGATTTGTTGGAACCGTGAGGTGATCCTATGGTTGTCTCGATAATTTCTATTATTTCTTTGTTCTCTGCGTTCTCTTCGAAGGGCTCTTTAAATTCTTCTGTCGGGTCAACGTCTTTCTCTACCTGATTACTCCGTTCGAGGATTACTGACGGGCTTTCCTTAAGCGATACGCCGGTCTCTGGGTTTAAAATTGGTACAGGAGATTTTTTTGGACTTACTTTGGGAGAAATAATAATAGTTTCTGTACATGAGGCCCCACCGGGAGAGGTTTTTGGCGTATATTTGGGTGAAAGTTTAATCTCTCTCCGGGGAGATATCGCTGGAAAATCGCCAAGGGTTTTCACAGGACTTCCTAGAGGAGAGGGTACGGGAGATTCTCCTATAGGTGTCGGAATTTGTTCGGTTGTTTTCGCGATTTTAACTATGACAGGGAATTCACTAGTATCTTCCGCCCTATCCGACAGTTGAGCTACCTCGTCGGCTGCACGAAGGATATTGGCTTCTATTGTTTCGAGTTCCGTAAAAATGTGTTCCGCCCTCTCCTGTAATTCCTTGATTTCTTTGCTCGATACTGCCTGTACCTTGGTGATCTTTACGTTAAATCTTCGCTCGAGTTCGCGGATCTTTGCCTCTGTATTAGGATCGGTATCGAATGTTATCGGAGTGGACAATTTTATTACGTCAGAATTTATCAACGCGGGGGATGAACCATAATAAACCTTTGTTTCTTTTTTAGTCTCGAGGTCGGATTTTAACTTTACTAGCTCGGAATTTATTATCGCAGGAGACGAGTCGTAACGAGCGAGCGGATATCGCTTTTCAAGATTCAGAGATTCAATAGACTCGGCACGAGACTCGCTATATTTCTGTGGCTCACTCACTTTCTTACTTTCCGCTTTCGGCTTTGTCTTTCTTTTACGTTCAATCGGGTATTCTCTGAGAACGTCGTCGCCTTTGATTTTTAATTGAGACCGAGTCGCCGGCATTTATTTCACGATTATTTTCATTATATGAAACTTGTCGCTTATTAATCCCTCCTTTGTTTCTATTAACGTGATTGTATATATATGTTTATCCGTTCGTTTCACCGACAAGTAATCCTCCGAGGGTATCGAGAGAAACAGAACCTACGTTTCCTACTCCGCTCTTTTGTTCTCCTTCCCCAAAATCTTCGTTCCGTATTGATGTTTTAAAATAATAAATGACCCTATAGAGTATATCAATCTCAAAACAACCGCATTAAATTCTCGTACAAGGTGGATATTATACGAATTTAATGACGGTGCGCGAGTGGTTTGCGACACCCGAGATAAACGTGTCTTTTCCTTTTTGAATTTATTACTGTTTCTCTTTTATATGTATTTCTTGGTTCCTTTATTATTATACCGGCTCAATAGGATTATTAATAAGATCCAATAGTGTAACTTACAATTTTATTCGCTTGTATTAAATATCTATCCGTTCTTGCCCCCCCCCCCCTTTTTTTTTTTTTTTTTTTTTTTTAATTCATTCTTTGGTGTATTTGGATTTCAAGAATTTCGAGTTGGTATTCGTCGTTAAGTTCAATAATTTGAATTAATTTCCCTGCCCTTTCACCGATTTCTCCTGAAGGGGTGGATTTCCTTTTAGCTTGGTGGTATAGTCCGCGTAAGGGTTCGGGGTTTAAATCCTTCGCCGTGGAAGGACCACAGGGGCGTTGGTGCGTCTCCGTATTATATTTTATGGCTGGGTCTTTAGCTTGCGAGAGATTACTTGTAGTAAGAATGATTTTTTCCGTTTCCCGAGAGTTGTTTGTTACCTCCAGTTTCAACTAATTTTTTATTCGCTCACGCGAATTACCAGGTTTAATCATGAGAGGCTGGAAACAATTTCCTCCCTCCCCTTTTTTTTTTTTTTTTTTGGATTCTTATGCAATGTCATTTGGTTAACCTTCTTCCATTTTAAATTTATTAATGCAATTTATGTAACTGGATAATCGTTATTACCTCAATTATATATAGAATTATATATTTTTTTTTTTTTTTTTTTTCTTCTCTTTTTTTTTATTATTGTTCTCTTTTCTCCCCCTTTTTTTTTTGTGCCTTATTATTTGATTAATCCCGTTATTTCTTTTGTTTTAATACTGGGACAATCAGTGTCTTTGTTCCCTTTCTACTCTGAGATTATTCTGATTTTCGTAAAATTCTTGTCGCGGATCGTACCAAATAATGTTTTCAGTGTCTACAGGTATTGCAGTGTATTCGATTGGTTTCAATGTGTACATGAGTTGTGGTGCAATATTTTCTTTATTATTTCCCAAAGCCCGTTCGTCTCGTCGAGATTCTCTTAGGGTTACGTAGTGTTCGTGTGATCCCTGTGAATTATTATTTCTCGCTCGTAATCCTTGTGTATTCATAAGAAACGATTATTACAATCCAATAATAGAACGAAATTAAATGACGCGAATTCAAATTCTTGCAAAGAGATACAAAATTCCGAACTATCGCTATACAAACTGGGGTTCAGGTAGGAACGTGGCTTTGCAGCGAACTGCGCGACGACGCAAGGGAAGGGTTTTTGAGTGAGATTACGTGGCGAACCGCGTAGATCCCAGTTTCCAGTCAAGCTTATATAGGTTACAGTTTGCATTAACGTAGTCGTACCATAATATTTGAATGCAATAATTCCCAATTGTCGTTATATGAACCGGGGTTTAGACAGGAGGGTGTGGCTTCGCAGCGAACCGCTCGGCGACAGAGGAAAGGGGTTTTTGAGTGAGACTACGTGGCAAGCCGCGTAAGTCCCAGTTTCCAGTAAAGGTTAATGAGGGTTACGATTCACATTAACGCAATGGTATAATACTTTAAAATGCGATTTGTTCGCCTTTCTATTATTTATCAAGGAATTGAGCTCATCTGCTACAAGGCAACACCAACGCCGCACGAACCGGGGTTTAGGTAGGAGAGTGTAGCTCTGCAGCGAACTGCGCGGCGACGTAAGGAAAGGGTTTTTTGAGTGAGACTACGTGGCGAGCCGCGTAAATCCCAGTTTCCAGTCAAGGTTATATAGGTTACAGTTCGTACTAGCGCAGCCGTACCATACTATTTGAATTCAATAGTTACCAATTGTCGTTATATGAGCCGGGGTTTAGACAGGAGGGTGTGGCTTCGCAGCGAACCGCTCGGCGACAAAGGAAAGGGGTTTTTGAGTGAGAGTACGTGGCGAACCGCGTAATTCCCAGTTTCCAGTAAAGGTTATTGAGGGTTACGGCTCACATTAACACAATGGTATAATACTTTAAAATGCAATTTGCCCATCTTTATATAAATTACGAACAACTATCGACCCTTGAGCTTATTTGCTGCAAGTCAACGCCAACGCCGCTCGAACCGGGGTTTAGGTAGGAGAGTGTAGCTTTGCAGCGAACTGCGCGGCGACGTAAGGAAAGGGTTTTTTTGAGTGAGACTACGTGGCGAACCGCATAGATCCCAGTTTCCAGTCAAGGTTATAAAAGGTTACGGTTCGTACTAACGTAGCGCTTTGACAGTACAACAATATAGTTGTATAAATTCATTATATGAAATTAATTCTCATTTGCAATAAAATCATTCTTATTTTCCACAATGTATTTTTTGTGTATGCGAGTGTGCGTGTGTGTGAGCTGTCGTTTCAGGAGGGACTTCTTGAAATTTTTATACGTAGATGGTTATAAAATTCAATTTAATAAAGCAAGCATTCCATGATCCCGGACGAGCCCCCAAAAATTTGTCACGTCAAAAATGTGGGTGTTTCTATTTCACCCGAATTTTAACGCGAGGTTGCGTCGAGTACGATTGACTACGCGCTGGTCAAGAGAGATCTCTCCCTCCTTTACCACTCCTGGCATCAATTATCGGCGCAACTGCCCATTTTTTAGTCTAACCGTGAGGAAAATTACTAAGGATAGGGCTTGGAATGCTATTCGTTGACTTGTCTTAGAGGTATTATAAAATTCCTTTATCTGTTGCGTGATTAGACTGATGAATCGTCGATGATTTGAATTATGAGGAATTATTTCACTGCCATATATATATACTGTTGATTTTTATACTGAATAGTGTCTCTATGAGTGATGTAAATGTTGTCCGGCGACGGCAAGGCGAATTATTGAGGAGTTCGAGTAACAGAGGATATTGCACACATTCCTGATTGTAACGATATCAAAGGAAATTGAATTAAATTGTACTTACGTTGTCTGTTGCGATGATGGTAGTTTCGATGATGGTCGATGCGACGAAACAGGTGGTTTAAACACGGATTTCACGCCAATTATGCCGCAATATTCAGAATTTATTCAAATTAAATAATTCAGGCAAATTAAAAAGTACAGGAAATGCGATCTTCGGCAAATACAACGAATAATTAAAAATGGTTCGTACAAGAATTTCTTCCAACAATCAAGTAAAACAAAATTACGAAAGTTTGAACGATGATGGATTTGTTCCAACGGACGGATCGAGAATGACGATTTAGTGAACTGCGCTAATCCAAGAGAACTCTGGTTGCGTCGAATATGAGTACAGTTTTCGGAGATGGAAGTTTTTATAAACAAAATTCTCCAATAAGAGAGTTACTCAATTTCGTTCGTTGTTACCACGGACCCGCGATCCTACTCTAGTATGGTGGTTGACAAAGATCGCGGCTTCTGACTCTATCTCTCTCTCGTCGCCTAGCCGGACCACCGGACTACCGATCGGATGCACCGATCGCGCGCTCGGTCTTAGGCGCCTCCGTCTCTCTCTCTCTCTACTCTCTTACTTCTTCTGCTGTTCCTGGTCTCTACTCTCTGCTGGTGGTCACTGACTCTCTCGCTCTCGAACCCTTTTTCTGCGGCCTCTTATATACTAGAAGAATGAGACCCAGAGGGGGAAGAAAATCCCTCCCTCGAATATGCCCGGGCCTTATACTCCCCTGATGAGTAACGCTGCCCCTCGTTATTCTCCTCTCGGCTTGTTCGAGATTCTTAGATTTACCTTTCATTCTTATTGTTAATTAATGGTAGATTTATCCATTTTCCATTGGATTTCATTTCCTTCCCTATACTTAATTATTTGCCTGATTCGTTTGTAATTAATAACTAATTAATTATTATAATTAATATTTGATATTTTTAACGTATAAGAGACAGAATAAAATAATAGTTGTTGTTCGTAAAATTCTCCTATATGTGTACGTATTCGGAAACCGGGTAAGAGTCGAGAAATACTTATATTTTTTTCCCAGTAATTATTTTAATAACATTATCACCTTTCAAGTGTAGGATGTCAAAATATTATATACCTGAAGGATACAATATTTCTCGGCTCTTGTACAAATCATTTTATTATAGAATAATAACATTTTCCTGATATTCAGAGGTATCTGTGTCATTACTGGGCCAGTGTCTTTGGGCGTTGCCCCATTTAGAATTGCGCAGCAGTTATTGCATGTGCCTGGTAACAGCGTCGTCCGATCATCTTACTTCCTTATATGGACATTCCGGAACTACTGTTCCGTTTGCCCGGGCGAGCTGTGTAATTCCCCTCTTTGGTGTACCTGCTAAATCTTCCCCTATCGCCGTGAACTAACCTTGGCATTATGCGGCTTGGCTGACGCAACTCATGTCTTTGCCCGGGCCCCATTTTATCTTTCCGCTTGACTACACTGGCTTCATTTTCTGTCTGTCGCGGCGTGTCCTGATCTTACGTTAGGTGATATCGGAAAAGTAACTATTCTATGTTAAAGGTGGATTGTTTCTGAATATTTTGGTATAAACCGCGATTTGATATTTTATACTATAAATCGAAGGGAGCCTGATTTCTTACATGCAGCATACGTTTTCTGTTGCAAATATTTTGTTGCCACTAATGTTATGAATTTCTTGCAACCGGTAAATAATTCCAGAAAAATAACAATGCTGTTAGAATAATGGAATGTTTCTGATTAATTTGGTATAATTACTAATTTATAATTTTTCCACCATAAGTCGAGAAAACGCAATCCCGGAAGTAAATCTTTGTTCTTAATCCCAGCTTAATCGGTAAGCGTAATTGGAAAAGTAACAGTTATCTCTTATAGCGAAAATCTTCCTTAAAATGTTGATGTAATTAAAACGTTATTATTTTATTCTCCCGATCATGGGGAGCCATTTCTTTTGCGCACGGTGCGTAAATTTTGAGTAATTGCATCTTCTCGCTCGGTGGCCGAGACGTTCGCACTCGTGAGTCACCGTCGAGTCATACTTGTGTTGCATACTGCGAACTATCGCACTTGGCTGGGTGGGTCGTAAAAGGTTTACGACTGTCCCCCCTGAATGTTTAGTTTTCGGTAATGCGGTTTCCTGTTTCACTAGTTCTTTATCTCTCGAATTTCGGCCATCTTTCTTTTCCTTCGATCGTCGCATAATATAACATGGAAATTTAACTATGGCAATAACTTATCCTATAAGGTTAGTGGCGTTCATTCGTGTTGGTTTCTCGTGACTCGGCGTGATTTTACTGTTTGGCCCCTTTATTCGGTTATTTGTTTCAAGGTGTTCGCTGTTTTTTATCAATGATTTAGACCAAATTTTATTTCTATGATTTTGAAAGCTTTGTTGTTTCGAATTTATATTTATTTATCGCGTTTGTCGACAAATTGTGTCGATTAATTTCCCTAACATCCTGGATAATTTTATTAACTTTGATTCAATTCATACTATGTTTTATTAAATGGCTGACAGATTTTAATTGATCGTCTTTATCATTTATGGTTAAAGGTTAGAATTAAGGAATTCAAAGAAGGTTAAAGAATTGTTGGTGAAGAAATTATTCCATTATGATGATGGATGGTTAAATTATACAGGGGACGTTTGTCTCCCAGTCGCGCGACCGACATATTCAGAAATACATTGCGACGTCGTACGGTGTTAAAATACCGAAACTATGTCGATGTTCAGGGTTAATTTCCATACATAAGGTAATGTAGGTTCCCTTTTTCCGATGGAAGCCCATTAGAATATTTAGAGAAATTCTAATGGTCTGTCTGCATGGTAAAAGCTTGGATCTATACTCCGTGGGTCGATGCCGTGGTCGACCGTATCGTCGTCGGCAGCGGAGTTCGCTGTTTCACCGAGAGTAGTGCGTGTGTCGAGGGGGATTCAAGCCTCTGTCCGCATGGTACAAGCTTGGATCTATACTCCGTGGGTCGATGCCGTGGTCGACCGTATCGTCGTCGGCAGCGGAGTTCGCTGTTTCACCGAGCGTAGTGCGTGTGTCGAGGGGGATTCGAGCCTCTGTCCGCATCTACCTCGCGTGGTGGATAATTCTATGTTCCATCTTTTATCCATTTAATTTTAATTTACACAATGAATATTTGAATCTCATTGGAAATATTTTCCAGAGGAGATTCATTCCTGAAATATCGCTCAGCGACCGGTGAGAAAAATCGTCCCCCTTATGAGTTTTAATGAGAACGAATTATGTCGGGTTTTCGTGAAGCGTAGGAATTATTTTGAGGGATCAGGTTTCAAATAGTATAAAAATAAGCAGAAATGTAAGTATCGAAAAGTATTATTAATTAATAAAAAAAAATAGAGAAGGTTACGTCAGGACGTAACAATTTCACTCTTTTTTTAAGAAAATTTTTGGAAATAACTATTTTTTATGTACTTGGCGTACGTTTTTTACTTTTTTGAAAAAAAAGTAGTTTTGGGAGATTTCGCTTATTTTTGAAAGTCGATAAATAATTGCGTTCAATTTGCAGCGAGGAAGTCGCTTTGTTGATTTCTCAGCAATGAAGTCCCTACGTTAAATCTGCAGCGATGAAATTGCTGCATTGATTTTGCAGCGATGAAGTCGCTGCGACAAATTTGCAGAAATTAAGTCGCTGAGTCAAATTTGCAGTGATGAAGACGCTGCGTAAATTTTGTTGTGATGAAGTCGCTGCGTAAAATTTGCACCAATGAATTCTCTGCGACAAATTTGCAGCGATGAAGGCGCTGCGTCTATTTTGTTGCGATGAAGTCACTGTGTCAAATTTGCTGCGATGAATTCGCTGAGTCAAATTTACAGCGATGAAGACAACCACTGAATTGTTGCCCGGAACACATTTTAATAAATCAATATAGTAATCAATAAATGACTCACTCTCAAATAGATAAATTCGAAATTCACCCGTGAATAATATCCAAAGAAAAAAATTACTTTCGAAATAAAAGTTCGGTTATGTTCGAACAATTACTAACAAAATTAGAACAAAAAAAATTAGTAGTCGACCTCGATCTCGAGACATTACTACGTCTTTCGATGAACTTCACGGAATATCCACAGATGTTTTGTCGTGCACAGAAAACACAGAAAAAAATCAATATTGAGAAATCCGCGACGGCACCCCTGGGAAAACTTTTGAACCGGACCGAGCGTTGTAAACAAACGGTGTAATCGTGGTCGAAAACTCGACGTGTAGTCTGCGGACACGCGGACGAGTCGCTCGGGGATTACTACCACATATGCGTCAGCCAACCGCTGTCAAGAATTTTGCTCGCTGTGTGAACGGCTAGCGTAACCCATCTGCGAATAACTTCACAGAGGTTACAAGGAGCAGCTTCACGGCGGTAACACATAACATAACACTGAAACTCTACGAAAAATCTTGAGAAACGAAAAAACGCTTATTATAATATCTTAACATTGGTTGAACGGATTTGATCGCGGTTGGGCTCGTTTGAAAGCTGATATCGAAAATATATAATAGAAGTCTTTTTAAAATTTCGATCCGACGCTTAGTTTTTGAGAACCATTAAAAATACGGCCCACTTCCGGCATTTTGACGTGGACTTACACGGTAGCGTCTCGACTCTGAAATTTTTTTTTTTTAAGTACTTGGCGTCGTGACGCTGCCGCGTCTCTTGATAAAAAAAAAACATTTTTTTGCAAAAAATGTAAAAAATGTCGCCAAGTACTTTAAATAGTTTTGAAATAGTATTGTGAAAATAATAAAAAATCATATGAGCCAAGTGAAAATAAAAAAAAAACTGTGCTCGTTCTTTCTTTCGATGCAACTACATTTATTTGTATTCTAAGGACTCGCCAAGTTTTTTTTTATTTTCACTTGGCTCATATGATTTTTTTATTATTTTCACAAAACTATTTAAAAACTATTTAAACTACTTGGCGACATTTTTTACATTTTTTGCAAAAAAATGTTTTTTTTTTATTTCGTTCTTTTTTTTATTTATTATTTTATAATTACTTATTTAAAAAAAAATGTTTTATTACTTGTATATGTTAAGAATCCGCATAACATGATTTTTCTTGTATCACACGCACAATATTTATCAATTAAAATGACCTCTCGCCCGCGATTATTTGAACAATTTTATCAGACGAACCCATTTTTTTAGCCGCACGAGAGGGTCTTTTTTTTTTACTAATTTCCACAAAAAAATGAAATTATAAATAACCTCTAATTAACCTTCTTTTCGATCACTCAGTGTGAGCGTACTATTTACGGATCGCGGATACGGATATTACTAGTTGCTGTATTCACGAACTGACACTTGGAAAATTGCAAACCGCTGATCGTTCGTTCCGCTTATACCGATATGTATGCACGGCACACGCATGGACGCATGAACACAACACGCAGGTCATGGGACATCGGACAAACAGCTGACAGTCGAAAAAATCTCTGAAGAAAAATTTTTATAATGATAGTGCGGATTTTTCGGGCGATATCGCGATATCTCATCATTTCGCGCACCGATCGGTCTGATTCTAGGCGCATTTTAAAGCTTGTATTCGATTTATATGAAAGTGTCTTTAGAATTTAGATCCGATGTCTCGTTTCCGAGAACAAAACTGTCAAACTTTAGGGGGCACGATATTGGCGTAAAAAAATAAAAACATTTTTTTGCAAAAAATGTAAAAAATGTCGCCAAGTAGTTTAAATAGTTTTGTGAAAATAAAAAACTTGTAAAATAATCAAAAATCATATGAGCCAAGTGAAAATAAAAAAAAAACTTTGCTCGTCCTTTCTTTCGATGCAACTACATTTATTTGTATTCTAAGGACGCGCCAAGTTTTTTTTTTATTTTCACTTGGCTCATATGATTTTTGATTATTTTACAAGTTTTTTATTTTCACAAAACTATTTAAACTACTTGGCGACATTTTTTACATTTTTTGCAAAAAAATGTTTTTATTTTTTATTTCATTCTTTTTTTGTTTATTATTGTATTATTATTTATTTAAAAAAAATGTTTTATTACTTGATAACGTTAAGAATCCGCATGACACGATTTTTCTTGTATCACACGCACAATATTTATCAATCAAAATGACCTCTCGCCCGCGATTATTTGAACAATTTTATCAGACGAACGACCCATTTTTTTAGCCGCACAAGAGGATCTTTTTTTTACTAATTTTCACGAAAAAAATGAAATTATAAATAACCTGTAATTAACCTTCTTTTCGATCACTCAGTATGAGCGTACTATTTACGGATCGCGGATACGGATATTACTAGTTGCTGTATTCACGAACTGACACTTGGAAAATTGCAAACTGCTGATCGTTCGTTCCGCTTTTACCGTTGTGTATGCACGGCACACGCATGAACGCACGGACACAACACGTACGTCATGGGACATCGGACAAACAGCTGACAGTCGAAAAAATCTCTGAACACAAATTTTTATAATGAAAGTGACGATTTTTCGGGCGATATCGCGATATCTCATCATTTCTCGCTCCGATCGGGCTGATTCCAGGCGCATTTTAAAGCTTATATTCGATTTATATCGTGAAAGTGTCTTTAGAATTTAGATCCGATGTTTCGTTTCCGAGAAAAAAAATGTCAAAGTTTAGGGGGCACGATATTGGCGTATAAGGACACGGTAGCGCACGACGCGCGCGGCTTTGCCGCGCAGACTTTTTCTTTAAACTACTTGGCGTCGAGACGCTACCGCGTCTCTTAATAAGGACACGGTAGCCCACGACGCGCGCGGCTTTGCCGCGTAGACTTTTTCTTTAAGGTGATGTGAAACAAATATTGGCGACAAGCGCGCCCCTATCTTCTTCGGGAGGAAGTAGAAAACGTGACGTTACCGACACGATTTCCACACCCTGCCGTTAGAGGGCGCTCGCCCAAAATTCTTATTCTAGACTTATTCGTATTCAACTCAGAAGCTCGGGAACTGAGTTGACCGCTAAGCGTTCGGAATCGAACACCGAAAATCGTTTTTCGGCAATATAATGAATTCCGATGGAAATAATTATTTTTCCTTCGTCCTTCACAAATAAAAACAAATGACCGACAAGACATTTGTCGGAAATAAAAAATAAGAATAATCGTTTATTTTTCACACTTTGGCGAGTGCGAAAATAAACTTTTCAGTATCCCATAAGACTACTGAATGATAAATTAAAACATTTATCATTCAAAACATGGGAAGGAAACTTAGACTTTTGAAATGGATGATTAATAAATCAGTCATCGCTGCGATAACATACGAATTGGATTCAAACTTCTATCGCAGCGATGACCGGTCTGGGTCATTATTCATCCATTCTCTCCGACATAAGCTCAAAGTTATATCGGAGCAATCAGTTTCAAGAAACTAGAATCGAAGTCACATCGCTTACCGCCTTCTCAATTTTATATAACATTACGCAGTCGACTTAGTAATTAAAGCATCTATTACATAAGTAAAAGATAAAGAATTAAATTTTTCGAATGGATGATTGATAAATCAGTCATCGCTGCGATGATAACATACGAATTAGATTCAAACTTCTATCGCAGCAATGACCGGTCTGGATTATTATTCATCTATTCTCTTCGACATAAGTTCTAAGTTATATTGGAGCAATCAGTTTCAAGAAACTAGAATCGAAGTCACACCGCTTACCATCTTGTTAATTTTATGCATAACAATATATTGGAAAAGTAGCCAAACGTAATGGAAACCCGAAAATTCAATTATTATGGAATGGAGCGCAGCGATTCATTTTTTAGTCGGACCAAAAAATTCTTCAGTCGCCGCGACCGACTGAAATCTTCATACAATGCGACTAGTATTTATCAATAAAAAGTTGTCTAATTTGCCATTGTATGCTTGTCATCGCTCAGCATAAAATTTTTAAAAAATAATCATTAACGGTGAATTTTCTGAAGCGAACTCCGAAAATTGTTTTTCGCAAATACAATGAAATCCGATGGAAATAAATGTTTTTCCATCGTCATTTACAAATAAAAACAAAACGCCGAAAGAAATTTGTCAGCAATAAAAAAGAAAAATCGTTTACTTCACTGCGGTATGGAAAGTGAGGATTTCCGCGCGTTTCGCGCACGGAAAACCCCCTGTCCACATCATGTGAGGTAAGATCGTAATCGATACTCGGCGGAAGAACGTTTTTCTTCCCTCGTGACATAATATACTATTATTTTTCACACTTTAGCGAGTGTGAAAAAGTACATTATGCTACAAGGAAGGGAAGTGCGTGTTTTTCGCCGAGTTCGAAGTTCGTCGCCCGAGCGAAGCGAGGGATGAAATCACACGCGATGAAAGAGCACTCCCTCTCGAGTAGCATATTATACTTTTTTTCCAGCTACGTAAAAAAATTACCATATTTTTATGCCTGCAACGTTAATAGAAAAACGCGATTTGTTTCTAATTTTTCCCGTTCGGAGCTCTTTTCTTCCCGCGAAATTTACTTTTTTGCCCGCAAATTTTGGTTTTTTAGCGTAGTCGGGAGAAAATAATCGTTTCAGTGCCCCATAAGACAAAGGGTGTATATATATCTGTCTATATCGCTATAAGATAAAAGGTGTATAATCTCTATATTCCACTGTGTACAATCAGAAAAGTATTTATTTAATTCAATGAAAATTTATTTGAACCGAAAAAAATTTCCTTGAATTCTGCAAATAGTTTTGTTAAGAAGAATAAAAGAATAAAAAAAATGTATCACACGAAATATGGGAGGCTTAGATTTTTCGAATGAATGATTAATAAATCAATCATTGCTGCCATAATATATAAATTGAATTCAAATTTCTATCGCAGCAGTGAACGGTCTGGATTATTATTCATTCACTCTCTCCGATATAAGTTCAGAGTTATATCGGAGAACTCAGTTTCAAGAAACTGTAATCAAAGGCACATCGCTTCAGCTATGAACTTATTAACGTAATCGCGAAGTTCAACTGTACGCCGAGAGCTTCTTAAAATTCGGGGTATTAAGAAATTAATCATGAGCAGTTGTTGATAACGTTTCGAATCGTGAAATGCCTCTGCTGATTCATTTGCCATCAAAGAGTCAATCCGCGTTTTTTTAATGCCCTTGGGCTGTCTAATTACTTTAAACAAATGTTAATTACATTTTAAATGTTATTTTATAATTTATATACATTTTTCGATTTTGCGCCAAAATGCTAATAAATATTTTTATTTGGTAAGAAAAAGTTTCTGTGAAAAACTCGCCCGATCGAACTCTTTGTGCGCCACGCACAGTCGATGACGTATATAGGTTGTGAGGGGAATTTTACCCTCGACCTTCGCCGGCCTCCGACGGCCAAACTAACTACAAAAAAACAATTTTATTGGGCGCCAGTCATCCTTTTTCACCGGAGATGACGAACCGGTCAATATATCCGAAAACTCTCAATAAACACAAAAATTTCCTAATCGCGAAAAATCCGGAAATACGACACGACTAATCCTATCGACGGAGGCGCGAGCGGTATACCCTGGGTCGCTCACTATGCTAGGTTTGGTAGAGAGGGTCGGGGACGGGGGAGAAAGAAAGTCTACAAAAAAAACAAACAACTCAACATTTTGCTTACGTGTTCCGATATTGAGATCATTTCGAATTGATGGTGGTACAAAGAAAAATTATAAGGAAAATTACTAATTACTAAAAATCGATATAGTCGTGAGACAAAATTGAATTAATAATATTACAAAATAAAAGAAAGTATAATGAACAAAAGAAAAGAAAGAATATCGTTAAAGGCGTCCAGAGGGGACTCTGCGAAGAAGGAACCGTACGGCGGTGATTCGAATAATTAACAGTGGATTTTGATGCGATGCGTAACAGGACGCGTATATTCTATGGCGACTGACGAGGCGAATAAAACGTAGAGACAACGGCTATGCCGCGCTTACCGAGCGATGACGAACGTAGAACACCTTTGCACCGTTCTACAACTTTCGTTACCGGGATCGGGCGAATCGCCTCTCCGCGCTCTCGCAGCGGAGGATAAGATTCAAACACCTGTGTTTTACACTCGGTATCATGATTTTTGCGGAGCCTCCCCTCGGAAAGAAGGAGAGCGAAAGCTCAACGCGTAATTTCTTAGCGTAGATTATGGGTATCGAACTCAATCGCATATCGAGAGTCGATTCTCCGATAAAATAGCTCAACAGGATCTAAATAAATTCAATAATGCACAAAAAAAAGGGAAAATCACTACATTATGCAAAATTCAGAAATAACGCAACACATGGGAGTCAGATCTCCACGAGATACTCACGGTAATACTACCGGAGACGATCTCGGGGATCCTCTCGCCACGGCGACTCACTCGAGACTATCGAATCTCTCAATCTCTCGAATCTTCACACTGATACTTTTCCGAAATCCGCACAGAGTGAGAATGGCAGGGAGAGGTGACGCCGAATAATTCTCACACCCATACGGTGATACTTATTCGCGAATCGGGCGGGTGTTGGGCCCTACGCATTTACCTCCTTCCTTCCCCCCGCTCTACGAGACTGGAGGGATATCCCCGCGGTCACACACACAGAGGCGAGCTCGGGACCGCTACCCTAAGTGGATCTGGCAATCCCTCCCGACGGGGTGATCCAAAACCCGCCGACAGGGCCTTCCATACGCGACATTTCGCAAAACATATCTCGAAACTCCGACCTTTGCTCGCCCCTCTATCCTTTGAGTGCCGGTTTTTCAGCCGGACCAGTTGATCCGCGGGAAGTTTCACAGGGTGATGGGGCGATCGGGTGGCGGGTAGCTCGGCATGCCAGCTCCTTTCCACACCACCCTTTCCACCCCCCCTCCTCAATCTAACGAGATGCGTTTAACCGCGTCTTATTCATCACACAAAAAAAAGAATCCAAAACACAACGCCAAAGCGCTCCAAAAATTTAGTCTCTAATCGTAATCTCTAATTTGACTCTAATAATCACCTTACGTACACTCGATACTCCCATCTCGTGACCCAGACTTTCTACTGTGCGATATTATTCTCTCAATTCGGTATCGATCTTTACATGACTCTACTTTCTCTCAAAATTACGATACAGCTGATCGAATTCTCCTCTCGATAACGCTTATCTCGAGTCGATATCGCTCATCTAAATCGTTCGGTACCAATAACTTATTTTACGTACTTTTTGTTAATTTTTAATGCTGGGAAAAATGTTACTAAAGTGGGACGAGATCGATAATAAATTGTTCTGTCGGGAAGGTGTTCTTGATATAAAACAATCGCGGATGCGGTTGTTACCATAGTTTTCTTCTTATTGTACTGTCGCTGCTTATCGCCTCGTCACTAACCTTGCTGCGCGGCGCGCGTGGGACGTCAACGTTGAAAACGGCGTCACAAGGTAAATCCAAAAACTTTATTCAATCAGATGAAAAATGGACGCTAAGTACTGAAAATCTGTTATACAGTATTTTAGCATATATCATCTTTTTTAAAAATAGTTAATTAGCAACATTTTTTGTGGAATATTCGATTTGGCGCTTAGTTTTTAAAAACCTTCAATTTACAGGTATCCGGCTTGCGGCTCCGAGCCGCTACTGCATCTCTCGATACTCAGCTAATTTTGTTAGGCCCGCGGAGATCCTGTCCTTCGGATATCTCGTGAAAATTTCGTCTTTAGATGTCATCCTAGAAATAAAAAAGTGTCCTTTGATTTGTTTAAAAACTCGTAAAATTCTATAAAAAACATTTTTGATGTAAATGTTGCGCTAAATACATTTGTAAGCACAACTTTTTTTTATGAAAGTTTTAATGTGTACATTTTTAAACGAATAATGTAAAAAGAAAACTCTTCCTGACTCTATCCAAAAGACTTTGTCGTTTTGGATAGTAGGTAGGGGCCGAACGAAGGGAAAAATAAAGCAAAATTTGTGTTTACATCGCGCTACAGACGCGACCGCGCTCACCGACAAGGTACGGTCTCCCCACTCTGGATTAGGTACGTTGATACCGGTGCCGGTTATCCAACAAAATTTCGGCGACCACAGTGTGCATTAGCAAGCGATCAAAACCGGTGAAAGAATGTGATCAAGATGACAGCAAAACGAATTTGTAAGTATTTGAATTAATACGTTTTGTGCAACGACGATAAATAATTCTTAATAGTTAATATGTTGAGGACAAAAAACGTGTTTCTTTTGTCGATAAAAAAATTCGGGAAAAAAAATTGACTGCAATTGATGTTTAGTATCAGTCTCTCACGACTAAATCAAATACAAGTTGTAATGCTTTGAATAAAATTATTATGTTATTATTTTTTTATGCGGCAAATCAAACACGTTTTTTTTGGCAATAGAGTCAACGGACCGTTCTTGCCTGACCACTTCCCGCCGCGTAATACACTTCCACCATTGCAAACAATTTTCTATGCTATGTCATAAATTAACGAAACGTTAATTATATTTTATTTGTCGACTATAAAGTTTCTTAATATTTTTTCCTATAAAAAGTGAGATTCTGACAGAATGTTTAATATGACTTCCTAATGGTATAAAAATCAGAGAAATGTTAATCATATAGGTAGGACTTAGGAAAGTGCCTATTATAATTCCTTCCGAACCGTAGCTAATAAATCAGTGGATGATATTTGTATTATTTGTCAAAAATATATTATATTATATTATATTTGCCGTGCCTACACTGCCTCTCTCTCACAGTAGGCTTGTCGATCAGCTGGCTCAATGTTTTGGTCGCGGTCACCGGCCTCTCGGTCGCTTCACGCGCTCTCGTCGATGTACATCTCCTATACCTATATTTGCATACGCTACACTTATATCGAATATTATCACCTGTGTCGTTGCGAACCGTCGGTTGATGGATGAGTCAGACTTGTCTCTCTCTCGTCTCGGCAGTGTCTATTAAGGTAGTCCGAGTGCGAGGTTGTTCATTTCGCATAAGTTCGATGAAAATGAGAGCGAATTGCAAACACTTCTCGATGGCATAAAAATCTGAAAAAAATGCATGCATATTAAAGGTACTGGAAAGATTAATTTTACATAATAATAATTCCAAAATGTTAATAACAAATTTATGAAAAAATAAATTGTTCAACAAATTTTCCGGCAACCCAACTTTTTTTTTTTATGAAAATGAATCGTTCACTTTTCTGAATACATATGAGTTTTTTCAGATTTTTCTGAAGATTTTGATATTTTTTTTTATGTACGAATAATGCGTGGAAAAACAAAAATTCACTATTTATGACGTTCAACATTTCTGCATTAGCAAATATGCACTTTGGCAGCCCATAACTTCGGAAGTTTAACTCGGAGAAGTAAGTGTATCAAAACTTTTTTGTTCGTTTTTCCATTTTCGAAATGAGTATTTTTACAAAAAATGTTTGGTTTTATAATTGAACTCATTTTTGCCGATTAAAAATGTTAACACGCTGCAGTTTTTTAAACATGTACTCGGAGATAAAACTATAAGAGGCTTTTCTTGTTTAACTTATCATTTTCAACATGAGCATTTTTTCGAATAATTGTTCCGATTCATCATAGAGATAATTTTGCTAAAATAAAGATTTGACGGTGTTTTACGTCAAGAATTTCAATTGCAGAGAGAAATGCTAAATTATTATTTTTGGTCCTTTGATTCTCCAAATGAACTTTTTTTTTTATTTTCAGACCCAAAATAAACATGATTTTGGTAACAAAAAATTTCTAAAACTCTTATTTCTCCAAGTTAAGCTTCAAAAGTCCATATTTGTCAATGCCATAAGTATTTTTTATTGATTATTCGTTCATAAGTTTTTTGCATTTTTATTCAGCACAATATAACTAATTATTGTAATTAATACTTTATACAGCAAAGAGGAAGCGAAAAATCCCGCATAAATGATTGGATACGGATGCATCGACATCAACAACAATAACGGCACCGAAAGCAGCAACAACAACAATAATAGCAGCAACAGCATCCACAGCAACAACAACAGCAGCAGAAACAATAACAACAGCAGCAGCAACAGCACCCACAGAAACAACAACAACAGCAACAATAACAACAGCAGCAGAAACAATAACAACAGCAGCAGTAACAGCACCCACAGAAACAACAACAACAGCAGCAGAAACAATATCAACCGCAGCAGAAACAGCAACAACAGCAGCAGGAACGGCGACAACATCGGTGCCAGATGAGCCAATACAAGCGTTAGCTGGAGCGCAATTGCAAATTCTACGCGAACAAATTGCGTCGTACAATTTTTCGTGCCAGTATACCGCGCTGCATGTTGCTTATGTCGCGGAGGATAAAAAAAATATACAATTAACTAAACAGATAAACAACATGAAACGCCAAAACGAAGAACGACGAGAAAACATGAAAAAACAAAATCGAGAACGATTAAATACACAACAATTAAACTTGAGACTGAAACAAGACAATCATAAGTTAAGAAAAGAACTGCAACATTATAATCAACTCCATCAACAACAACAACAATATCAACAACAACAATTTCACCAAATCCAGCAACAGTTTCCACTTTACCAGCAACAGTATCCACCACTTCAGCAACAACAGTCACAGTTTCAACAAGCACCCGAGCAACAACAGCAACAGTTACCACCAACATATCAACAATAAACTTTAACACTTTCTAGTGGTCAATTTAAAAGGGCATAATTTTTTTGAGTTTTTCTTTTTATAAAAGCGGTTAAATAATATCATGTATGTACCAAAATTTAACATTGTTTAACAAATAAAAAAATGATAATTTCAAAACTAACGTGTTCTTTCTTGTTTCGACTTTTAATATTTATAATCTCTTTGCAAAATTACTTTTTTTTCTATCGACGCAAAGTATGCATTCGATCTAAAACCTAAGGCAAATGGAGGAAAATATGAAACGCATTTCAAAGTAGAATGAGAATAATCGAGTTTAGTGATTTACATAAAAACAATTAATTTTTTTTACGCAGCTGAAACTACACGGTGAGAGTTAGCCGCCAAGTTGGGTAATTGGCCGTCCGCGTGGCACCCGTGACTCAGCGACTCTACGTACATCTTCTCGTGATACTTCGTCATATTCAATCGCTCGATCGCTTATTCTTGAGGGTTTTTTTTTAATTCTTCCAGTCATGCATTCTCATAGCTTTCGAGATGCCCGATCGAAGTGCTACCTAGAGTATGGAAATAAGCTTTATTGCACAAGCCGATCGAGTGGCGCGCGAGTCCGTGAACAGATTGTTTATAAGGCTATAAATCCTTTTAAAAAATGTAGTAAAAATGTAGATTTTTAGGTAGCACCATTCAATCGGGGATCTTGAAAGATATAGAAACATATCGTCGAAATTTAATTTTTTTAAAGCAAAGTCATCACGCAAGCGGATTGAGTGTCGCGCGACTCCTCAATCAGATTGTTTATAAGGCCATATCGTAAAAAATAAATATTGTCCCGTTTTCTAACAAGCACAATTCGATCAGCTGTCTCGAAAACTATAAGAATGCATGACTAGAAAAATAAAAAGAAATACAAAACCGCAAAAATAAGTAATCGAGTGATCCAATACGACGAAATATCATGAGAAGATGTACGTAGAGTCGCTGAGCCGCGGGTGCTACTCATTTTTTTGTCACGTAAAAACCAACATTTTTTATTTTATTCACAAAAAAATAATCGAAAAAACAAATCTGTTAATTTTTTTCTGAAATTTACTAATAAATCTGTTCAAAACGAAAAGAATTGCAAAAAATTGAAAAAAAAAACTGACACTTCAAATGATGTTACATTAAGATATTAAAAATATAAATATATTTGTATGTATTTAAAAAATAAACCTTACTGTCGAAAAATTCTCAAAGATTAAACAAAAAAATGCTTCGCCAAAAGACGTTTAAACCGGAAGTTAAAAGAAGTTTCGAAATTTTTCACTAACTTGCGTTCTCGTCGGTGCGAAAATATCTTTTGCACTATTTCGGCCAAATATGCCGTATCGATTGCATTCATTCGCAAAAAGTATAAACATTAGACACATGAAAAATTACACAAAGTTTATAAAGTCCAATTTTTGACGCGATTGCTACATTCGAGAAAAATTCATTGCTGTGGCAGTCTGTCGGTTGATTGTAGACCCCAAGAACCGCAGTAGCAATGATAACCCGACTTGTATCGATTAGAAGTAACGATCGTTTAATGAGTAAATCTTTGTCTACTGAACGAAATTTCAAGACCATTTGTTTTTTATAGCTTGTAATGAAATAATCAACTGTAACGGTTACTTTTTCGAGTCTGACAGCTCTTTGCTCCAAAAAGTTCGCTATTGTGAGTTTTTGGCTCACGGATGTGTGAGGGCAGGTGTTGTAAATAAAAAGATCTGTCAAGTTGATTCGAAATGTCAACAATTAGGTGAACTTTATTGGATTCTGATTATAGCGATACAAGATTGGATATCGTTTAATCGATTTGGGAAATTATTTAAAGTTTCTTCGTTAGGTCGGTTGGCAAACAGAACGAAAGGTTATTTTATTAAAGGAAGATACACTCAGAAAAAGGTTTGGTACCGTCAAAAAAAATTCCTATGATTCAACTGAATCCTGCAGTCACGGGTCGCGAACTAAAGGTATAGTTCAATAGACTGCAAGATTTAGTTGAATTTGAAATAGATATTTAGTTCTGTAAAATGTACTTTTTGTTAATCTGAAAATAAACAAATTAAACTGAACCCCGCTTTCAGTACGTTTCAACCAAACAACGTTTCCGTAAACCGAATATTTGGGTGGCGAAGCGTACCTTACCGCTGTATTTACGAAATGTTTATTTGAATCTAAAACATGTATAGTATAATGAAATATGTATGCATTTAATAACATGCAAAACATGTTACATTCGATAAATAATATTTTTGGAATAAGCTAATGTATAGTCGATGTTGCTGAATTCTATCATATATTTTAGAAAGGCAAACATTGGTATAGTCGATTCAATTATGCGTTGTTTCGTTCTGACTAAGCAATTCATTCGGATAATTAATATTATATGAATGTCAATGCTGCATACAGTAGATTCAACTGACAGTTTAATTCATTCAAACTGAATTCGCATTTCGTTCAACGTATGTAACAATTGATGCGATGACACATTTCTTTATGTAAGAAACTTTTGATTTTTACTCAATAAAACATTTACTCAATTGAAATATAGTTTTCGTTATTTGTGTTAATAATTGTATTGACGTAACTTTTTTTTTTATGAATAATATGTTATTTTACGTCAATTCAATAAATAGTTGATCATAATATTCATTTCACATAAACGAACTAAATGTATAATTGCTTAAATCGAATTCATACGAATATATTTTATATTTATATCCATTGAATCATTGCATTTTTTTATTCGTCGAGATATCTTAAGAAATCCGTTCATATAAATTCTTACCCAATAATTTTCCCACGTTTATGTAATTTTCTCGAATCATCTCATAAAACAACAACATAAAGAATATATAAACAATCCGTTTTTATTGAACCATCTATCACATGAATTGTATTGGTACAAAAACAACTTATAAACTCTGATAATCAATATTGGGCACACATAACTGTTATTATAAAATAATTTATAATGCGTTCGTATAAACTCGTAACAATTTATATCTTAAACACAAATTGAGAGCTCCAAAAAAAAATACAATATTAAATAAAGCTAAAAGAGTAATAATAAAGATATTTGTGTGCATTCCTGTAATGCAAATGAATGTTTATCTGCATGAAACATAACAGAAATCGTCGGATTTCGTGTGTTCTTGAAGTGGCAATGGCGCGAACAAATCTTTTTGTTTTACACAACGACGAGTGCCACTTGTAGTCACACGGAAAGCATGAAGATGCGTGGAAAAATTAATAGTTTTTAACACGACGAGTGTAAAGTAAACCTCGGAGTTATCATTTACGAAAATATGGGTTATTTTGCCGTACACGAAGCTGTCTCCTCTTTTCTCTGTTGTAACGATCATACTTTTTTCATACATAGTCCCGTTTATCTGGACCCACTTTGGCTCGAATAGTATGTTCTGCAAGTCCTCGGGTAAAACATCTTTGTACAAATCGTATTCACAGTGCTCCGTTAAAGTTACTCGTACGCCCGGGCCGAATTCCATTCTACACTCAAATCCTTTCTTAGCTGCTAATCTTTGACAAAAGGTTAATTGGTGCCTTTGAGCTAAGGTGTAACAAATGTTTTTACGCGAGCGCGTATTATTCGCCTGATTCTTTAGCTCTTTGTGTTTGCCTTCGAATCGCATACAAGATATATTCCAAAGAGGACCAACATGTTCTAGAACCCTGGGATAATGGATTAAAAAGTGATGTTTTGGCTTCAAATAATCATCGAACAAGTCTAGATACGTCGAGTGATGTTTTGAAATTAACGACCGCAGTGTCTTCAATTCATTCGTTTCGATCAATGGATTTAGCAAGATGCATAAAATCGATCGCAGAATTATATAGAACTTCCACGTCGCGTTGTTTATGGGAATTAAGTCTCCGATCATCAATCCTAACAATTGGACCAAACGAAGCATCTCCGAAGCCGAAAGTATCAGACACCCCGATTTTAAAAACGTATCTTTGATTTCAGGCAATCTCTTACCCCCCGATGCGTTACCGTATTCGAAGTATTTAACGCGATTATTCAATACGCTCATCGTCAATAATTTATCTACATTTATTAATCGATGCAAAATTTTGGCCATGTCATAGCGACATATTCCTTCAAGTAAATCGTGCATGATATCGGCGTACAGATTTACTGTGAGATGAAAATTCGGAATTTCGTGAAATATACATTTTTCTTTTATTCCTCGATCTAATGCCGTTAAGTCTCCTTCGTAGTTCAATTTTGTGCGCACCATTCTTTTATCCTCTCGCAATTGACAACGCGAAACGGTTTTATCGACTCGACAAAATCTACACGAGTAGGTGGAGCTAAAACTTTCATTAAATCCGAGAAGAGAGTGCAGGCCTGCGTTGTCTCCTAGTATAGATGTTAGAACGAAATAAACTTGTTTGGACTCATTGTTAACATCGATTGTTATACCATTCGTTTGAAGATCAATTAGTTCTTGAACTAAACGAGAGAAAGTTCTGTAATTATGAAAGGTTTTCTGATCTGCGGTGTTGTGAAGTTGTGCAAGAAGTATGTTTTCTGTCATAGAACTGTACTCTGGGGGAATTGCTGCAATTCTATAATAAACTGCCCCAATTTTATTGACACCAGTGTGTGTTCCGAGCGGATTGTTTACTTCGAAGTCGTCGAAGTATATAACTAACGGTAGAACTAATTTATCTTCGAAGTCAGATTCGATTTTCGTCCAGAATTCGGTAGCTACTATATTCCTAATGTTACCAGATTGTTTTTGTTCGATTATGTACGTTAATATTGCCTTGAAGATACCAGGTAATTCTAAGTATTTTTGCAAAACACTTCGCATAGGTATGAACTGACCTACTAGATCTTTGATTTGCATGTACGACGCACCGTTTGAAGTCGCTGCATCCGGAGCTGTACCGATTGTGAATGCCTGTGGTCGAATCAACCACTCCGAGTTTTCAAAAAATTTATCTCTCTTATATTCTGTCGTAAAATCATCAAACGAATGCTTGAATAAGTCGAACATTTCGGTCAAATGCGCATCTTGACTTCGTTCGTTTTTGTATATATCGCTTAATATTGTAATAGGAGATAACAGCTCTACTGCACTCTCGATTACGTCCTGAATAATAGTTCGGTTAATAGACGGATTGGAATAAAGTCTTGCCATAAATTTCAACGACGCGTCGTCTATTATCTTTTTAAAATCATTAACCGAAACTTCTTTTATTGTAGACGACTCAATTATTGGAATTTCTCGCACATTGGTCCTGTTTACATTTGAGTGTAGCGTACGTCGACGACGGATGTATCAGTTTTAAATGACCCATAACATGAGGAATATTTGTTGCCGAAAATGCACATAGCGGGCAAAAATAACCCATATTACGCAATAGTCTTTAACAAAAACGAAAAAGGAAATTGTATCTTTGAAAATTATATCATCTTCGACTGTACGATTCAATATTATGAAATCGTAGGAATGCACAATACATAAATTAAAAGAGTAATCCTAAATCCTTAATCAATGACAAGATTAATATCATTCGTTGGCGATAGTCTTTGCTCCTTTCCATCGGCTCTTAAATTTTTTTTACCGCTGTAGTAGCATATTTTTTTGAACATTACGCGATACGTCACATTACTCATATCGACCGCGGTCGCTAAATCAAAGAATTTTTTTTTTACCAATGTAATATGATGTTTCTTTTTTAACGTTACGATATGTCACAATAGCTATACCGTATCGATATTGATAGCGATATGAAACCAAGAAAATGTTTTTTTAGCGGTGCAGCCCGACTTTTTTTATTACGTTACACGAAAACGTTACGTTTTTTACGTATTTTTACTTCGCACTATCCGTAACGATTGCGACAGCGAACTGAAAGAATTTTTTTTTACCGTATAATACGATGTTCATTTTTTAACGTTACGCTATGTCACTATAGCTGTATCGTATCGATATTGATAACGATAGAAAAAATAAATAAATGTTTTTTTACCGGTGTCATGCGTAGCTTTTTTTTACGTTAAGCTATACGCCACTAAGTTGGATTGATAACGACATCGAAGTCAGAGGAATGGTTTTTTTGTCAGTGCTGTCCGACGTATTTCTTTTACTTTCCTCGAAACCTATTCGTAACGTATTCGTTGCGACAGCGAATTTAAAGGATTTTTTTTTTTTTAACAATGCGGTGCGAAGCTTTCACATCGATAGTAATAGCAAAATAAAATACACTTTTGATTTTGACCGGTGTCCTACAATTTTTTTACGTCACGCGATACCTCGCAGTAATCATGTCGATAGCGGCAGCAAAATAAAAAAAATGTAATCAAGTAAAAAAAGTTTTTTTTTTCCGGCGTAGTACGATGCTTTTTTTCTTAACGATAACGAAATCAAGAATTTTTTTTTTGTCGGAGCAGTGTTGTTTTCGACGTTACGCTGTTTGTTGTCCGTTAGTAATCCGTTACAATATTACTTGACTTGCTTGACGATGTCCATGATGTAAGATATGGATTTATCCCAATCAGTCGTGAAATCGTAGATTCCCCATTGTATTAAGAAATAAATATGCTCACTTTCCGGCGGATACAGCGCATTTAGAACATGGAAACTCTTGAAGCACACGTCGAAAGCTTTCAGTGGTGAATCGAATTTATATAGCGTCTCATCAATCGTAACGTAGTATTCCTTAACTTCTTGAAGAGTAGCTCCTACGGCGATAATGTACGGCTGTACAGTGAGTCCAAGCTTAGCCATTTTATCGACCTTATCTCTCTGGGCCTCGTTGATGTGTCCCGGTTCCTAGTAACGTAATGAAACAACAGCTAATTAATGAATGATTATCAATAGCGCGACGCCGCGCGAGGGTCACGTCGTATAAAACTTACTTTGACGTGAATTAGGATACTCTCCTGGCACTCGGTGATTGAAGGTTTCCAATGCTGCTTTTGGTTCCGAATCCTGCCCTTCGGTGGTACGAGGTACGGTAAAAGTTGAAGCTGCGCCAATATTTTGCAGTCTGGAAAATGTGAAGCGAATTATATCTATTCTCTATAAATATATATAAAACTCATTAGGAGATTGTGTTCATAGAATTGAAAGTGCAAAGAAAAAGCGTAAAAATAGTGGAACGATAACAAGTAGTTAAAAGAAATACTCATTCATCGCATATAAATATTATTATGTACTCACTTTCCGTCGAAGTTTCGTCGTCGATAATATTTTCGAGGAACGACACGTTCGGATTAGTGATACGACGAAGGGTTCGGACTTTATTACAAAACCCGGCCCATCTTGTATAGATGACGGATACTTGGTCCTTCCACAAGAGACGAAATTCCGCTTCGACGAGTTTGTATCCGTCAGACTTCGCGACATTCGACCATTCTTTAATGTGGTCCGCTATAGACATGTTTGATGCCTTCAAGTTGTTCCACCGATAGTGCGATGTTCTCTCCCAGTGGTCGAGCACCTCACTAAAAGGTGCGTCTCGATTGTGCTTTAGCCATTGAATGCTGGTTTCAACATCCTCCGTGCGTAAAGCTTTGAAAAAAAATCATTGTTATTTTTTCTCTCATTTATATTTAAAATTTATTTATATATACTCTTTTATATTTTTTATACGTCGAAATCATTAGTCTTTTCCAGTATAGTCATGAGTTGCAAACCTGTCGCTATATTTTTCTTTTCGCTCTTCTTGACTCTTGATACACCTGCTATTTGCCGATAGTATTTAATTTTATTTCGAAATTTATCGACCAGTTTTCCCTTCGCAACTTCCGATTTGTTTAGCCGTGAAAGGTGTTTGGGCACTGGCGGGATGAAGTAGCTCGCTTTCGATTCGGTCGGAAAAAGTTCAACAATTTCGTCAGATAAGTAGTCGAACTCGTCGTGTCGGATGACCCTGTAATAAAATGAATTTCGTTATTGTTCAGTGATTTTCAAAAAATTTGATTTGAATTTTAAGAGGTTTTATAGAACTTACGAATTTTCATCATCGATGTTAGCGGAAATCACTAAGTCCACCAATATTTTGCGAAACTTAGGGGACAAGTTCTTATCTTTCTTGTATCGTGCCAGCAAACATTTTCCGGACGTGGATTGTTTGAGTATATTTTTGACAGACAAGAATTTTTCTTCCTTTATTCGGTTTTTGAATTCCTTGCGACCGATAAAAGCTTTGCGCTTTCCTTCGCGTCGGAGTTTCGTAGGAAAATTCGATTCGCTATCACTTTCGGAAGATGATCCTTTGCTGATAGTAGATCTTCTGGAATCTTGCGATAACTGATCACGCGGATTCTTTACGGCATGTGACTGTTTCGCTGAGGCTTCTTTAAGGCTTCGTCTGTGAGAGTTTGTCTTTTTTTTCGTCGTCTCTTTATGCTCTTTTCCAGAACGAGTGTCGCTCTTCGGTTTATCGACAATCTTGCATTTTTTTTTTATTGGCTGATTATTTACAGACTCACCGCTTTCATTTGACGTTGCCGAGTCCTCGCCAGATGAGATAACAGTCTCCGGACGACTGCATCGGTCACTCTTATCCGGTAAAGGTTCTTCCACCGATTTACGATTTTCTTCGTTATTGTCACTTTCTGGCGATGACGAATCGCTATCGGTCGTAGAGCTGCTACCGATTGGATCCGGACTTTTCTCGTCAACTCGAGGTAAAATAACGCCAGTGTCCTCTTTTATTTTTTCGTTTGGGACATCGATCGTCTCACTATGAAGAGGTACCTGCAATGTGATTAAATATAGAATATGCATTTGATTCTAGTAAATATTTCCATTCTTTAATTTTTTAGTTTTATGTCGTATACTCACTACAGCGTATCTCAAATTCCATTTTTCTTCGAAAAGTATCTGCTCACCTACTGTCGGGATTAGTCGAGCTATATATGCTGGCGTGAGTTTCTTGAACGCGTCTATACCAATTTTGTTTGCTAAAGAAGAAACACCGGAAACGATATATCACACGAGAAAAGTGTAATAGATAATTCGCTATAATAAATGATAATCGATTGGTAAACGCGTAAAATGAATGAACTCGTTTGCGGAAAAATTATCAATTTACGCGGCCGTTCTCGAATATTACACGGAGCAACAACAATGGCGGACGCGGAAAAAACCTCTGAATAAACGCCACGTAACTCGAATGTTCAACAGGCTCGATGCCTTCTCCTCCGAATATTTTGTTATTTCTTACGCTTTGTCGAAATTTTATCGGGATAGACTTAGTAGCTTAGCGTGGGCTTGTGTACGCGATGCGCGAAAAATGAATCGAGAATGTGGCCGGGCGGAAACGCGATCGCAGCGTGGCGCATACCCGGATGTAACAAAGTTGCGCTGGCGTCCCCATCCAACGAATTACGGCGGCATAACGAGTTAGATTAATCAAATAAAGTCGATTTCCGACGTTTTCGCGAACGAAACAGATTTATAATTTTGTCATTCTATGCGTTAATTCTGTCTTGAATAAATATCTAGTAATTTTTACCCAATTATATTTCGTCGGATCTAGAGGCAGCAATAAAGACCCGATACTTAATTGATTACATGAACGGGCAAATAATAAATTTATCCTAGAGTCACACGAAGATACGATAAAGATCGAACAAAAAATCTGTTACAAAAAAAACAATTGGCAAACACGTACGATGAATATTAGTCGCATCGGCAGAGCACTTCGCAATAGTTATTTACGCAGCCCGAAACAGCTCGAAAAGCTCGACAGCTCGAATAGCTCGCGGAAAACAATAATGGTGTACGGGGAAAAAAACACAATCGTACCTCGAAATGTAGAGACGAGTGACTCGAAACCCCACTCTGTTAAGATATCGTCCACGGCACTCATTGTTTTTGTATTGCACTTTCAAATAGTTTTTCTGAATTTTTTGCGACGAATATTACATTATCACGTGAACTTGTGTGCCAGAAACGCGAGACGACACGAGCCGAAAAGTTTTCTAAACGGAAATGCGATCGCAGCGCAGCGCGCGCCCGGATGTTGAAAAGGTACGCCGGCGTTCGCGTCTAACAATTTATGGCGGGATAACGAGATAGCAAAACTAGAGCGCCCTCGCGGTTAGATCAACTGAGTCAAATCGATTCTCGAAGTTTCGACAAACGAAATCATATGATTAACTTGACGTTACTAACGATTCGTTGAATCTCGACCTTATTGTATATGTAACACTATGAAATAAGTATTTAGTCATTATTATCGAATCCCATTTCGTCGGAACTAGATTCAGCAATAACAATCTAATATTTAATTGCTTACATGAAGGCGCAATTGCGGGTATCAATTTATTCTCGGATACTTGCATGAATCGTAACAAGTACGATCAAGGCGTGCACTGTCACGGATCCAAGAGAATAATTGAACAAATTAAAATATGTATATATATTGGATTTAAAAAAAAACAATCGATTGGTAAACACGTCAAACGAATAATCCCGTCAGCAACACATTTCTGCACTATAAGTGATATAGCTGTACTCGACGGGCACACAAAGCAACACCAAAAAAAACAAACAATCGTACCTTGAAATGTAGCGACAAGTGGCTCACGTCTTCACCCCATCAAGATGTCGTTCACATCACACATTTATCGTGCACTTTTAAATAGTTTTCGCAAAGATCTCTTGCGACTACTATTGTAGATTGACGATCGCTCGCAGACGAAAAATTCGTGACAACATGAGCCGAAAATGTAGCCGGTCGGAAGCGCGATCGCCGCGCAGCGGTATATATATATACAGCAGCATGAGAGCTCGAAAGGGCCTTTACAATTTACAACTATATTCGCAGTCCGTGTAAGTAGAGAATATTATGAGTTCGACTGAAATGTTGATGCGTGCACGTTAAAACGAACGTAAGATATTAAAGTCCGTATTGTCCGATCCGAAGTAGTGCCGCGACACGCAGCCCTGCTAAAGTATTATAACTATATTTATGTATACAATAACACGGCGTCTAAACAGTGTGTCTGTTCGGACAATACAGATGTTTACCTTATTGGCGCTCTGGTTAAGGTAGTCTTTGCGAATATAGTTTACTTTCATTCCATTCACGAATACCATTCGCGAGGACTACATCAACAAATCGACCTTCGGATGCGACGGAATGAATATTAAATCAATATTACCGAATGTTGTTTCGGTAAAACAGCGTTTGATTATAACAAATGAATTTTTATGTAAATAAAACCAAAGTCTTACTCAGTGCATAACTATCGTTTCTACTAGTGTATGCGAACAAGACACGGTAAAAAATTAAGATAAATACGTACCTTGTACGAACATATTTCCTTACACAAGTATACAATTTTTAAAGCCACTATTATTTGCAGTCATAGCATGAATGTTGATAGAAGGACGCGAAGCATTTCAAATGAAAATAATTTAAGAGGAAAAAAAAAAGATTATTAATATTTAACATATCTTATTTGGTTCAATGGAAATTTGGTAAAAATATTTAAACATATATTTTACTATATCCCCTATATCCATCATAGATTTGTTAACTATAAATAAACTATTTTCTTAGTGTAAAAACTGTTCATGTTTTGTTGGAGAAAAATAATATTTAGTTACATGGATTCACTTATTCAGTTCAATTGCGCCTATAATATTTAATGCTTGCTCGGAAATAGTAAATTGAGACAAGTTGTAAGTTGAAGTTGACTAAAATATTTGTTGAAATAAAAAACGGAAACGTTATTTCAACACTGCAAGTAGTACGTCGAAATGATTAATTATTTCATTATCCCACAGCCTTATCACCAATCGCAGATGGATCAATAGAATATTTCGATGCCATAACCAATCGGTTAGATCTTTAAAGCAACTATTTTATTCCCATCAATCGAATAATGAAACAATTACAATCGAACAATTTCCGTACAATCAACTAATCAAATTATTAATAGAAACATCATTAGTTTCGAAACAAACAACAGAAGTAGTTAAAAAACATGATTCTCCGTCTTCCATGATGAGAACGTGTTAAATCCAAACAAAATAATATTTAGTTAAATGAACTCTAATTTGATGGTGTCAATGTATTATGGGATTAGGTTGTAATTGCTATTACAATCGAATAATTTGGTTGCTTCGATTACATTGAATTTGTCACGCGAACCTTGCCACGTTTCGCGGAAAAAAAATCAGGTTGATTGAAACAAAATTGTTTTGACCTAATATTCATGGTTGGTTTTACTAAACCTTTTTCTGAGTGTAGGATTTCCTGACTTCACTCTATCTGAACGTTGTCTCTCAAATGCAGGCGAAAACAGTACCGAGCTTGCGAAAGGTATAGTCGGCGCCCCGAGAGTGAGACACGTCAGTACAAACTAAGATTCTACTTTACCCGCTCCTCGTCAAATGGACGCTTGCGAAAACAGTACCGAGCTTGCAAAAGGTATAGTCGGCGCAGCGGACTTAAGACGGGGCGGTACCAATTATGATTCTACTTAATTAATGATTTGATGGAATGATTCGCGGCGAAAACAGTACCGAGCTTGCGAAAGGTATAGTCGGCGCCAGAATCTTGAGGAATAGGTAACACTTGCGAAAACAGTACCGAGCTTGCGAAAGGTATAGTCGGCGCAGCGATTGGATAGGAAGTTTTAAATCAAAAGGTTTTGTTCTGTTTGCTGAAAAGGTAAAAAGAAATTAATTGATCGTCGTTTTAAAGTTACGCTGATTAATGTTGCATGGCCGACGTTGAATCTTCCTTCTTTGATAGTCGGTGTGAATTTTGTCCCTCGCTTCTTCTTAGCGTCGGGACTCTGTCGAGTAAAGCAACGCTTTAATTCGACGATCGATTCGATTCGGCGTCGATTCGATTTTTCGTTTTAATTCTTTATTTTATCTTCTAGGTAACGGAGTCGAGGATTTTATCCCGTCTCAACGCCCCCCCCCACCCCCGAACTAAAGCGTGTTTAGCTGAATGCTTTTGTTCCATACTATTTGGTGTAAAACCGTTTTAAATAAATTGCTTTTTAACCTGATTTTGCTTGTTTTCCTTTTATCCGCTTGTGTGTTTTTTTTTCTTTTTTTTTATTGCTGCAGGGTTCAGGTGTTACGGAAAGGAAAAACGAACGATTGAAAATAACTTGTGTTTATTGACAGAAAAAATAAGTAGTTTTTCTTTTTTCTTCTTTTTTTTATATATCTCTGTTACTTTTACTTTATCACAAAAAAAAAAATATCTTAATTTAATATCACTTTGTTTGTTGTACATATTGCTTATAAACTAATTTGTACTCTCGTCTCTCTCGTGAAATCGATATCTTTAGATATCTCTTTAACTAAAACAATGATTTAGATAATTATATGCCCCTTTTTTTTTCGCGATGTTATCGCCCTTATTGGCTATTTTTCAGTCGATACACCTCACATCGGTCAAACCGATGTGAGAGATCTTGTCTAATCGTTTGTTGGGGAGTCTTTTCCCATTGCCATGGGCGATGGGAAAGATCCCCTTCCCAAAAAAAAAAAAATTCATAACGTCAAATAATCGCATTTGAGAGAATAGTGCATCGTGGAAATGATTATTTACTAAACATAAGAAGATCATCGAGGCAAAAAAAAATATATAAAAAAAAATATGCACTTATCCATTTGTTCGCTTTCGCGATTTCGAGAGACACTGGTAACAATTTTTCGACGTCTTATAAGTTTTATCGTCAAATATCACTTACATAGGTCGCATCTGTGACTTTACATGTATCATCGTTACAGATTATCCGGATTTTATATATAAAAAAAAATATTTTATCATACAACTTCGTCGTGATAATTATTCAAATTTTATCACTGTGTATAACTTAAAGGGTCGCTCTTGCGACTTTGACTAAATCGTCGGAACTATTCTCCGAATTCTATCGTTTGTGATTGTAAAAAATAAATAATAAATAACAGAAAACTATTTTATCGCGTGACTCCGTCGTCTTTGTCGCGAGAGGAAAAAAAACTTAATTGTTTTACTTGGATCTTTCGTTTTTTTTTATTTTTTTTTTTTCCAGCACTGTTTTTTTTTTATTGGTTTCTATTGTTTTTTTTTTTTCTCTTTTTCATTTCTCCCGTGACATGGGTACTTCCTATCTTTTCGGCGAGTATGGGGATTTCGGAGTCGGAAAGCACAGAAATTTCTGAGTCTTCCTCTTTTTTATCTTTTATGTTGTTATTATTGCTGTCGTTTATATGTACAGTGGGGGAGGGTATCTTTGGCGGCGTTGTCCACGTTGCATAACCTCGGTCGACGAGCCACTCGGTAATTCTTTTCTGCGGAGATCCTTGGTGGGAGATCTCGAGGTGTGTACCTTGAGCGTCTCTCGAGAAAACGAGACGTTTTGTTTTCACATAATCGTAGAGCTCTTTTGCTGCTTTTTCGTCCCATAATCCGTTCACTGGGATTACGTCGTTTATTCTCGGGTTAAATGCTTTCCACTTGGGAACTGCGTATGGTGGCGGTAAGTCGAACACCTGTTCCTTCGTCACCGCTACCTCTGTGGCAAAATTGACAGCGTAGAAATTCAACTTGCCGTTGGGGCCATTATTTATGAAAATGGCTCGGTGTGTTGATCTACCGAGGCGCAGTGCGTAAAATCCATTTTCTACTGGAGGCCGAACGATTGCTGCTGATCCAAGGATCTCTATTCCCAACCTTCGTTGGAGGGCCAGTGTTTCGTTGTATCGCGTTGGCGACGTCACGCACCATGATGTTGGCGAGAAAATTCGGGGAATCATCGCCTCGAATCGAGGTTGGTGGAATTCCTCGTGGACATCCTCCATCCTGTGATTTGAAAGTTATCCCATGGGTCATGTTTTCCTTTTTTTTTTTTATATTCGGCACACAAAGTATGCAGTTAAAAAAAATAACTAACCTGATTTTATATTTAATTTCTTTTTTTTTTTGTTTTTTCGAAGAACGCAAAGGTGCAGCGTTCCCCCGATGGTATGACAAAAGAAACGAAAAACTCGAAAAGAGAATAACAACCCTCTGCGTGACTCACGAGAAAAAAAAACGACGGAAACGTGTGTTGTCGTTTCCCATTCGACTCGATTTGCCTCGTTAAAAAAAAACTCTTTTTATTGTAATATTTTCTATTTTATTATCTTTTCGGCGTATATGTCGCGCACTTTCAAGCTCACTTCGCAAAAAAAAAAAAATCGACCGGCCGGCACGATGTATCTGGGAATATGGCATCTCGGTGTCGCGGCGGTAGGCAGCATGTTGGATCGCGACGGTGCAGACCGCGTGGCGGCAAGCGCAACTTTCCGTGGTAAAATTACCGGTTATTTTTCGTCGCCAAATAACTCGATGAATTTTTCTGCGATTCTTTGTTGTTTCCCAGTGGCTTTTCTACTTGTTAGATTTATTTGTTGTTTATTGTTTATTTTTTTTCGTTTTCTCATATTTTCCCGAATTTGTATCTCCGATATCTCTATTGGAGACAAATTTTCGGGTCAATGAAATTCGCCCGGCATCCACGTGCTAACATCAGGAATCTCGTTCAAGATTTCTTATTTGTCTTGGCGAGCCATTCTTCGGGGGCTTACCGGAAACGGGGATAGTTTCCTTGGAAAACCGGTCATCTCATTTATAATTTGTTTAATTTTGTCGTCCTCGCGATTTAGATTTTGGATGTACGGGCGGTATTGGTCGATGCCTGATGGTACCTCCGGGATATCGGTTTCGAATAATTTCCACTTTTGATTCTCCTTGTATTGCGTCGTCTGATTTTTCTTTTGGTCGTTGTCTGCGTTGATTTCTGTTTAGCTTGATTATTTATTGGAATTTGTTGTTTTTGTTTACATGTGGTCCATTTATTTATTTTTAATGCTTTTTCTACTATCACTTTTTCTCTTTTATCCCACTTTCCTCTTTCCCCGGTCTGGACACCAAAATCCCGTGTCATTATTCCGTATTCGGTTTGGGTGCTCGCATCCATCTCGCCCGTGTTTTTTATTTGGAATTTACAGAGTAACTGAGGTAATTCATGAGTCAGGGTCCTAAGGATTCTATCTCCCCTCCTCTTTTCATTATTTACTTTGAGTTTGTCGTGTTTTGATTTTTGTTTTGGTTAATCTCCTCATCTATGTCGGTATTGTCGGGATTTTCCTTGGGAAAATATTTTTTCAAATTTGCTGCATGGTACATTCCCCTTTCGATTCGAGTGTTTACTCCTTCGAGAATGTATGTAGCCGGGGCGATTTGTTTTTTTATTCGATACGGACCTTCGTATATCGAGAAAAATTTAGCAACCATTCGATTGGCTGGATCGCTAACATTACACGCCTTTGCCAAAACTAAATCGCCTTCGGAGAATTCGATAAGTTTATGTTTATCATCGAATCTCTTTGCTCGGAGACGTCCTTTCGTCCGTATCCTCTGAGCTGCGAGAGTGAGTTTTTGTTCATATTTTTCGTTTGAATCATCCTCTTGAACATCGTGGACTGTTTGGATCCATCGCTTCCAAACCCGAGTTGTTTTTTGTTGAAATGTAACTCGACTGGAGTGCATTCCGTTGTATCATGGTAAGTCTCGTTCATACAATCTTGTATGACTCGGACCCATTTTACCCATGAGGAATGTCTCCCGGTTAATAGAGTTCGGAAAAATCTTCCGATCTCTCGATTAACCCTTTCTACGATGTTCCCTTGAGGATGTCGGATGGACGAGAATATGGCTTGTATATTTTCTTCTTTAAGTTTATCCAGCCATTTCCGGGATGTAAATTGTGTCCCATGGTTGATTTGTAACGCTCGAGGTTTGCCATAAGTAGGAACGTAATTATTAAAGATTTTGTTTGCCGTGGTTAGTGCGGTTGCTGTTTTTAATGGGTACAAAACAACGTATTTTGAGAAAGCGTCGATTGTAACCAACAGATATTTCATTCCTCCTGCCCCGGTCGGTAAAGGACCGTAAAAGTCGATTGATACCAAATCTTCCGGTCGTTCTGGGGTCAAATTTTGTTGTGCCGCGAAAGAATGTTGATTTGGTACTTTGTTTCTTTGGCAACTATCGCATGTTGATAAAAGCTTCCGAATTGATTGGTAGAATTTTGGATATGTGAACGATTCGTCTACAATCTTCCATACTTTTTTCGCTCCTGCCTGACCATACATGCGATGTGTTTCCCATATCATTGTTCGCATGATTTGCCACGGTAAAACAACACGTTCATGGTTTTTCGCCGAGATTTTAAGTAAAACCCCATCTTGTAGGCGATAACGAAGAGACTCGAGAGTTCCCTTGCGTAACCCGAGTATGTATTCTGCGAGTCTTTCATCACGTGCTTGCCATTCTGCCATATTTTTGAGTTGTTCCTCAAGTTCACGAGAGGGTGGTTCGGCTAAGAGTGTCGCAATGGTGATTAGCTTGCCTTTGACGCCCCCTGGGTCGGGTACAGAGTGTCTGCTAAGCACATCCGCGACTATGTTCCTTGTTCCCGGACAATGTTCGAACGTTAGATTGTAATCTTGAATTGCCAAAACCCATCTCGTGAGTCTTTCGTTAAGAAGTTGACAGTTCTTGAGGAAAATTACCGCCTTGTGGTCGGTTATCACCCGGATTTTCGCGCCATATAGGTACGTGCGGAACTTTTTCAGTGCCCATACGATGGCTAAAAGTTCCTTTTCCGTTGTTGTGTACGTGAGCTCCGGTCCTTTTAGGGTACGGCTTGCAAAAACAACCACCGCGAGCTCCCCGTTATCATCTTTTTGGGCCAAAGTTCCTCCGAGCGCGTAATTACTCGCATCTGTTTGTAGGATATATTCTTTATTTGGATCGGGATGTTTAAGTAAAACATTCTCGATGAAGAGTCTTTTTACGTTCTGAAACGCCTCTTTCTCCATCTGACCCCACCTCCATTGAACTCCTTTTTTCAGTAGCTCGAGAAGAGGTAGGAGTGCGCTAGCGTGATGTTTAGCGAACTTTGTATAGTAGACTGTTAAGCCCGTGAAACCTCGCAGTTGTTTTATGTTTCGTGGGTCGGGGAAGTCTTGTATTGCCCTGATTTTGTCGGGCTGAGGTTTTATTCCCTCGGTCGTGATTATATGACCGAGGAAATCTATCTCTTTCCGAAAAAATTGTGCCTTTTTCAGTTTAATTGTCATTCCGTGGTTATCCAATCTCTCCAAAAGATGGTCAAGATGGAGCATATTGTGACGAGGCGTTACAACGCTCTCGCAGGCACGCTATAGCATAGGTACGCGCGAGAGTCGTAGATAGGCGCGTATACAGAGTCGTACCCCGACGATACCCGAGGAAGGAAAAATATATAGCATTCGGGAGACTGCCGGCGTGTTATATTATATATTACAGACCTACACACTTTCTGGTGGCGCCCCGTGGCAATAACAAACATAGGCATGAAAATCACGTGGACGAAGATTGTCGCGGATGGCTTTTGTAGGTGCTTCCGAATGCACCGTATGAATGATAATGTCGCGTCAATTAATTGTAATAATGTAAGATAAAAAATTTAACTTTCGCCTTCCTCGATCGAATCGGAAGGCGACAAGCTATAAGATTTTATTATAAGAAATATTATTTTAATTGAGGCGACATTTCCATATGTCTCGTTGGTTTTCGTAGGTGTTTCCGAGTGCACAATGTGAATGACAATGTCGCTTCAATTGCGATTGATCATGAAAGACAAAAAAAAATTAAGTTCGCCTCCCTCCATCTAATCGAAAGGCGACAGGCTACCAGATTTTTTATACCAAAAGTCAATTTGATTGAAGCGACTTCCGGATACGTCCCGTTGACTTTCGACTTTTGGCTTTCAATTTTTTCTTTTTCTACACATTTTTTCCATATACAAAAAAAAATTCAAACCCAAGATAAAAATCTGAAAAAATTCATACGTGTTCAGAAAAATGAAAGAATCATTTTCATAAAAAAGAAGTTGAGTTACCGTTAATTTGTTTAACAAGTTTTTTTTTCATGAATTTGTTAATAACTTTTTGGAATTATTATTATGCAAAATTAATCTTTTCAGTGCCTTAAATATGCCTGAATTTTTTTAGATTTTTATACCATCGAGAAGTAGTTGCAATTCTCTCTCAATTTTCTCGAACTTATGCGAAACGAACTCTCAGCCACCGAACCTCCTTAAAGCCATTTACATTTTGTCGGCATTCTTGATTGGAGCTTCTTAGCCATTGACACGGTGGACAAGGAAGCACCTGCGACAGCCAACGGGACGTGTCCGGAAGTCGCTTCAATCGAATCGATTTTTCTTTCGATTAGATGGAGGGAGACGAACTTAAATTTTTTTTGTCTTTCATGATCAATCGCAATTGAAGCGACATTGTCATTCACATTGTGCACTCGGAAGCACCTACGAAAACCAATGAGACATATGGAAATGTCGCCTCAATTAAAATAATATTTCTTATAAAAAAATCTTATAGCTTGTAGCTTTCCGATTCGATCGAGGGAGGCGAAAGTTAAATTTTTTATCTTACATTATTACAATTAATTGACGCGACATTATCATTCATACGGTGCATTCGGAAGCACCTACAAAAGCCATCCGCGACAATCTTCGTCCACGTGATTTTTTATGCTACAAGTGTCGCCACGTGCCTATGTTTGTTATTGCCACGTGGCGCCACCAGAAAGTGTGTAGGTATAAAGATGGGCGCGAAACAAGTGGCGATTGAAAACAAAAAGAAATAAAGCACAAAAAGATGCGTCGCTTGCATATAAAATATCTCAAGGATATTACGGGAAACGCGGAATATTTTGGACGAATGTTGTGCGCGCTTGTGCCATACATCAACGAATTAAACAAGCGGCATGGGCTCAGATCGGGGGAACTCACCGAGGTTTTGCGAAATGTTTTCCCGCAGGATGTGCCATATCATCGACAAGAATATTTCCGTAAATTTATTTACAAAAATTGGCGCTTCATCTGGACAGTTTTATACCAGCAGGGTGTGGAGAGAGTCGTCGGGCCGAACCACCAATAGTAAATAATTTCTTTTTTTAAATATTTTATGCATTTTTTTTCAACTCTTTTGTACACAAGTTTTTACAATTTTAAGAAACATTATTTTTTAATTTTATTCAGCTCTTCGTTTGCCGAATTAGGTGATCGCGCCAAAATTCTGAAGTGCGGTCAAGGACACTGGCCTGTGTGGAGCCGCCGTCAAAGCGACGATTGGGAAGAGGAAGTTCCGCCGAACAACCGCGGGAACGATTTAGTGCCAGGGGATAACGGCGATGATCACAGAGGCAATGACGATACCGACGAGGAAGTCGAGGAAGCCGTCGATGCGTCGTCGCATTTTCGCGGCTTCGCCCTGACAGGAAATGGATCAGACACGGATGAAGAGCCATTTCTCGGCTTCACTTTGGCCAAAGGTAATTACCCGATAAATAAAGAAGGATAATAATCAACGTTAAAATACGATGTTAAATAATAATAATAATTATGTTTTATTTTGTTCAAATTTGTTCATTACAGCGGCAGTCAGGTGTAGAGGCTGCGAAAGAATATGCGACGTTGAGAAACAATAATTTTGTTTCGTCACTTTGATTTGAGAATATACCTGATGTAAAGAATAAAACGGATAAAATATGAAATATCGTAACTCTAATTTTTCCAAACCCCGATCAAGAACCATGAACCATAACCTTAGCAACTAATATTGTTTATAAAAAACTAATAGCTCGTAGCCCTCCGATTCGATTGAGGGAGGCGAATGAAACATTTTTTTGTCTTGGATTATCAATAGAGATTGAAGCGACGTTATCATTCATACAGTGCATTTCAAAGCACCTACGAAAGACAACGAGATATATGGAAAAAGCGCTTCAATTGAAATCATATTTCTTATGAAAAAACCGATAGCTTGTAGTTTTCCCAATCAATCGAAGGAGGCGAGCGTAATTTTTTTTGTCTTGGATTATCACTCCCAATTGAAGCGACATTATCATTTATATTCTGTACTCGACAGTACGTGCGAAAGACAACTAAACGCATGCGGAAGTCGCTTCAACGCTTACAACTAAACGCTTTTTTTTGTTCATAATATTTTTTTACTAATTACGCTAACACCGTTTGGATTTTTATTACGATTTCCGCTCTCATTGTCCTAACGAAATCATCCGCTTCTTCGTACTGTGTGATCCATGACACTCACTGCTCATTGCCGTTTTTTTTCTAAACCGCAATAACCACTGTCAGCGACAAGTAAAACATGGCTGCCGCAAACGTACAGCAAAGACGAAAAAGGTTAATCCCCATAACCTTGTCTTCTCTTCCGTACGATTGCACGTAACAGTACTGCACAATGACAGAACCTGGCAAACCGACTGTCTAGATCCGCCGTGAATGGAGACTCTGTCTGTGTGACGGTGCAGTGGTGAATTAACGTTGCCAGCTCTCCGCATGGCAATATGGAACTTTCCAACGTGCCGAAATGGCTTCACCTGATTGGTCGATTTATTCAAATTTACAATGCTTATAATTAAATAAATATTGCGAACTTCGATAAACGGCTAAAGGTGTCGAAAACTTCCTGAATCACCATGTATATGCATATACACTTTTTATTTTTCCCTTATTATTCTATAAACGGTCGTTTCATTTTTTAAGGATATGAATCGTTGAATTTAGAGCCTCCAGGCTTCTGCGCAAGTCACACCACTTTCGCGACATCGTGGAGGTCGGGAAATTGGGGAAAGACATCTCAGATTACCTTGCATTTCTGAATGCGCTTCGGTAAAAACCAAGGTAGGAATTCAGAGTTTCTAATAAATTTTGACTTTCGCGAACACTCTCATCACTGTGACGTTGCAAGCAGTTACCATATGCAGACTAAATGGTTGAAACCAAAAGAGAGATAACAGTAAACATGGACTACCGCGACGTGAACAATATCGTGAGGTCACTCTTCCGGACACACGATATACGTGTGCACTATCGCGACGTGCACAATATCGCGAGGTCATTCTTCCGGACCCACGATAAACGTGTGCACTATCACGACGTGCACAATAACTCATCGATACTATTGAGGTCACGAGATATTGGTGTGCACTATCGTGACGTGGATAAAAACTCATTGATACTATTGAGGTCACGAGATATTAGTGTGCACTATGACGTTGTGAACGAAAACGCTGTGTACAATTCGCACAATCGAACTCATGTGCACAATCGTATTGTGCACAATAAAAATGCTGTGCACGTTACCGACGTGCACAACGGCGGTGTGCACTATCGAGTCATCCTGTGTTGAAATACATAATTGTGCCGAATATCGGTGTGCACATGTCAGATGTGCATAATAACGATGTGCATAATTGCATTGTGTACTATCGAGCAGTTGGATACTGGGGGGCGAGAATGTGTGCACAATAACGATGTGTAGTATCGTGTTACGAACTATTCGGCAATTGATTGTTTCCGTTGTGCACAGTAGCGTTGTGTACTAACGGACTGTGCACTATAACATTGTGCACTATGAAATTGTGTACGACGTTTTTTACATACTTGAACGTGCACTATATCAATGTGCACAATAAGGCTGTGTTCTAAACTGCAGTCAATTGTGCATTCAAATGTATGTGCACTAAAAAGTTTGAGCTGAGAAAATACTTGTGCACAAAGCTGCGTGCACTATCCTTTTTGCCCAACAACTTTGTGCTTAAAAAATGTGTGCCCCATTCGGTTGTGCACAAAAAAATTGTGGCCATTCGGGGTTACCCCCCTGAATCTCATGCGTAAAGTGTTGCGCTAATGCGCTGATGATCTCTATGTCTGTGGGTGCTGGAATGAGATCCCGAGCGCCCCCAAGAGGCGCGTTGCGTACTCGACTTTGTTCGTCTTTCCGTCTTTATTAAAAAATCCAAATTCCAGATTCCTCCTGACTTTCCGTTGTACGTCTTTGCTCCAGTATCTCTGGACAAATTTCGCTTCCAGGTGGTCGACAGTACTTACGTACTCCTCAACCAGGAGCCACCATTCCTTTGCCGCCGCTTTAAAGCATTGGCCGATCAGGTATTTTAACTCTGCGGGCTGTGGTTGCATAACCACGCAGTACTGTTTAAATTCCCGAAGGAATTTCATCGGTCTCTGGGCGCTCGACGCATCAAAAGTAGGTGGAGTTAAACGGATGTGATTGTCCGTTGCCCGTCGATTGCGTAGGGTCGTATTCTCTGCTTCCCGTTCGAAATCTTCGTCTTCTTCCGGGAAGTATGCGGATTTTTTACGGTTTGACTGGTGTGTGGGAACAATCCGAGTGCTTTCGATATCTTGTCTATCGTGGTGACTAATTTTATCAGCGAGGTCTTGTACTTTGGATACAAGATCCTGTTGTACGAGTCTGTGTTGCGCTGTGTTTACCTCGAGGAGGCTCATCCGTTCCGCGTTGTCTTGGACCTTAGAATCCAAGTCACGCATTTTGTCTTTCATGGAAGTAGTTACCTTGCTGACTTCCCTGGCGATATGTGTTTGGAAAATTTTCATCTTCTCCACAATGCGTAGTTCGACACATTCTAGACGGTTGTCGACTGCTTTGACAAGCGCTTTTTCCATCGCATCGATGGCATGGCTCGTTTCTTTCCGGTGGGCCATGAAGTTATGGTCGATCGTCTCACACCGTTTGGTGACATCGATAACGACCCTTGCCAGTCCTTCGACTTTCATCGTCATGTCCCGCATTGCCTCGCGTATCTCCATCAAGATCTCCTCAGTCAGAGTTGATTCTCGGAATTTAGGAGTTACACGCTTTGGTTGGGTTAGTGCAGAGAGAGGTTGGAGTTTCTCCCCGAATTTCCCGTGCTCCTTGACAAGAAAGATTTTCGCCGCATTTGATGAGAGCGTGATGTCCGTCTTGGACGTTCTTACGCCCGAGTGGAACAGCGCTTGGATCTCCAGATCCTTGGGTGATTCGCGATCATCTGAATTACTTGTCTGTTCGATGATCTGGATGCTGTTGTCGGGTACATTTACGGTGTTGTCACCCGTTTTCTCGTTGGTTTTATCGAAACCGTCGGCCATTTTAATTGTTTTGATTAATGAATTTAACAGATTTTATTAGGCGCACCTGCCCCACGTTGGGCGCCAGTTGTAACGGTGACTTTTTGGAGTCTGACAGCTCTTTGCTCCAAAATGCTATTTTGGAGCTCGCTATTGTGAGTTTTTGGCTCACGGATGTGTGAGGGCAGGTGCTGTAAATAAAAGATCTGTCAAGTTGATTCGAAATGTCAACAATTAGGTGAACTTTATTGGATTCTGATTATAGCGATACAAGATTGGATATCGTTTAATTGATTTGAGAAATTATTTAAAGTTTCTTCGTTATGTCGGTTGGCAAACAGAACGAAAGGTTATTTTATTAAAGGAAGATAGGATTTCCTGACTCTACTCTATCTGAACGTTGTCTCTCAAAGGCATGCGAAAACAGTACCGAGCTTGCGAAAGGTATAGTCGGCGCCAGAATCTTGAGGAATAGGTAACGCTTGCGAAAACAGTACCGAGCTTGCGAAAGGTATATTCGGCGCCAGAATCTTGAGGAATAGGTAACGCTTGCGAAAACAGTACCGAGCTTGCGAAAGGTATAGTCGGCGCAGCGATTGTATAGGAAGTTTTAAATCAAAAGGTTTTGTTCTGTTTGCTGAAAAGGTAAAAAGAAATGAATTGATCGTCGTTTTAAAGTTTCGTTGATTAATGTTGAATGGCCGACGTTGAATCTTCCTTCTTTGATAGTCGGTGTGAATTTTGTCCCTCGCTTCTTCTTAGCGTCGGGGCTCTGTCGAGTAAAAAATTTGCGCTTTAAAAATTCGCTTTACTCGAAAAAATGAAAAGATTTCGGATATTTCGCTATCGAAAATTATCGATACGAAAAATGGAGAGACTCTCGATCAAATGTGCCGAAGCCGCGCATGAGTTCCTCCCGGTTCGAAGTTTCGGAAAGAAGTGACTTCGGTGCTCGCAAACGGCTCTTATATACCCGAGCGCGAGGACCCTTTTTTATGTTGATTGACGCACGAAGTACGTCAAACTTCGCAGTCCTTTACTATCGCTGCCCGGGGTGTGCCGAAACGGCTTACGAAATGCGTGCGCATCGATGATGCAACACCTCCGAGCAGTTCGCACTATCGACTGGTGTTATTGATTTGCTGCGCGGTGGATAATTCGCATGATAACTTCATCAGAAAGTCGGGTAAATGACCGATAATCGATTTGGCATTTACCATATGAATTTTTAACATGGATTTTTCGTTTTAATTCTTTATTTTATCTTCTAGGTAACGGAGTCAAGGATTTTATACCGTCTCACAACACTAAACCATCTAACGGCTCGAATAGGCTACTTTTCACAGCAACGAGAACAAAACTTGACACTCTATCTTGCAACTTCAACGGTGGACAGAATTTGAAAAATACGTACAAGAGAGCGTTGAAATGCGCCCGTGATTGAAAAGTCTCTTTCGGAACGTTCAATCTCAAAATGTCGCAATTCTGTATAATTCACGCAAATATTATAACCATACAATCTCCTAATAGAATTAGATTCTATTAGAATTTAACACGTAATAAAAAGATAGACCCGACCGAAGAAAAAAATATTCACGTCAAGAGCTTATACTCCTAGAGTAGTCGTTTTGTGGGGCCTTTAGGCACATAGTATCAGTACTCGTACTCTTCGGTGCTCCGAACGTCAATATAAAAAAGAGCTTTTTTTTATTGTGACAGAAGGGCGTGTAAAAGATAGACGGAAGTTGCCATGATTCGAGTGTCAAAAGACGCATGCATTTTAAGTAACTACAGTTCAGGATGAAATCATTAGAGTGATAACTCCATTCGTAAAAAGGTGAAAACCCTGGGAACTCGGAACTATATTGTAGCATAGGAGAAAAAATTTAACTTTATTCGCATAGGAAAAGATTCGCTCCAATAAAGGGCCGAGTACCTTCGCGAATTATTCTTCTCGCCTCGTAAGTATTATCAATTAAAAAAAAAAACAAATTAAATCACAATTCATATCTCACTTATAGAGTCTATTGTACGATTCAATAAGTGATCAACAAATTTTTATAAAATATAAAAATAGAACGCGTAACAATAATATGTCAATAACAATCCTTTTAAAAAACGGCAAGAAGAATCTAGACCTGAGCTAAAATATGTTTCACATATTACAATACAACATCCAGGCGTGAATCAATGCAAAATTCTTTTACAAAATTCGTTTGCATTGATTCACCGTCACTATGCATCCTTTATCTGGCTTGTGTATAATTTTAATTACAACTGGCTTACCGTGTCGATCCGGACCTTTCATCCTACAAAATGATTGATAAGATTCACAAAATGATTCACACCGGGTGTGAAGTTTGATGCCCGAACGAAGCGAGGGGAGAAATTCACACGAGGTGAAAAGGCACTTCCTCCCGAGTGGCATACGCTATTCTTTTCCCGACTACGCTAAAAATCACCACATTTTTATGCCTACAACGTTGGAAGCCTGCAACTTTTTTCCTCCCACTAAATTATTTTTCGTCTTGCAAATTTACTTTTCGTCCCGCAAATTTACTTGTCGTCCCGCAAATTTACTTGTCGTCCCGCAAATTTTACTTTTCGTCCCGCAAATTCACTTTTCTTCCCGCTGGCTAAGAATTAGCTACTTTCCACCCCCGTTGCAGCCATGAAATGTGGTTATTTTAGCGTAGTCGGGAAAAAACTTATTTTTATTTTACATTAAAAAGCAATCAAAGTTTAATTTTTTTTTAATAATTGAATTTTCGGCATTTTAGAACGTCACAGAAACGTCCACCCACACTTACCCACCCAAACAATAGTCTCAGTCCGTTTCTGATTTTATCTCACCACAGATGTGGATATCAATATAGTAGAGTCTCGATTTTCCGAACTGGGACCGAATTTGATGCAGATAAGCGTAAGTTCGGATAATCAAAATGTAATTTTTATCGCGGGATTTAAAAAATGAAAATTTTAGTACAGGAAAATGTGCAATGAAAATCGAAATATATTTTTAAAATCCGAATATAACACATCAGGCATATCGAAAATGACGGTATAATGTATTTTTGTGACGTAAAGGCATTGCGTCTTTAGGTATCTTACGTTTCGGCGTTGAACGACTCGACGTTAACAATCTGTAAAGATAATCCGTGAGCCGTGACTAGATTATAAGTGATCGTAAAAACCAGTAAACAAGCAAACGATCGATGGTAGATAAAATACGTAATTTAACAGGCACGGTTGTTGTAATGGCCAGAACTGCTCGTTATATCGTTGCGCGCAACGGGCACATGTTGTTTCGTAAAATCGTTCGGACAATCGAGTATTCGACTAAATCGAATCATCGTTTGGATAATCGAGGGTTCGGATAACTCAGTTTCGGATAATCGAAGTTCCATACTGCATCCACATTTCTTAAATTAAGAATAACTACAGTTTAATTATTTTCTTTAACAACAAATAATTAAGTTTTCGTCGCTTTAGAACGCCGGAGAAACGCCCACCCACACTTACCCGCTGAAACAATAGTCTCAGTACGTTTCTGATTTTTCCACACCACACATGTGGATATCAATATATCCGTACATTACTTTTATCTTTTTGATAAAAATGTGTCAATATGATAATATATCGATATTTCTCAAATTAAACAACAACTAAAGTTTAATTGCTTTTTTCTTAAAAAAATTATTTTCAATAAAAAAATTATTGATATAACAACGCATTAATCTTCTGTTAATACATGTTATAACGTTGGGAACGGCAACAGCTTTCGATTTTGAATAATCGTTATCATATGCTGTCTCATAGCTACCGGATCGCGCGAGTACGAGATAACTGCAGGATCATGCCCCAATGCTATTGTCGTTGCGAAGGCAGCTGCATACACTCCGCAACTATATCCGTCAGGTTGCTTTGTGACAGGCATAAAGACTACGATGCCTACGTCAACATGAGAATATCGCCGTCGTATGTACTTTTTTTCATCTTCGTAAAGAAATTCGTACTCACTACGGCACATACTGTCATAGACCATGACCGTAGATGCAGCGTAAAGCACACACACCAATGCCGGAATTTGTTGCCTCCGATTATTTGCATATCCCGTTCCGATACATTGCAGGGCTTGATGAGACTGCAATATCCAGTATAACACGCTGGATTAAAATTATCAAATTCCGAGTCCTCTCGAATGATTTGCAAAAATAAATCGATACTTGAATCATTCAAGAGACTTGTTCGTGCTTCGATGTCCGTGATAACTTCCTCTACCGAAATGTTTTGTTGCAATACTGCAATCATTTCGTCTGCTTCTTCGATAACATTGTCATCACCGATTGTAACCCACTCGTTCGGAGGGTATTTTTGTGGCTCAATACCGTTGGAACGCAAATCGATGGTTTCAGCCGATTGTTTGTCGACCGGAATCGATGAACTATCCAATTCTTCACACAGGTGTGCATGCTTTGTTTTGTTACAATCGCGAAGCTTCGTTTTGCGTTTATTTTTTTCGACAGCAATCTTTTCTTTTCGTACTTTCGCGACATCGCGTGCCTGTACAATATAATCGGGTTCTCGAAGAGGCATACTTCTATCACGCCGACTGTCTACAATTTCTGGAAGCAAACATTGCATATAAAATCGTGACAGATACGGCTCCATTTTTGTACGCCAGAAATCATCGTCTCTTTTCACTGTAATGTACTTCAGATCAACCGAAGTCCAAAGCGCAAAGATACAATATTGCCGGTTAGCGATGTGCAGCTGGCCTTGTACTTGGTAAAAAATACGGATGATTTTTGTTCATAACCTCCGTATTTGTTTTGTCAAAGATGCTTCTAAGATTTGCTCGAAGTTTAAATGCATCTTCGAGAGTTGTGACCTTTGCCGAATATGGACACTTTATTTCGACGATGCCATCCGTATCGATAAGACCGTCAGGAGATGCTCCCAAATACGGAACTTCTACATCAATGAACAATCCACAGGGCATAAGTTCTTTACCCAGTTTGACTTGCAATGCGATCTTGGCCGTAGACTCATTGGCTATGCCATATCGTACAGCGTCTGTGTCGAGTACTTTGGGCTGGCAGATACTCAAAACCATTCGAGAACATGACGTAGTTGGCAACATACGACATATCTTTCCGAATTTCGACGCAGTTATCAGATCTGTACGCAGGATTTGCCATTGATCACAATCACTATGCAGTACCGTTTGACGCTCGATCTGTTCTCGATTAACTTGGTTCACTTTTAATTTTTGAAAGTGAAAGTGAGAATGTCTTAAACGTCCTTGTCACGATCAGGTTTTTGGGCTGAAGAACCATAGTCCTTGTCAGTCCCGTCTGACTTTCGAGGCTTCGGTCGGTTCTTATTTTGTCGAAGTACCGTGTTTCTTGTAACATGCATCTATCTACTCTTCTCCAATTCTGCAACGGAGTGAGGAATTATATTACCGGCACCTTCGTGTATTTTTGACAGCACCCTCTGGGTATTGTACTGGACTGTGGCTGTGTGGCATCTTATCTCGTAAGAATTCCTCGCGCATTGGTTTGTTCGCTTACCAGCGTTGCATTTATTTACCAATGAATTACATGCCTCAGCTACGTTATTCGTTACATTTTGCAACAAGCTGGTCGCGTGGCAACTTAAATCTTGAACAGCTTTGAAGACGTCGGGATAAATTCCAGACGTGTGAAGGTCCTGCATAAGATTTTGATTGCCTATTTTACCGCAATCGAGGAATGATAAGTTGTCGCATGCGGAGTGATCTCCAAATACATGCGGTAAAATCTGAAAAATGTCATTTTGCAGTTTACCACTTTTTTCAAGATGCGAACCTTCCTCAGCATTACGAACGTCGATAGTTCGTTCTACCGCTTGTCGAAAACGTAAGCAGGATTTTTCGACTTTAGCACGGAATGCACCGACGGGCACCGATAAAGTAGCCGCAATTACTCGAGTAATATTTTTCGTAGCGGCAACCCGAAATTTTTTGCACAGATTTCAGAAGAGATGATTTGGGCACTCAATTTTTCGTACCACAACTCCGTATTTGCCGTATGGATCGGCTGCTACGAGAGAATTATATACGCTAGACGCACCGTCCAAAATAAGGGTTTTATAAATCAACCCGCGTTTCTGAACGCTCGATACAAAGCGTTCGACAATTATGTCCTTTTCCATAGACGTCGAGCTTTGGTCGCGACTCCAGTTCTTGAAACAAACATGCTCCGTCGGTTCTCGTCCCAGCTGTTCGGCTTTGGCCTCGAAAGCGCAATATTTGTTCCGCACAGAAACGTGAAGAACTATACCGGTCTTATGGCCGACAATGATCCCAACGCCGGATAGCGAATCATGTTTTCCACCAGCAAAAGATCTTTTCGCCCAAGCTCCGTCCGATACGACAGTGATGCAGGGAATACCATCCACCACATTCCCTTCTTTAATCGCGATTTCGCTCTCTATTGATGCCGCTCTTATCATTTCTTTTTCGGAAACTTGAGTGACGAGGTTGAAAAGTTCATCTCGGTTTTTTATATACGTCAGATGCGACATACTAGGGATTGCCATTGATGACAATATTTCCTGAAGGGTAGAACATCCTATACCCGACGTAATTGTACCGCATACCGCACTTTTGTTGATTCCCATTAAAGGGCCGTCTTTCGAATCCGTCCAAACATCATTAGTGTAGTCGCACTTTTGGCAGGTAAGATACACCTTTGTTCTCAGACCACGATCCGTGTGTTTCTTGATCACTACATTACCGAACGGACACTTATGCCCGTCTAGCTTCTTATGAAGTTGTGACCAAAAAAAAGACAGATCGACTATACGTCGACCTTCGATTAAATCATCTTCGATGTTACTTTCATGCGTGGACAGTCTATCTTCATTGACATCGTCTTTCTGAAAGTCTACCGAATAGGACATGTCGAATTATTATGTCGAATAGGACATGTTCGCTTTTGTGAGACGGCGGCAGTACTTCCCGTTGGCAGGAGGGTACTGGCAGTATCGGCAATACTTTCTGCTCTGCCAATTTGGAAAGCATCCGAAATATTGAAAATTATTTCCGAATTGTCAGATATTTCGTCGCCGCCGTATAGTTGTCGGGCAGGCAAACGAACAGAATCGTCCGTTATGTCAAGATTGTGGGAGTCTTGAGATACATCTATTGCTGAAAAAACTGGATTACAACACTGTATAGATTCGGTACCCGAATGACCACGGTTGTCTTTTTCGGAGTGATTACCGAGATTTGCTGTTAAGCCAACTTCCTCATGGAAGTTGCCATAACGTTCGAAAGCCGCCGAAGGCACAGAAACGGCTTCCGTGAAATCAAACAATTCACAGGAAGAAAACGTTCCTGAATAGTCGACGGCTTCGAATTTATCGAGTAGCTGATCCACTCGATAAATTTTATGAGTATCAAGTATTACGCCTGACCTCGACATAGTTTCGACACTGTCCTTTGCTTTTGAGGTACTCGAACTATCGCGAATATCAACCTGATCGCAAACATGTTCGATGTTGGGACTGTCTACAAAACTCCAATCGTCTTTCTCGAGAGCATGCAATTCGTGAGTAAGATCGCTTCCTGTTACGTCATGAATATCTACGCTATTTGACGTTCCTTGCACACCAATACATGGCGTTGAGAAACAACCATTCTCTTCGAATCTGTGGCCACCTATCCGTTCTACAGCATCCACCTCAGGACTTGCGTTTAATTCATGACGTGTTTCGCTTCTCTTCAACTCTTCCTCCTTCGTTTTCTTTGCGCGCCTAAATCCGAGTTATGCACTCCGTCAACTTACATTTGTTCAAAAAAAATATTATAATAAAGAGCACTATTAAGCAACGCTAAGTTAGCCACTCCGCTTTTACCCTTTCATTACACACCCGTAAGCGTAAGATAGATTTAATATTCCTTATTTACGTCTTTGAGTTTGGAGGAATTCAATTATTAATTTCTTTGTAAATCTTAATGCCAACCATTTAATTGCGCACATTAGGGGCTTTAAAAAATAGTGATGAAAATTATCGTCAGTCAATTTCAATTAGACATATGAAGAGCGTTCTCAAAATGTCAGAAGAGAAAGCATGTATTATTGTTACATTACAAAAAAAAATAATACTTGAGTTCAGTATCGTCAGTCCGTTACTGATTTTATTATTAATAGATGGTAAGAGAAGGCACGTGTGACCAGTGAATAGGCCGGTGGAGTGAAAATGTCGGTACAACGAGGTGAGAGAAGGATGCGTGGAGGAGAAACGCGGGTGAAGGGAAACGTAAAAGTGATAAAAGATATAGAAAAGAAACTGAAGGAGATCAGAAAAGAAGAGAAAAAATTGAAGAAGGAAATAATAAAAAGAGGAATGAAGAAGGAGAGAGAAGAGGCGAGAAGAGTGAAAAGGACCCCCGCACCATACGGAGGAGAATGAGTGGTGAAGAAAACGAGAGACTATAAAAGGGAAAGACGAATGAGCAGACGAGATAAAGCGAGAAGGAAGAGTAACACTGAAAAGAGAGAAGTGAAGAAGGCGAAGCGGAGAAAAGTCGAAGGCAAGAGTGTGTAAGAAGCCCCTCAACCTTCAGGAAGATAAACCAGGATCAATGGAAGAAGGACGAAGAGTCAGAAGAATGCGATGGAAGAGTGAGAAGAGTGAAGGAGAGAGGCAAGAGGAAGAAAGGAGGAAAAACGAAAAGAAACATGCGAAAAAATAGAATAGAATGTAATGTAAAGGGAAATGTGAAAAGGATGGAATGAAAGTAGGTTGTAACACGGAGACAATCTTGTAAAAAAAGCTTCAAACCCTTCGGGGAACAATAAAGATATACATACATGGATTACTGATTACTTAATTAACAATAAATAGAACTACGAGCCATTATCTATTCTCCAATAATGAACCAAACTCTATAGCAGTATAAGATTATTGTGAGAATTCCCATTATACGATAAGGCTGAAACTAGCCGCCGTGAGTTAGCCGCCAGGTTGGGTGATTGGGTGTCCGCGTGCCTCAGCGGCTCTACGTGTATCTTCTCGTGTTACTTCGTCGTATTCGATCGCTCGATCGCTTATTCTTGTGGTTGTGCATCTTTTAAAAAAAATGTCTAGCCATGCATTCTTATAATTTCCAAGACGGCTGATCGAATGATGCTTGTTACAAAACGGAACAATATTTATATTTCACGATATAGCCTTATAAACTATCTGATTGAGGGGTCGCGTAACACTCGATCCGCTTGGGTAATGAGCTTAGTTCTGTTTCCTGCAAAGTCATTGCGCGAGCGGATCGAGAGTCGTGAAAATCGTGAAAAAAATATAGTTCCGTTTTTCAGATAGCACCATTCAGTCGGGAATCTCGAAAGCTATAAGAATGCATGATTAGAAACGTTTAAAAAAATGCAAAACCACAAGAATAAGCGATCGAGCAATCGAATACGACCAAGTATCACGAGAAGATGTAAGTGGAGTCGCTGTGTCGCGAGCGCCGGGCGGGGGGGGCATTATACGACACTACGAATAGGTAAAAAACGAGGTTAATTAAAAAATGAATAACCGCTTTCGATCTGAATTTCTCATTGTTGTAAGCATAAAGCACTGTAATTACTTATTACCAGTAATCGCTGTGAGACGCACATCTCCATAGTTGTTAATAATTATTAGAGCATTAAATATGTTGTTTTTCTGTGATACAGTTGATACAAATTAGGGATTATCTAACAAATGTGTACCTAAATTTGAGAATAAAAAGTCTAAATGGAAAATTGTATGAAAAAAACAGTGCAAACAATTCTATTAAAATTGCATTATATTATTTTTGTAATTGAACATTTCTTTGGACTGTGTACTTTAAAATGAACAAATTTCTTCAATGATTATTTTTCATATATTCTTTGAATGGAAATCGTCCGATACACGCACCTGGGTGCGCCTCTTACTTCTGTACTAACTCTAGTAAGTTTGCGCTGCAACTCGTCATTTTATATCGTACTTTCCCAAATCGCAACACTGCGAGAGTGCGTGCGGACGGAGTTACAGTTACGTACAAGTACCAGAGGAACTTACCACTTGAAATGTTGCAAAGAATATAGAAGAAATAATTGAAGATCAAAAATATTAATTTTGGAATTCACAATCCGAAAAATGATAAAAATTACAAGTAAAAAATGTTACTGTTACGTTCTGACCCTCTATCGACACATATTCTTCCAATAAAATTCTGTTTCGAAATGTAAATTACCATGTGCCATTCCATAATTTAATCTCGAATTCATTTGTCATTTCGAGTAGAAACGGTCCAATGCGATTTGTGTTCACAACAATAAGAAATTCTGCGCAAAACCTGTTTGTTTTGTTTTTTTTTATTGTTTTTGTTATAATTGATATCGCTTACTATTATAATTGGGAAGACTAATTAATTTCAATGTATTTCTAGTGATGTACTATTGCAAATCCTGACAATAATCTTGTTCTGGTATGAAGGTCTATTCAATTATTCATGTCTGCCGTAATGGAAAATGGATCTGAGTGCCATTATTGGCTGTTAACAAAGTAATGGGTACTTCTGGGGAAATAATGAATATTAGCTCGCATTTAAAAAAATTATTATTCCCAACTTTGCATATCAACCGGTAAATAGAACCGGTGCCAATTTCGTAAAATAAAACGCGTCTTGATAAAGTGTGTAATGAAAGGGCGAACATTGTCCTCAAAAGTTAACATTTTTAGGAAGTAACTATGACTGTGACTGTCAAAATACATTTTTACGTAAATGTACGATTCTCGCATAGAAATCATTCTTTGCAGATTATGAAAAAGTAATAAGAAAGCAACCTGCAAGTTATATTACAACTTATTATTTTTTTTTCAATTTATTGGTGTGTTAAGTAAAAAATAAATAAAATCCTGGCTTTCATACGATGTACTTTTTTACGAGGAATAGTTTGTGGAATGACAATGGTTAAAACTTTATTCCAATATTTATTTAATGTTAAAGTCTGATCTTAAAATTATGAAATAATTTAGCGATATTATAGATAGTCGTAGTTACTTTATAAAAATGTATACAGTATTTTGTACTTTGTTTTATTTTTTTTTGTTATTAAAAAATGGGTAGCTCACTTAGAGTAGAGGACCTTAGAAACACATTATCTGAAATCAAATTACATCTTCTCTTATTACTATCGTGTTTGTGCCCAGGTTTGTGCCCTGTATTAAATTCTAAATCTCTTTCTGGCTAATTGGCTCGCTGAACGCATCTGTCTCGCACACCGACTACCGCGTTCAGCGGAGCCTTTTCTCTCGTTCCCCTCCAGCAGGTTTGACGCAAATATCCTAAAATTCTAAATCTTTAATTTTGTCGTAACATTAACAGAGTTTTCGACAATATCTGAAAAGTCAACAAAACATTGACCCTCGTCTCGCGACTGAACTGCTGTGAACCGACACCCGCAAGCCAACAGAATGATTGAACGAGTGAACGACACATTGCTTCCCGCTATGACGGCGAAATTGAAAAGAGAAGACGGGCGCGCCTGGGATTTAAATCTACCGTGCATTCAGCGAGATTTAAACGCGTGTCCCAATCAACCAACGGGTAAGAGCCAGTTCGAGCTATTGTACGGGTATACGCCTTGCTTCAACGAAGGGACAATACGTCAGCTGTTGTTACAAGACGAAGCCCGACAACAGATAAGGAAAAGACAACAAACGTGCAAAGCATGTTACGATGCGAACCGAGATGATCACACGAAATTCGAAGTCGGCAATATTGTTTCCATTTCGTCTCAACGAGTGGCCACCGGTGAGAGCACTAAATTTCAACTGAAGAATCGGTGTCTGCTCGTCGTCTCTTAAAAACTCCTGGGTGGCATGTACCGCGTACCTCAACTCCAAGATGACACGCCTGGACGACTATACGCGAGTTACTTAAAAATTTGGAAATACACCGAGAACGAGGAGAAGACCGTCGAAACCGAGGCCAACGATACAAAGAGCGAAGAAGAAACGGAGCACGCAGAATCGATGTAAATGCTCACGCGTGGCGAAAGCAAAAAAGAGGACACAGACGACAAACCCAACGTTCCCTCCAAGTCGGTGGAGACTACGCCAACGATTAAAAAAAAATTGATTAAATAAGGCTACGCCCACAACGTTCTCAACATCCGCCCGATTTCTACGGTATCAAGCCAAATGCGAGTAACCACTGTTATACTCCCGAGTTTCGCGAGCACAGCCGAGGTTACGAATTGTGAAATAACCGAAGTATGCGAGCGTTACGACACCCGTCGCACGACGCACAGTATCGATACAACATTAAATTGGGACAGCATTGCCGTAATCGAAATAATCAGAGCATCTTTCTTAAAACATGAGAAACAGCTCAATTGCTCGTTCCACTTTATCTTCTATAAAGTGCGAGTACGAGCGTACAGCGACAGGTCAGAGTTATCCGATACTGTGCGGCTGCTTGTGACAAGTATACTATCGACGGGACTCGTGCAAAGGGTCTGCCTAAGTAGTATATCTTAGCTATAGTCGGACGATAGTCCGAGCTACGTTTAGGGAACTATTGTAAAAGGGTTTTGTGCATCCCAGCACACGAAATAAAGCATACTCTAACTCGTTACACATCACGAGAGTTTCAATCATTCACTTGGGTTCTAACCCTTAATCGGTACATCCCAAATATTTAAGGGAAGCAATTCCCATCGTCGGGGCTCGGCTTAGCTACCCGGGATTCGGCGGTATAACACCACGAATAAACAAAAAATAAACGAGAAGTGCGAAGAGTATGTCAAACTTCGTCCGCGAGTGAACGCCGGGTCACAAATCTCATTTGATCGACCGAAAGCCAAAAATATAAGATACGATATACCGTCTACGAATATAATAAAACAAAAAAAGAATAAGTATTATATGCGCGGGTAAGAAAAAAAGTATGACTTTTTAATATGAAAACAGACCGTCACCGGAATGAATCATGGGTCGTTCTATCTGGTTAGATTTACAGAATATTCTTGCAAATTGAAATTACGCACCGTTTATGCGTCTAAATGTTTCGGCGATATTTTCAACCGCTCGTATTTCAACACAATTTTTTTGGTAATAAGTAGCTAGAGATCGTCACCGTGCCAATTCATGGTGTAATTGATATATATGAACATTTACAAGATTCACATAAATGTACAACAAATGTGAACAGTGCGTGAGGAAGTTGCAGTCGTTTGTTTGTCAAAACGCTGTACGGAGACTGGCGTTTACGGCGCTACCGAACTCAATGGGCTTGCCGCGCTAAGCCTCGGCTGGCGGGTACTGTCCCGTCCATAAACCACGTACACGCGTTCGGTAGCTGCGTTTGGTAACTTTAGCGCTATGGTTGAAACACATATGCCATATGTGTACACATCACATCAGCGACTTGAGAATTTACGCGGTTAATCTATCGATCATCACGAACACAACGATATCTGGTTTTTTCCGGTGACGGGTTTTTATCATTATCAAAAAAAAATTTTAAGTTTTTTTTTTTTCATTCGCGGGTTGAAACACATATGACATATGTGCACGCATCACATCAGCGACTGGAGAATTTACGCGGTTAATCTATAGATCATCATGAACACAACGATATCTGATTTTTTCCGGTGACGGGTTTTTATCATTATCAAAAAAAATTTTTTAGTTTTTTTTTTTTTCATTCGCGGGTTGAAACACATATGATGTATGTGTACGCAACACATCAGCGACTTGAGAATTTACGCGGTTAATCTATCGATCATCACGAACACAACGATATCTGATTTTTTTCGGTGACGGGGTTTTATCATTATCAAATTTTATAAATAAGTAAATAAACTTCGTATTTTGCTTTTTGCAACGAGTAGTGCGAAATGCTTTGTTGGTATCGCCGTCTCGGCGCTCAGCCACGATCGGACACGTTGAAGCGCGCGAAGCCCACCGCCACGGGGACAACTCTCCGGGTGAGGCACCCGTACGTAAAGGGTTAAAATTTGAATTATTCGATAAATAATGATTCTTTGACATTTTCTTATGACCCGTATTCGATCTGCATTCTTTCCGCGAAAGAAGATCTCACTGGGGCGATAACGAAATCCATGAAATGTATATAAACTTTCAACACACAATATGTGACACGTGGGCACAAACACGAAGCTAACAAAATATATATACCACTCAGCACATTATCGTTAAATAATAAAGAGAAGCCAATATAATTGTTTATACGTACTTTTGACGATAGGTCCACTTGTTCTAGTGTTTCTTGTTATTTATTGGTTTGTTAGCCATGTTTTTTTTGGTATAAAAAAACTACTCGAACTTTGTCTATGGAATCACATGCGCGCGCAAAGATCACTTTCTGCTTCACAGTTTCACTGAACAATTTATAATTATAGATAAAGAATAATATAAATACGGAATCACGTCGCATCGACTGAGAACGTAATTGTTGTAGCGTCAACTGCGTGCAGCGTTCGGTAGCAAACGTAACAATTATATGACGGCGCTCGAAGGACTCAGCCGCGTATACGTCGTCTGCTACCTTTGTTTCACGCACACGCTTACGCTTTGTTTCGTTCGCCGCTACTGCGGTTTGATCGCGCAGCGGTTCGCAATGTTAACGTTTCTTTTCGCAATATGAAAGCAAAGAAACTTACAAAAATGTTCGCGGCGTATACAAAAAGCAATAAAATAAACGGAATATAACGATTCTTCGTCGCATTGTTAGAGATTTATCACGTATAATAGAAGCCAGTAAAAATCTATTCGATATTGAAAAAATTGTTATTGAAAAAAGATTTTCGGGAAAGCAGTACTTTAAATCGATTGAAAATTATCGAAAACACGTTACCAGTCTGCTAATTTTCCCCACGCCGAAGGGCGGGGAGGGAAAACGGCAGATTTAAAAAATCATACTTCAATTTTAAACAAATGGATTTCAATTTCATTAAAAAATTCTAATTCGATTTCAGGTTTAACGAAAACAAAGCTTTCAGTATGAGGAAGCAAAAAAAATGCGAATATAGAGATTGATAAACAATATCGACTCTCTATCCGTACCATACTTCTGAAAAGTATGTCTCTCTTTCTTTCTTTCTTTGTCGCCGTCTCTCCTTCTTTCTAGAGATGTGTGCCTTACCGAAGAGAGAATTACGGGGGGCACTTGTGTATATCAAGTGACAGATACGGCCACGTGCCGACGGCAGCCAGGAGCGTGGCCCCGTAACCAAGTTGAAGGGAGCAGAGGTACCTGCTTGACAAAACGCGATTTTTTGCGAAATATTTCGTCGCGGGCTCACTTCGTTTATTATTATCATTTTTTATTTTAATATATATATTTTTTTATACATCCACTAAGTGTGTAACGTACAGTTTTACACCTTGTAAAATAAAATTTCGTACGATCCTCGTGCAAAAAACGTTTTCGTAACTCGTGTGATTGCAAAACTTGTCACAAAAAGTTTGTTCGCACTTGTATCGCAATGATTTATGCCACTCGGTGCGAGTTGCATAAATCCCACACGCAAAGCGTGCGTGAAGTCGGCACTTCTCGCACCCGTGAAATAACATTTTGTACCATACTTATGCGAGAAACTTTTTCTTAAGTCGTGTGATTACAACACTCGCCTTTGGCTCGTGGTACAAACTAACACTCGTCACAAAAAGTATCATCATATTCGTATCGTAATATACTCACTTTTGAGCTCATCCAGAACTCGCTCACATAGCTGCTATAAAGTCAGAGGAACAAAGTGAAGTAACCATGAAACCAACCTGCCGCCCACCCACGAATAATAATGATCACTCCTGCTCCCGATAAGTTTCAACAAACATTCAATTTCGAAAGGGTTTAAATGTCTATTTGTGTGAAATAAAATCCCAAGACTGAATATAATAAAGTGGAGAAAATATATCATTTGTTTAAATAATTTTTTTTTCGACTGAAAAAAATTTCTCATCAGAACACTGTTGCGAACAATCAACTGATAAATGATATTAATTTTTCGATCTATGAAAAAGAAACAGGCTCTCGGGTGGTGTCTTGGGGGGTCGGTGATTCGAGGTGACGACTCACCTCTCCCAGACGTACATATTTTTCAAAAAATGACACACAAGTCAGTAAATCTCATACTCACCACTTGGAATCTTCGACGTATTTAGAGCGTCGTTCCGACTTGCCCTGATTCCCCCTACGATTTTACTCAATTATTCAATATACGAAACATCAAAACTTCCACTAAACATTTTTTTACGGGCCTCTATGTTCGTAAGATCATTTGTATGGAAAATAAAGTAAAAGCCTTGCGCGAGTCTCAAAACAAAACTAAAAAAAACGGCTCAAGATATTTGCACACTGCTACACAATTATAAAAAAGATTTATTTTACAAGATTAAGCTTATTATTTCGTCAACGTTAAACAACACATTGAAAAGATCGCAACAAACAATATACTCAATTTGTCTAATTAACCCTTGCAAACAAATTTCCAATATTGCGATATTGAAATTATCGCTGCATACTATTATAGAACTTCTTTTTTTTTTTTCTTTTGTACCATAAGCTTATAATATTTGTTAATCACGTATCCATAAGCCACGTGATCGTGAAGCGATGATAGTGAGAAACAATCGCTCTTGAAACGTCAAACGCGATAGACACGATTACGACAATATCGAACACAGAGACTATGAGTAAACGCGTGACTCCATTACTGTCACAAGGGAGATCGCGAGCGCGAAGCACATCGAGTGCAATCGAAACGTAAAACGCGTACAGTACGATCAACTCGACGAGAAACGTTGCGCGAGCATTCTATTTACTTTCTTAAAGATTTATTTCCTTTCTATCGTTACTCCGTTCGGACAGATTATCAAAAACAGTATTGTGTGATTTTCATCCGCGTGTACCGGTGTTTTACCCCTTATTTCCACGTAATCCTGACAAACCGCCGAGCGACGGCACAGCGCGTAGTGAAAACGTTAATATAAAGAAACGTCTTTATCATATTCATCTTGATATCTCCCTGTAATGCGAAATTCTAAGAGAAGATTTTAAAAGTCCTGTTTTCATTCATCGGAGCGCACTTTTTTCTTATCCAAGTAAAAACATTTTTTTTTTGTATCGGAAGCTTCAAACATTCTTTTTGCCAAACCATATATTGGCAAAGTAGGTAAGCGATAACTCTCAGCAATGAAAAACTTTTGCAATTTCCATTATTATGAATTGGAGCGCACCAATTGATTTTTTAGTCAAAGAAAAAAATTCTGGATTCGCAGCGGCAGATTGAAATCTTGATACAGTGCGACTAGTGTAAATCAGAAAAAAGTTTTCTAATTTTCTAATGCCTTTTTGTCACCGATCGGTGTAAAAATAAAGATAAAAAAATCAGTATCGGGGGCTTCCAATATTCTGTTCGACAAACTATATATTAGCAAAGTAGGTAAGCGATACCTCTCAGCAATGGAAAACTTTACAAATTTCATTATTATGAATGGGGAAGCGCACCAATTGATTTTTGAGTCAACTTACCGAAAGCCAACGCAGAGAGATATTTAACCCGCAAACAAAATTTGATATAAAACTATATATCACTGTGACATCTTTTATCATGTGAATACAAATGTATCGCATTGATATTCGCAGAGTATATTGCTTGTAAATCCTGGAAAGGATTGTGGATAAAACGAAGGGTACTAAAAAAAAAGTACATAACCTTGTCTTCTCTTGTATCTTCGAGTTTTCGAGGATACCAAAGGACATGCAGGTATTCATCATTGTCCATCGCAATTCTCGTACTCGGCATTTCTGATGTATGTTTCACACCACTTTTTCCTTTCGAAACGAATAATACACGAAACGAATAAAAAAATCTGTTGCTCCATAACAACTTTCGCACCAACACTTCACTTCGTATGAACTTTTACGACGCGGAACTCCAAGTCAGTGCCCCTATCGGAGTGTTGCGTGGAACGCAAATTCGTCGATAATTACCCACATGATCTAAGATCCTGCAATTCTCTTTATTCTTATCGTGGAGAACAATAAACGTTATATCAAAATACGTGTCTTTTCAATGCCCAGGACTACGTTCTCTTCGTTTTTCATAAAAGAGCAAAGACAAGAAAATAGCATAACCTCTGTAATTGTAGGGTACCCGCGATAACGAAACTACTTTTTTTTTCGAATCGAGGAAAAAATCGAGAACGTAGTCCGGTATCTAGTATTTCTACGTGTGTATCTAAATTTTTATTGAATTTTACTCAGCCGTCGCGAAGACATTCAGGATCGCATTTTGACGGAATTAACGTGTAAAATATGACACTGTTTTATCAACAGAAATGTTTCACATGACCTTAAACTACTTGGCGTCGAGACGCTACCGCGTCTCTTGATAAGACCATCGTATAAGAAACTATGTATTAAAATCAAACGATTTCAACATTTCACAATTCAGAGATAAGCAAATTCAGGGTCGCAAAAGCATATTCTATCGGGTGAAAAATAATTATGAACTATTTACTTTGCAACTGTTTCCAGTTGTCCTCCATGCATCTCAACGACTTTATTACGTTGGCTTGATCTTCTCTGATCTCGGTTATTGACGAAGCCATTGACGCAAAATCCTTCTTTAAATCGTGGAGAAGGTTCAAGTTTTCCTGGCACTGGCAGCAGCAATCAATTCTGTTTTTTGTTGTTTTTTTCGCTTTTTCCCTATACATATATTTAGACATTGAATTTGATTCAGTAAGAGAATGCCGTCACCCCCTTCAAAAAATCTGTATACATATATAAATAATTTAATCGTATACCCTAGTCGTCCTTAATGATCATTAGGTTTCGTGCCATTTGGTAGGAATACCAACCACCACCATAACCACTATCACGACTGTAGGGTATGGGGTATATTCAATTCCAAACTTACAATTTTGTTGGAAACTTTCTTCTCTTTTCGTGTCGCCTTCTCCCCGTATTTTTTTTTTTTTTCTCATGCGAGTCTTTATTCTATAGAGGATGTAACGTTTAATTACAGAACTATGGCTGTTGTCCAGTAAGTTAACAAATTGCCCGATTAATTCGAAATTCTCACATGACATTGTTGTCGTTTTGATTGATTCACAAAGCTGCTTCTATAAGCAATCTAATTTTATAATTTTTTCCGTCTCACGAAGGAAACTCTGTATAGAAAATAGAATGATGAATGATGAATAGAATGAATAGAATGATGACTGTATAATGGAAAATTTGAGACATTTTTTATTTTTCTCCATTATTTTACTTTTAGCTCAACATTTAATGCAGAAACGTCCTTTAAAAATAACAAAAAACAACTGATCAAGAATCGCGGTTACATCTGATAAATATATAGCGAATACTTTTAACTGTGCAAATACTCATACGACAAAAGTATCTATTTTATATAGTTTTTGAATTTCATGGCTAACGACAGAAAAAATGTAAAATTTCATATGATACATTGTTCATACACTCGACGTGATAACTTACCTTTGCTACGAGGGGAACAATCGATTTTGTTGTGCTATTTGCTGTCGTCGGCGGCCCTGCAACGTGCGACGGCGTCGAAGACAGCGGTGTACAAAAACTCACCGAGTCCTCGGACGTTCCTGGCGCAGCCGTCGTTAATATTGATACATCACGATTCGCAGTCGAATGTGATGCAGTCGATACGATACCGTGGATTGACGGTTTGAGAGCCGACGAATTTCCCGTCTCAATCGTCAGCCCGTTAGCCGAATCATGGGTGATCAACGGACCGTCTGCGATGATCGCATTTAACCCAATCGGGTCATTTGCCGAAATTGACAATGATGAAGTCGAGATACCGTCATTTATTGTATCAGAAGTGTTCACCTACGACAAATATCGATTATGCGTTTTCTTTGATACTAGAACGAGAGTACGCGCAAAGAACCGAAACTATAAGACGGACTCAAGAGCTGTCGAATAATTGTCGATGAGTATAGTACAGAGAAGCGGCTGGAAAGACAGCGAAGTGAGTGGAACCACGGGACCAAAGGAGGGGGCTGTAAAGAATAACTGAGAGCAAAGTAAACGGACAGAAGAGGAAAACGTACAGGAGAAGACAAGAGAACCGGAGAAAAATGAAGAAAGAGAGAAGGAAGAAAGAAGCACGAAGGTGATCGGAATATGTTGTAAGGAGAAAGGAGGTACTCTCGCCTGAGGAGAACGATAAAAGAGAATGGAAGAGGAAAGAACGAGCGGTAAACGTATATTGAACTTTTTTTACCAACCTGTGAAGTTTCAACATTATCCAATACGGCCTTGAACTTTTTCACCATTGTCGATTCTTGCAAGACCGTTTGTCGTCTTTCAAATTTTTCTAAAATGAGAATTTAAATAAACTTATAATATAAGTCGGTCTGTACTCCGTACAGTTCAGTGGTAGGAGTTCTATATACGTGGCAAGTTTTCAACTCAATATCTCAACGTTTTAATGCTTTCATATTCTAATCGCGTTGACAGTCCTTGGGGGTCTCTTATCTTTACGAAAAAAAATTGATCCATGAAAGAAGATAAGGACGCAAATTAAATTTCGACATTTTTTTCACATTTGTTAAATATCTCCAGACAAATCCTTTAAACATTATATTTAGAAAAATGCATGTCCAGATGAGAATCCCGCATCGTATCTTGTACAAAAGTCGGCGAAGAATCCGACACGATGCGGTCGAGATTCCGGATAGATTTTGAATTGGAGTCTGTATGAAATATTGTATAGAAGCGCGAACCGTGCCTTTTGTTGCAAGTTCCGTAGAAACGATGCGGGACTCCTGCCAAATGGTCTCCCCAAGCATCGATATGATAAAAGGGAATCTCGAAGCACGTCGCGTAATAACAAAAATTAGTCACGGCTACGTCACTACAGTGTCTAAAATGGTTTTCAGCTAATTTCTTCGCTTTCAATTTTTTTTTTAGTTTTCGAAGTGTTTTTTTATCTCTTTTATTTTCCAAGAAAATTATTTGCCACAGTCCTGCGAGGAAATGCTCTTCTTTGTTCTATCGATGCTTGGACAAGAATCTTGGCAAGAGTCCCGCATGATTTCAGAGCTTGTGACTGAATGTCGACAGAATCCTGCCAGATTGTTCGTCGATTTTGTAAACTTGGCCTGAGATTCACACCTGGATACTTTTCTTTTACGCATAATGCCTCATGTTGAACAAGGACGTTGTTCTATATATTTCTTGAAATCACCCCATGCTACTAAACCTCGTGGATGATAATGAGAAGTGTGGAAGTACTAGCGTATGTAATTTGTATACATTTTTCTAATTGTATTAATAGGATGCCTCTTTTCTGGTCAGTTGAAATCGCTAGTCGTTACGCAAATATTTAAAAAATTGGATAATAATGGCAATAATTAAATATTACTAACCATGGTTGTTACTTCTTTCGGTGAGATATTCGATGTTCGTTTTTTTGTAGATTTTCCTTTTTTCGATTTCTGCTTCTGACCATTGTCCATTTCCGAAGGCAATTTAATGACTGTCTGTGTACATGGAAAAATATTGATAGAATAGTGTCGAACAATGGATTAAAATTTGGCATTTGCATTAACGAGGGTTGAGAGAATGTACAAGCGTGGAAAGACAAGCCAGCCTTAAACTTTTAATGCGCTTTTATTCAAGACGATTCAAAGTAGGTCTTCAGTATTCTCGATTTGATGGCATTTCTTTGAAACTTTAACATCGCGTTCATCAACTCTACATCGATGAAACTGCTATTTTTATCGAATCATTACCGCCGTTACAATGATATAAATTAGAAAAATGAAGTGACTGAGCATTGGGCTCATGTAAAATAGTCCATTTTCAATTGTGTAGGTTGTGTTCAATTGTGTAAGACTACCCAAACAAGTACTTTGAAGGGAGATGTTGCTATGAAAGACTCGAGTCGATAAAATTATATTTTAGATATTCGGAACTATCGCAATAACAATGGATACAATATATGGATACCATAGATTGGATACAATAGAATGTTAATTGCACGTGCAAAGTGCATTCTGCTTCAGAGAAAACGAAATCCGTATTGCAATCGTGTGAGAGCGAGACAGAGGGTTTGAATTTGAATAATTATGAATGGTACGATCGTAAAGTAAACAAGAGAGTATGCCAGAAATCTCGTTATACAACAATTTTTCTTACGAAGGACTTTCCACAATACATGAACATTCACATCTCGAATCGAAGTTTCGATATTTTTAAAATGAGACTCCAAAATCGCAGATACTGTATAAATGTAAGTCAGAGTATTAGCCAATGTCCATTCAATATATTGTATAGCGTACATGAGTTGTTACTACAAACTCTGCAACGGATTGCAAGATTTAACACACGCTCTTTTGTATACCCATGTGTACTATTAATTGTACGTAATTTATCAAAAATTGTTTTGTATCAAGACGTTTTTGTAACATATGCATCTCAAGGTATTCGAACAACTCATTTGTGAGAAAGTGTGCTTATAGATACATCTATATGTACAAAAGATATAGTGGAATGTTATTTCATTAATGTGTGTAAAGTTGAAAATATATTTAGAGCATATAGCGTTAAGCAAAGTATTTCTCATCGTTAATATCTGAGTGAACGTACCATTTACATTATATTCCCATAATTTTTGGGGAAAACCCGATGTAGTGTTTTATGCCTGTGTTAAAGTGCACAACTTTGCTCGCTACACAATTAGCATTGACGATAATTTCCGGACGCTGCTCATTGAGTACTTCGAATATGTGGTCCAGTATGACTTCGTTGAAATCCCTTGGAGTAACGATCTTTTCATTACCATAAAGATAACATGTATCATTGGCAAGCACAAAATTGTGAATTTTCATTATTTTTTTCGACTGTAGTTTAACTGCAGTGTCGTCTGTTTTTTTTGGCCGTGTATAAGCAGTACTGCTGATAACCGATATACGGTATTAAGGAAATAAATAGGGAACCGAGTCGCGGGTGTCCGTGAGGGAGCGCCGAATTTACGTGGAAAAAATGCGCGTCGCGGGTGTCCGCGAGTGAGCGCCGAATGTACGTGGAAAATGCGTGTCGCGGGTGTCCGCGAGGGAGCGAAGATTTTATGGGGATATTGCGTGTCGCGGGTGTCCGCGAGGGAGCGTCGATTTGCGGGGGAAAGTGCGCGTCGCGGGTGTCCGCGAGGGAGCGTCGATTTTACGGGGAAGACGGGGGCGAATCTCCGTCAATGTCCCGCCGAAAGTTCTCGGTTGCTGTTAAGAGACGGCCCACGCACCGGCGCGGATCGCGGGGGTTACGCCGTTTCGGCGCGTTGGTGTAGGCTACGAAGTCCACCTCACTTACCGCGATGGGGATGAGGGGTCCCCGCCGTTCCGTACGCGGCCGCGGTGCAACGAGTTTTGCCGGCTGCGAGGCGCGTAGGTGGCACGAGAATGGCGCGTTGGATGCGTCGATGGGTGCCGGGAGTCTCCGGAGAATCGTCGGGGGTCCAGAAGGGACGTAGGGGATCGTAGGAATCCGCGTTGAGACGACCGGCGTCGGCACGTACGGTTCGGGCCATGAAAGAACTACTCGACTTCCGAGTATCACGTCTGACGTGATGAGAGGCTTGCTCGGGGGCCGGCGTAGGAGCTCCGGTATTGCCGGAGAGTTTACCGGTATCGCTGGACAGTTGACCGGTATCGCGACGTTGCGCGGTTGTTCGTTCACCACGAAGACCGTGCGCGAGTCTATCGCGTTCTCCTTGGCCTCCTGATTGAGAAGCCAATTTAGGCCTCGCACGCCGCCGCTTTTCCCGGCGAGATACTGGAGGTGTCGCTGCAGCCTCTTTCGTCCCGGGCGTTTCGGCATAGAGCGATGTTCCGTGGATGGTAACGGGGAGGAATCGTTCGGGATTTTGGGGAGCGTCTCGAGTTCCAGCCGTGCGAGCTTCCGCGAAGGAGCACGGTTACGGTCCGGGACTGTGAGACGTCGGAGGATGGGGAGCGAGTGCGTCCGAGTCGAGCACGAGAACGTGCGTCGATCCCGAAGCACTAATTCGCACTAGCGAGCGTTTCCGATTCTCGGAGCACGAGGCGTGCGTCCGGGGACAAGGAAGCTCGAGGAGTGCGAAGGAAGGGAGGGGATTGCGAATTTCGAGTCGGGACCTGAAAAGGTCCGATTGCATAAAAATTTGCTCTGAAAGAGAGCAAATTTTTCGAAGGTGTTCCGAAAGGAACGAGTTTTCGAAGATTCCCTCGATGAATTATCGCGGGAGGTGATTTTCGACGTTTCGTTCCGAAAAGAACGGAAGGCGCGATGAATCCCACGATGATTTATCGCGAGAGGCGATTTTGCGTTGTGCGAACGAAGAGAGCTCTGAAAAGGGCTAGGATGAGGTAAGTAGAGAGCTATTGCTCGAGCTGCTTCGTTGGACCAAGTGGCGACGAGCTCCGGGAGTGCGCGCCTTAAATACACTCTTGCGGCTGACTGCCGCGCCAATCCGGGGGAACGCGCGATCCCATTGGCGCGCCAGTCGGTCCGACCGCAGAGCCAATGGGACCGCGCCACGGTTTCTCCGACTGTGGCACACTCCGGAGTCCCGTCTTCTTTATTAAATAATACGGCGAACAAATACATAATAACAGAAATTAATAGATACATTAAACTGGATATATATAGTAACGATAAAAAGGGGCGCGAGAGAGCTTTGCTGTGGGAAAAAATGTACGGACCCCGTACAACACTGCGAAACACTATTCCGTTGTAAATGCATCGATCGTATACTTTAACGGGAATCTGCACGTCGCGTAGAAGACTCATCATTGTATGTTGCAATTTTGTATTGGTTTGGCCTACACCAATCAGCGTTACGTCATTGCCAGTTTTTACACAGTTGGCAAGCAGTATCGGTTTGAACAAATTGTGACAGTAATTGCGACAAGCAGCAGACGTAGTCGTATTGTCAATATTTGCTTGAATTACTATTTTCTGCAAAAATGTATTAGCTATTTGGTGACTTACTCCGTGTAGTGCATTAATATTACGTTTAAAATAGAAGATGCCGTTCTCGAACGGAAACGTGGAGCTTCCCCATAGAGGTCCACTCTGTCTCACGGCTTCACCTAGATGCAGCATTGAATGCAAATTAAATGTCATAACTCGCTCCCCGTATAGAATTTGACATTCTCCTACGAACTTTAACAAATCATACTCGCACCGCCAGATATCTCTTTCACTAATCTCAGATTTCATCAGTGTGAATATGCTCCAAACAAACAAAACATACGATTGAAAGTATCGTTCATCGAGTATGCCGTCTAAGCATGGCACACTGTCGAGCAATGACCAGGATTCCTACTCCGATGCTTTCCATTTCGCAGCATATTTTATCGGTCTAACCAGTCTATGGATTTCTTGAGGCCGCTTTATATACGATCTTCGATTATCGATTTCATCCCGATAACGAGGCTGCAAGTAGTGTTCCGTCATTGGAGTTGTCCATATGCTCCCCATTTGTTTCGTTACGCCCAATAACACGCCATGCATGTAGTCTATGGGCAACCCCCAAACGCAATCAAAATGATTCCACCGCATAAGCTCTGAACGGTTTTTCACACCGTTTACCGATTTATTGCCAACAACTTCGTTATCTGCAACGTCTTGACAATGGCTTTCCTGAGTCCTCAGGGCCGAATCTTTCTCAGTTAATGGATAACGCATTGCTCTACCATCGTGAGATCCATAAGCATAGCACCAGCTACAACCGTAATGTCCGTTAAATTGGAAACGAAACTGCACCACGGGACGAACTACAGTATCCATGCAGAGCAGAAGGCAATAGAATTTGCAATTTTTCTCTCGCCGGTCGATTTTACAATGCAATTAACACCATGCGTCATTAACTTCTCAGCTTGGTTCATGAAAATCGAAAGGTACAATTTCATGAATTCAGGCTTTGGCTCTTTATACGTCACAAACAAGCCCGCAAGGATCACGGTACGGATTCGATTACGAGGAGATAATTCATTGATGTGAAGTTGAATTGGCCAGACACTACGGTTCGAGCTTTTGAATATTGGTGCCCCATCTGTGTTGACGTTATACGTTAAAGCTCCTGGTGACACTCTCTGAATCTTCTTGTATAGATTTGAATCATATACATCACGGATCGACCCGTTGGTCGGTATTTGTTTTATCTTTTTCAGGGTCTCCAATAAATTTGACTGCATTGTTTCGTCATTGAGTAATAATTGTAGTTGATATTTCATGTCAATAGACATAAACTGATTTGGACTTTCTGCCGTAAGATTGTATAGCTTTTTGCAGCTCTTGCATTCGATTCGTGTCTGACTCGGTCTTTCTGCCAAGTTACGTGATGATATGAGTTTGTTGCAATTGATCGTCTCGCAGTAATAATGTAATGATATTTTATCGCGAGGAGGATTAAACACTTTGGATCTAGCGTAAGTAGTAGCATTCCATGATTCGAAGTCCGGTCCAGCTAGAATCTTAATGAGATCTATCAAGTCGTCTTCATCTCTGCGCGTATGATTTTTTGCTATTGAAAATGTCAATGCCATCATTAATACATCTGATACAGTCTTTTGAGCTGCCGGAAACATAACAGTTTTTCCTTGCATCGTATCTGTATTAAATGGCTGTGTGAATTCTTTGTCCGCTGTATCGTCATTCTGTGCCGAAGAATCGTCCGATTCACTTTCTGTAAAAGTTTTATCATCTTCGTCACTATCATCGTCACTTGTATCCTCTACTATAGATTCGTCTTGCACCATGTGTGGAGTATGTTCGCATTGATTTGACATGTGTTCGATGGTATCAGAACACACATCTGTCCCATTGGAAGACGGGCCAGGAGCTGCTTCAAATTCATCGTCGTTATTCGGTAAAGAATGTATCCGGAAGTCCGTATGCCCCTCGGACACGTTAGGAGAAATAAAATAATTTTTATTCGATGTTGTCACTTCAGTGATTGAGACACAAGTGTTTAATTTATTAGTTCCTTCGGCAGTTGATACGAAAGAAACATCCTCAGTATTGCCTATAATTTTTTATTTTAATTTACTTCCCGGTAGGTTATTCTGTAGATTAGATTAACTTTCTGAATCTCGTAGTATTTAAAGTATGTACTTGTGAATCGCTCTCTGAACCATGCGAAAAAAACCATGCGTCCCTTGTAAGCATAGTAAATATGCGCCTTTGAAAATAAATAACATGTCGAACCCCGTTTTTTGAACATTTATCTAATAATACTTGTTTCCTAAGTACTTCGCAATAGAAATGGAGAGTAGTACAGTGTAACGGAGCCTTTATTCTGATAAATAAATCCTCGATTTCGGTGTCTCGACGAGTCGGGGGTAGTGGCGGGGGAATCGGGGAAATACGGGGTTCGAAAATAACTTGTAAAATGCGGGTGAGATTAACAATAATATAATTAAAAGAAGGCAAAGAATTGATACAAAAGAAAAGTAAATAAATGACTGAAAGTAATGCAAAAGAAGAACTTGTAACTAATACTAAAATAAAGAATGCGAAAATAATACAAAAGAATGACTTGAAAAGAATAACTCGAAAACTATAACTATCGCGGGTACTATGCTAAATGGTGGCGTCCGGCTCTCCAACTGTCGGTTGGTCAACGCACGGGGGGAGATGATCTCGCAGGGGGAGGGAAGTACAATAAAATAATTAATAATACTCCTGCCAACACAATCGCCAGCAGGGACGCGGGGGGGGGGGGGGGGGGGGATGATATTAACAATAAAATAAGGGGATGAATGAATAAGGGGTTGTTCGGCATACGCACTCGTATACCGTAGGCGTAAGGGCGGGGGGGGGGGGGAAGAAGCTAAGAATACGGGAAAACTATAATAATCGGAGTGATTCGCAAAAAAGGGGGGGAATAACAAAAGATCAACAATAATAATAATAATACGCGATCATACCGGCGATCGGACGCGATAATTATGCAATCACTGCGGGGATAGGGGTGAACACGATGGGAAAAGATCACGGGGAAAAGATGGCGACGATTCCGCGCGGCAAGGGGATATTTGCCATTGGGCGTTCTCGCCAAGCGTACGGGGGTGAAATAATCGAATAATATGTATGGGACGACGGGGTGTGGGGTATGACTCGTCAGGCGATACGTTTTATAACAAATACAATCTCAAAAAACAGGGACTTCAATAATTTGGGCGCCAGTTACCATTGACGGGGTAACACCGTTATTTCGACAAAGGTTGACTCTAATAAACTACTCAAAACGTGGCCGACGGCTAGTCATAGGGCAGGGGACGACTCAGGGGGGGGGGGGGAACTTCGAACTATTGGCTCGTAATTTAATACCTTCGGTCACAAAATAATATCCAAGGGGTTGCAGGGGGTGCTTCGGGGATTTTTAGGGGATTTTTCGGGATACGGGGGAACGGGGAATCTCACTTAGAATAGTTAATTAACGGCTATACGCCACTTACCACGTGCACGCTTCTACCTGTAGCAAACGCCGGGCAATGGCGACAGTCGTTGCCTTGCGAAAATGCCAACTATCTTCCGTCGCGAATTCCTTCTAATTCCGAGGGCCGGGGACGGGGAAAATACACTCGATATGTTCCAAGGGGATACGGCAACGCAAAGGCTCCTCACACTCTACGTTCCGGTCAGCCTTTCACACACGAATTCGTAATATAAAATATAATATAATAGCACGCGCTAATAGACTCTCACACGTGCACACCGGGAGGGATCCGGGAGGGACGGCAACACAGCAGTGGCGAGGCGCGAGGGATAGCGAGTCTCCTCGTCGACGCTCTCGCATCTCCCTCTACTGTTTCCCTCGCTCTCTCGCTATCGTTGTCATCTGATGATACGCTTCTCGTTGTTGACTCGTTCGGTGACTCGCGCGGGGAGGGCAAGGGGGGGGGGGGGAAGACGCGGGGAATATACGCAAAATACGCACTGTAAGAGCAATACAAATTATACTATTCGCTCGGCTACCTATCGCTCACGTGGTAAGTAGCGGGCTCGACTCGAGGGGATTTTGGGAATATTTGAACGAGGCTACCTCGTTACAACAAACAGGTGTAATAGTAAGGCCATGTAGAGTGTGAAAAATAGGCTGACTTACAGGCCTTCGAATGAGTAAGGCTCATGGCGCCCAATGCACTTTTTTTGGTCGACTTTCGTCAGCATGGCGCCAGATTTGAATGATAGTAACATATCTCGACCATAGACACGAAAAACTCTTTCAGGCAATAGATCACACGTTAAAGGATTCGTCGAATTACTACTGAAATAAGTTGTTCCGAGACGTTGATTCAATAATATATTTTTTATTTTATTATGGCTGCCTTTATTCGCATAGAGGAGGTCTGCGTCATATGTTGCCAGAATTCAGAAAATCGTGATGCTCGATCCTTTTTTGTGTCGTTAATCACGATGATAATAAAGTTTTATACAAATGATGACTACAACACGGCTCACATGGTGCACTCATTACCTTTTTGAGACAGTGAAGTAAAATAAAAGTTAATCTCGCCGAGAATGATGTCCGACGGATTTGACATGGAACCGTAATCTGATTTCAAGTTTTCTAATTCTAAGTTTTTGATTATTTATTCGATTGTTTCAAATTTGAGAATCATGGAGTATGGAGTATGATCCATGGCGCATACGGCGCTGGTGGCAGCCATGCTCCCGAAAGTCCAACTTTTTTTTCGCAAAACGTGATAGACGTCTAAAATTTAAAGCAATCTCGAATATTACGTTGACGTTGATTCATCAACGTCTCGGCACAATTTATTTCAGTAGGAATTCGACAAATGCTTTTACGTGTAATCTATTGGCTGAAAGCGTTCTTCGTGTCTGTGGTCAAAATATGTTACCATCATTCAAATCTGGCGCTATGCTGACGAAAATCGACAAAAAAAAGCGCATCGGGCGCCATGGCCTTACTCATTCGTAGACCTGTGTGTCACCCGAAAAATACAAAGTTAGAAGAAGAGCAATCTAGATTAGAAAACAAAAGCACCAATTGAATATTCAGCCGTCATCTATTAAAGAGGCTCGCCGCGTTCTGAGTTAGTATCGCAGCGTTCTCAATGTTTAAATTTATTTAATTCTTGGGATTTGTGTTTCTGTAATGGAATAGTAAATAAAAAATATTTCAATGGCATGGCATACAGTCACCAACATTGCGTGCGTTTCACATGTCAAATATTCTCTTCTGTATTAAATAGCGAAACGTTGACAATTTGTATTATTTTTATAACTACATCTTTTTTAGGGCGAAGCTATAACGTGAAAGAAGAATGAAGGAATGGAGAGGCGAATATTTTTAAAAATAAGCATTTTACGATACGCTTTCGCAATTAGTGAGTAAAACAAACGTACGAGGTTAACGTGACTAGTTCTTATACTGTGCATTGTAAAAAATAAGTTGAATTTTTAAAAAGTTTTTATCCCAATATATTTCAAGAAATCAGTGAACATATCAAACAGAAAAAAAATGATCATATTTTCAAAAATAAGTCAAATTAACCAAAATTTTTTTACAAACAAAAGACATGGTAGGAGAGAATGGGATCAGTTGAATCGCTGGTTAATAGCATCACAAGTGATCCAAATCACTGGGGGGCATCCCGGGACCGCAATATACTGACGAAATGTTTTCGTCCTCCGACGTTCCTCCCGTCTTTCCGAGTGACATATTTCTTTCCAAATACAGTAGGTCTACAGTTTACCGAGCGCGGTTATATCGGGAATTGCGAAAACGCGAAAAACAATGAAACTGGACTCAGACTTCCCTACGCCAAAAACACTTACATTTTTTAATTTTTAATAAATGAATAGATATGTGTCAAGCGTAATAGATACACATACTTATATATGTCAAGTATTATTATTTCTTTAATAGAAATTGTTGTAAAAAAGTTTCTGTTTCACTGCTAGATCTGGCATGTGGTTCATGGTGATTCTTTCAAATATTGAAAGGCCAATTTTTTACAGCAACTTGCATTGAAAAATAATAGTTCTTGACATTATTAACATTTACGTTCTATTACACTTGGCCCGGATCATTTTATTAATTTTAAAATTTGATAAATATAATTATCAAGTACTCGGCATAACATTTTTTTTTTTCAAATAATTTAATGACAGGGTGATTGAATAATTGTCCACGGCCACTTCAAAGAAGAAGTCCTTAAAGGTTAAATACGATGTCACTGGGCATATAAATACTATATTCGAATTTATATAAGCGGAAGAAGAACTGTATAAGTTCAATCTCCGAAACACCGCAGAAAAAACATCACTTCGTTGCATTAACAATAATTCATAAGATGGTAAAGAGTTATAAAAACGATTCATAATGATCTCATAACCTCTAGAGAGTTAGAAATAAACATACAAGAACTATACGAACTCAATAGTTGGGTAATCTAAAGTGAATCTCGTACTGTCGTTCTTTAAACAGATACCGAAGCTGTGCATTACAAGAGCAGTAATAAATTACCTTCAAACTGACAAAGATTTCGGAGATATAAATAAGAAACTATTTGAAACAACGGGGAAGTTGTAGGGAGATGTGAACGCACAGACTATAAGTCGATGGATGAAGAATTTACTTAGTGAAAGTCAGGATACAAAGGGTAATGTCAACGGCACACTGTACAAGATACATCAGAACCTTTGAGAAAGAGAACCGGGACTGGCAATATTACAATAACTACCGACCATTGGGAACAAACGAAAGGGTTGCCTACATTAATATTCGAACGAAGAAAGTGACGAAGAAATACTCCGAAAGGATCTATGAATTTGTCTTCACTAGCACAATATATCCATGATATATTCAAAAAGATAATAATACGTAATGCTAAACAGCACTTCATCCTTACAATCTGTATTAATTGCCAAAGACCGTAGCTCGGAGAATAATTCCGTTGACAGGAATTTATCTGGAAAATTAAAATGGATTTATATGATGGATCTCATTCAAGAATATGCTTACGAACCGTTTTACTGAAAACTCGCTGCAAATCTGCTTCATCATAATGCCAGGTTTATCATTGTTTATGAGGACAAAAGGAACAAATAAACTCAAAAAATAGGAAGAAAACATCGCAGACGCGACAACGGTGACAGGAGAGTTCGGGTTAGTTAACACTGAAACGTTTTGTAATATCTAGGGAACGATCCCCTCCCAACCCCAGCCCTCCTGTCCCATCGTTAATTTTCTTAAACAAGGCTCTGTATATATACTAGCTCAGGGGTCACAAAACACTATAAATATAGTTCATAGTTGATCGCTGTATTTTGTAGATCAAAATCCAATAATCACTGATCGTTTGACTTCTGTAAACCGTACATTACGTTTTACTAAGGCGTATGCGACGCTTTACTACAAAACGAGTTTCAGAAAGTTACAAGTTTTATTTTCTACCTACCTGTTATACCCAGTACAGTTTTCTGACTGGCCTTGTGCCATCGAACTCTTGTTCTTTTGCTTACTTCTGTAGGGTTGTACAATGGTGAAAGAATACGTTTGTAAGGTCTACGACTTGTTTTTTTATCATTATTCATTGCAAATCGAAGAAATAGCAGCAGACAAACACAAACTAACAGAAGATGCAATCGAACGACAGTTTAGTTATTGAATCTGTAAAAAAATGATATCGAGGAAGAATTTCGAATGAATGATCTATGCTATGACGTGATTTTTTAAATCAGCGTCACAAAAATAAAGAAATTGTTAGATCTTTGCACAATTACCGATTTTTGTTACTACAGTTCTGGATTTATTGCCTCTTTCACCTATTCATGGTACGGTCCAGCTCTCGTTAAGATAAAGTTCATGATGTTTTGCAATTTTGTCTAGTTATAGTTCAGATTTAGTTCAGTTTTAGTTGTTCGAGTTGTTAAATCTATTTGGTGGAGGGAATATCGAAGTACTGATAAGCCCAAATAGAAGAGAAACTCGACTCAAAAAATGATTTCGTTGCGTCGAAGACACAACACAGGTTAATCGACAAATAAATTAAAGTCAATTCAACAGATCATAAATTTTATTTAATTAATTCTGTGAAATGAAGGAGGTCGTCTCGTTGCGCATTATTAAAGAGAACGATTCACGTGAAATTCAAAGAGAATTTGGACAACTTCTTAATGGAATAAAAATCTGAAAAAATGCAACCATGCAGAAGGTGCTAAAAAGATTAATTTTCCATAATAATAATTCCAAAAATTATTAACAAATTAGTAAAAAAAAAAAAATGTTCCCGACTACGCTAAAATGCCCATATCCCATGCCTGCAACGGGGATGGAAAGTAGCTGATTCTTGGCCAGCGGAACGAAAAGTAAAATTCGCGGGACGAAAAGTAAATTTACGGGCCGAACAGTAAATTTGCGGGATGAAAAGTTAATTTGCGGCACGAAAATAATACATTATGCTACAAGGGAGGAAAGTGCGTGATTTTCACCGAGTGTGAGGTGCTGGCCCGAGCGCAGCAAGGGCAGCACTCACACGAGGTGAAAATCCGCTCCTCCCGTGTGGCATACGATACTTTTTTTCCGACTGTGCTAAAAATCGACCATATTTTTATGCCTGCAACGGCCTAGCGGCACTAATTAGCGATAAGAGGAACCGGGGCCGCTACTCAGGAACGGTCGATTGATGCGTATTTTCTATTTATTTATTAATAAATAAATTTAAAAAACAATCGAAAAATAAAAAAAAAATATTTTTTTTTCATTCACGGCTACTTTTACTTTTACTTCCGCTCAGCTACTTTTACTCCTGTTGGTCAAGAATAGCTCATTTTAAACCCGGCTTGCAGGCATGAAATATGGTCTTTTTAGCGCAGTCAGGAAAAAATAATTTAGTGGGAGGAAAAAAGTTGCAGGCTTCAGTAGATATGTAAGGCGGGTTCTAACCCACCCGGGGCGTATTGAACCAAGCGCTCGGTCGGCGGCGGTTCGAGGCGTGTTGAGTGGGAGGAGGGGGGTATGGGGTGGTGGGTGGGTGGGTGGCAGGTGTGCGGCAGGTAATTGGTGGGTGGGTGGTTGACATTCTATTGTATTTTGTGAATCGGTGAGTGATGGGTGGGTGTGGGTGGCAGGTGTGTGGGAGGTGGGTGGTGGGTGGTAGGTGGGTGGTAGGTGGGTGGGTGGTGGGTGGTTGACATTTTCCTGATTTTAGAATCGGTGACCGCCAGGTGGGTGAGCCAGGTAGATGATGATGTTGATGGGAGGTGGGAGGTGGGTGGGTGGGGGGGCTATTGAACTGCTCAGCCTTGGAGGGTATCGCTTGGCCTGTGCTCTGAGACCCATCTGTCACTTATCACCTATGATTGTATAAACAATTATAAATAAACACTTTGGTGTTCAAATCAAATGCTCGTTAGGCGGGCGAGTGGGTGGCTTGTGTGATAATGTATACAAATGCTTTAAGTAGTCTAGCCCTCTTGTCACCCTTTGAAATTTATGACCGCGATAAACATCGATAAACAAAGAATGAATAGAGCATTCATATCCAAAGAATGCACCATGAGTCAGACCCTTGTTCTCGGAATTTTGTATAGGAGGGGAGGGGTATTTTAAAATAAACAAACATCGGCACGTGGAATATTGAATTCGTATCGCTCAGTCTATAACTTAACGGCGAGATGAACGCAGCCAATGCAACACCATTCATTCAATATGTTAAAAATCCATGGGAGTTATCTAAGGCTGAGCTGAAGACTATTTCAAAGTCTAAACTTCTCAAGCATTGGGGAACGCAAATTCATCTCCTGTGGGATCGATTACCCGCACATCTCCGTGCTGATTCCGAAGTAGCATTATACCTACCATGCATGGAGCATTGGAATACACCAGATATGAGAACTCACGTTGATGGACCAGCGCCTCGCCGGTTGCAGTGTGAAAAGTGTCATTCTAAAGCGGTGATTCATACGTCCAGTGAGTCATGAAGAAACAATAACAAAATGCGTGATTCGTTAATATCGAATTTTCGTTGCTGATAGGGTTAGAGAAGAAAAAGGTGGAGTCGATGAACAAGATTATGTGGTGGGGGTGCTACGGTGCAACGATACAAAATCTGATGCTGCAGCTTGAATTGTACCATTCAAAGACGTGATGCAGAGCAAAGACTGTATGCAAAGCAATCGTCGTGAGCTAAAACTACGCACCGAACTACTCTTGAAGAATATCAAAGAAGTACAAAATCTGATTCGCACGAGGTCAGACTTGCGCTTCATATTGAAGACATTCGACAACATTCAAATCCTCGAAAATGGATCTATCAGCAATCAACAAGGTGGGCAAGATGCCGGAATTCCTTCCAACGAATAAGCTGATCGAGCTGGAAATTCAGCAAGAACATCAGATCAGCAATCTAAAATTCGTGGCAACGAAATTCGGGAAAAGAGTCGTCGCTTAGCTCAATGGAGAATTCGCTGTCTTCCTACCGGCGCGACTTGCAAAAGTTTTCGAGGACGACCAGGCGCTGTTCATGCAGATGGTTGAATCATCGCAGAAGAATCATCTCCGCATGACATATCACGGTGGAAAATACAACAGTGTGACATTCCAAGTCGTGTGAAATTCCCAGTCATGTTGCATGCATGTTGTCATGTGCGTGTGTGACAGCCAAAATCGAACATTATGTAGAATAAGAGTTTTCATATATCATCGTATAATACAGTATTAATAACATAAGTTTTGATTTGGATTGTAAAAGGTTTTCTACGTACAAAAAATAAAAACTCATATATGTAAATCTGTTTTATTTCTTTACAAAACACCTTCATTCGTCTACATTGTGCCTTATATGCATTATCCAAGTCTTCAGGGATTTCACATTCCCATTGGAACAGTTATATTTTAGTAAGAGATTAGGATGATGCGGACATCTTATGACGGGTATTGCGGTTGATAGTTTACGCAACGATGGGCACTCCAGCGTTTCCAAATCGACAACGGACACCGATGTACCGATCATGATGCGATCCAGCCATCTTTTTTTCTCCAAGCCCTTTACGAAAACAGTTGATCCAAGTGTCAAGATAGCGCGAACGAAATTTATAGCCCCCTCGTAAGACATTTCTCCAGACTCCCAGGACATTCCGTGAAAATTACGTTGTAGCCACGAATTCATACACTTGTATTTCGCTGGTAGGTCGGCCCATGGGCATGGCGGTTTGACGAGCAACGTTATGGGATCAGCTGCCATGTCTTGAGCAAGTTCAAGGATGGATATTTCTTTCAACACGAACTCGTCAATCGGTTTCTTGAACCCCTGAACATCGACGATGAAGTCCATCTTGATTAATACTGTTACGTCCGAATCAGCATTTCCTCGGTAATTACGGTCAAGGAATAAAATTCCATTTTACACGTTTTGTACCATTGAGGCGCTTTATCCGACTTATTCCCTTTTTGAGTCTGACCTTTCGGAGAGTTACTCAGGATAGGGTACAGAGTGCGCCGTGTTAAAGATTTAAATCCCCGAACCAAAAGAAAGAATATTGCACGTGGAAAGAGTCGTCGACTCGTAGTACGCGTATAGTAAGCGCGTAGTAACCATATGACAGAAGTGTTTACTATGGAATTCTCTGATAAGACGCCGTACGCTCGATGCGTCTCGTAGTGTAATTCAATCCGGTCGACGTCGCTGACCAGCGCTCGCGACTATCGCGGCCCGATACACCCTTCGCTACCTTGGTACTCGTTACCAGAGGCCAAAGAACTCACGCATTGATATCACTCTTTAATTTAAAGGAGGCCTTCTCCTTGTATTGGATTTATAATCACGTTCGAAATTTATTTGGTTATATTGAATAACCATATTAACCGAAAAATGAATGTTCTGATGAGAAATACTTACGTTGGTGAATGATGAATTAAGGTAAAGTTTAGATGTTGATTTAAATCGTTACGTTGAATTTTGATGAATGTAGTTAAAGATGATCGAGAATTTGGATTCGTCCTTCCTTCCTTCCCTCAAGAATTTCCAATTGATTGTGTAGATATTTGACGATGACGTATTAACGATGAAATTGACGATAGCAACCGAATTTATTTGATTCGGAATAAATTGTTTAACACTTCGCGGAGGTTTCAATTTAACGTTGAGATTTATTTAAGATTGTGATTCGCCCAAATACACATTTAGTTCACTCTCGATAATTTGGATTATTGCGTTTTACAGTTTAGTTCCCGTTATATTGTTAAAGTCTCGACAAACGTCGTAAGTGTCGTTCAAAGTTCCGACAACTCCCCGTTTCGAACAATGTTGAAATGCGTAGAAGTCAATTCACATTTTTATATTATTTTTAAATTGTTGTAGAATTATTTAACCATCTGAATGTTCTTTGATGAAATGTCTTTTGGATAATTTTCGATGAACGAATTATTGTTTAACTGTTTATGATAATTTTCATTGTTGTAAAATTCTCGTAATGTCGTAATGTGATAATACTTTTCAGAAGTCTAACTGTTCATACTGCTACTGTTTAAAAACCCACTCTCACACTCTGTCCTCCGATATTTTTATACTACTACTATCGTCCGGTATTTTTCATACTGTCCTCCGGTCGCTTTGGGTCTCGTATTTATTAATTATCTCGGGGGGTCTCCTGGCCCATACTTCTCCTCATTGAAGCGTCTACTCCCACCTCAAGTAATTATCGATCGGTCTGTCTTTTATGGATAGTAAATTTATGAATTGACGATTTATGATTTAAACAATAATTTTTATAGTTAAATGTTGCGATAATTACTTTATCCAGCCGAAAAGATTAATTGTCGAATTCGAATTAAATCTCTACGATGATTACAATTGAAAATAACAAATTAAATACGAAGATCTTATTTAAATGATTTAATTATATTTTTGTATTTTTATTTAATAACGATGTGACCCAAATATTCAAAAACATGCTCGATTTTATTGTAATTAACGAAGTTTAAAGACATTTTGTCTATCAGCGAAATTCTGAGATTATTCACTTGTTATATTCCGATTAAATATTGATGGTTACGTTAATGTTTGATTATTACGTTGTTGTTCCAAAAATGATTATTAATAAATTATTCGAGAGGTGCTGCACTCATTAATGGTGACGGTAATTTCTCGAATCGGCTCCTTAGAAACAGTCACACCGATTCTCTGGCTGCACAGTTGTATATATCTGTGAGGTGCTCGCCATGGTGTTGGAGCGATAAGAACTTCTCTTTCGGATGTACGTAAAAGAAGGATTCGGATTGCTCAGACAGCTCGGTTTAAACAATGCGGATAGATACTTCCGATGCCGATACCACCCCTCTAGTAACTTGAATATTCACTAAGCTCAAGTTTGAGTTATATGACTGTTACTATGCCAATCATTGGATATTCCTTATTTGATGATTTAAAGATGTTTAGTTATTGTTCAATTATCGATTTTTTTATACTCGAAGACCATGATGAAATCACGTGCAATGCGTGTGATTCGGATCATTCTTCGCTCTCCTCCTTATTCCCTATTCTCCTTTCTCTCTCAATAAATTATAAACGTTGTAAAATTTGGTTATTTCTAAGATGCGTTGGCGAATAAAATTTTAAGATTCGCCAGACGTAACAATACTAACTTGATTTCCCATATGGAAGCGGCTTTTATACCAACTTTTTTACCCCGCCGCTGATTGGATTGTACTCAACTATTCGATCATGCAATATTAGACAGTATGCTGATGTACCGGCGGGAAAATTACTCTTAGCTTCAAATTCAAGACGAATATCAACAGGTCCAGACTTGAGAGTATCGTTCTGCTTTGAACAATCAATTATGATGAGTGGAGCATAATTCAAAAACTTTTCCTTGTTTAGCAATGGTTCAGCTTCTTTACCATAATAACTAGTTTGGAAATTTGCGTACATCTCATATAGCAAAGCGTACTGATTTTGATTAATATCGAGATTCAGGTTGCAATAGGGATAACATTGTGAATTCAAGTATAATTTCACGTCACTAATGTTGCAATGATCAAAATTACTAACATTTTTGTTAGTACTATTTTTTCTCTTCGTTTGAAAGCCTAGAATTACATATCGTGGCTTTTCCAACTGAGAAGATGTCTTAACGGTCCATACATGCTTCGTAGTGGTGGGGAGTAGGGGATACTCGTACAATTCCCATGTGCGAAAACTCATGGGAATTGGGGCATCTTTGGCTATAAAATTGAGTAGTCGTATTTTCCGCTGATCGGAAATTGAGACATATGGTATAAGCCATTCTACTTTATGTAGAGCAATTTTAAATTCTTCCGCTGCTGTTTGAATAACTGCATTGAGGTCATTTTTTGATCGTGCGAGAATCAACTCATGTTTGGCATTGACGACGATCTTATGATAATCTTCAGCGAAGCCAAATATCAAGCTGAGCGGTATGCAGACATCGAAGTACCCTGAATTGGTTAGTGATTTCCTTTCTTCGACATCAAGCCAACCAATATTTTCCATTACTGAAGTTTGACTGTGACGTAGAGATACAAATCCTTTCATGAGACTCGTAAGACCGACATTTTTGTTTCGATCGATTTCGATACCATTCAGCTCATATCGAGCTTCCTCAAACAAATGACAAATTGCATTGTTCACGAGAGTTGTAGAAGCGGCAGCTGCGGATCCATCAGCTTTGATGAGCTTTCCACTTATGTGAAGCGAACTCTTGCTGGGGAGCAGGCTGAGATCTTGATGTTGAACTGCAATACGTATCTCATCACTGTTGTTGAAAGATGATGACGCGTAAGGCTGATGAGCATGAATCTCGCAGTGTGTTATGGATTCATCAAAGACGATGGGCGTCTGAATATTGACTATTTCCTCATCCATCGTATTCGCCAGCAGCAGATACAAAATACGCGGAGTAAATATCGCTTTACAATTTTCTTCCGCGTTGCTTGACCTTGAGGCCGAGATTTTTCAGAAGTTGCACGTTCTGATGTGTTAGCACCTTGGGAGCTAGTCGATGACTGATCTGCTTCGCACATGACGGCTTATTATAATTGCTAGGCCTCCGGTTAAAAACTATAGCCATTATTATTATTATTGAGATTTAATATGCAACCGAATTGTTATCTCCTCCCCACGGAAATTAACTAAATTCCCGTCCTGATCTACTATTCGTAGTTGAATATGATCAATTATCTTGTGGAGAATAGGGAGATAAATGAGGTGTGATGGTACTTCGATAATTTTATATCCCGGCGGGACAAATGGGAAGAATTCGTGAATAGTATGTACTTTTCGCTCGTTGATATAAGCGCCGGTTGTAAGACTACATTCAACTCTTAAAGCGTTCACTTTGAGAATGGCTACAGGCAGATCAGACTCGTGGTTTTTATTAGCTGTCAAGATGCGTTGTGTGAATCCTAGTAACCGACCAATGGAATCTTCAGGTGTGAAATCTATATCACGATCACACCTAATTTCACTGCGTAGAGTATTATTATTTGGTTTAATATCGATAGTAATATTCTTACCGATTAGGATAGGCTTCACATAATTCTCAATATCCTCAATTTCATAGCTACCAGTCGGAATACTTATTACTTCTCCGCCAATGTGAAGTTTATTATTATCAACGTCTATATTGGGAATTGAGTTGAAGGTTAGTAATTCAACCAGTCCTAGAACATAGTTTTTATCCGCGGAAAGTTCAATAGGAGGAAAATATTGAGCTTCGAGAATAGAAGACGTTCCAGATATGGTCAATGTAAGAGTATCATTCATGATGCTGACTGATATAGTACTGAGTGCGAAGTATCATGGTTAGTGTTTATATAGACAATATTTTTCCTTACGATTCAGTTGATTACAAAGAAATTTAAGGCATAAATGACCGCATTCTACTGTATCATATGACTGATATTGTTTATAGTTATATTTCACGCTACCGACACGCACATAACTGACAAATTCTACCGGTGGTTGAAGATCACCGAAACTATCAAAGTATATAACGTTGTTATCAAACTTTTTGTATGCGACCCAGTGTGTACCAGCTCCATTGTTATCATCCAGATTGATAATTGCGGACTCCCGTTTGAATGGGCCACTCGTTGGTAAACCATTTCGCATAAAAACTCCACGAAAGTGTGGAATTTCCATAATTTTTGCATACTTTAATAGGTCGGTGTCAGTTAGTGCTCGGTGTGGTAGCGTCACCTTCCGTTTTTTGATGCAATATGAAGCCCGAAGCCTTTTTTGTAGGGCTTTAAATGCAAGCCTTTACCCAACGCAATAGCCTCCATCGTTTGATTATGTCGCTTATTCTCCTCCAATTCTCGTTTTGCCGCTTGAGCGGCGGTAACAGCTTTAGCTATACTGGCCGCACCACCGGACAATGCCCCAGCGGCACTAAGTCCCGCGAAAATGGCCACGAGAAATGGCAGAAAACCACCTATTTTATTTGGCACAGGTAGTACTCGAGGTGTGAGTACTTTACGTTTGCCGCCTGCTTTTTTCAAAGCTTCACGAGCACCCTTAAGAGCTGTTTTAATGACAACGCGTGAATCATTACTATGAATCATCGCTTTCTTAGCAGCACCAATTATCTTTCCAAGTCCAACGTTGTTACTTTTCTTCGAGCCCATACCAAATTTTCGTTTAGCTTTCATTATGTTGGTAACGGCCCACGCGGCTGCTTTCTCACCTACACTAGCGTCAGCGGCGCGCACGCGTTTCCAAGCGCGCTCAGCCAATACCGTGTCCGCAGCGCTTCGAGCAGCGAGATTTTCTCGATTTTTCGAATAAGCGATATCGTGCTCCTTACAGGCTGCGTCGAGCGGATTAATTCCCGGCTCGCCCCGTGCAAGACGTTTCGATAGCTTTGTTCCTGGTCCACAGTACTGATAACCAGGCAGATGTAATTCAACAGGGAGATTATTAATAAGACTGTTAACCAAGCCTTTACCACGCTTTTTAGCACGTTTCTTCACGATCTTATCCATCGGAAGACTCATGAGTCACTGAGGAAATTTTTATATATAAACGATTATTTATAAGGTTTCTCGTTAGTCTGCATCGGGATGAAGTTCAAGACACAATCCACCAATTTACCTGTGATCAATTTCGATCAGTTTGCGCAGAATGAAAAGATTGCAAAACGTCATGGTAATTTATTACCAAATACCGTTCGTGCAGTGTTCTGCGGGCCATCAAACTGCGGCAAAACTAATGCGTTGCTTACGCTCATCACTCATCCCAATGGATTGCGATTCGAAAATATTTATATATACTCGAAATCTCTTAAGCAGCCAAAGTATAAGTTATTAGAAAAACTGCTTGAGTCTGTAGACGGTGTTGAATATTTTCCCTTCAACGAGAATGAACAAGTGGTGCCACCAAGCGAGGCCCGGCCGAACTCAATATTTATTTTTGATGATGTAGCATGTGAAAAACAGGATAATATTCGAGCATATTTTTCTATGGGTAGACACGAGCACGTTGATTCATTCTATCTCTGTCAGACATATGCACGTATTCCGAAGCATCTCGTCCGTGATAACGCCAACCTCCTGGTACTATTTAAGCAAGATGAAATGAATCTCAAGCATATATACAATGATCATGTAAACACTGATATGCCTTACGCTGAATTAAAAAATTTATGCTCGGCATGCTGGACCGATAAGTATGGATTTATTATGATTGACAAGGATAGTGATATTGATCGAGGTAGATATAGGAAAGGGTTTGACTGTTTCGCGTGCATCGATAAGTAATAAATATTCTATTACTAGCCAATCTTGAGACAGTAGTATCCGCGACTCAGCTGCGGCAACATGAAGAGTGAAAATATTTCTAAAGAACAAGACGTTTTGCGTAAAATCGTCAAAGCCAGCGATGCAATTCGACGAAAACATAAAATGTTGAAAACTGGCCGCGAGGCCAATGAACAGACGATGCAAGAAGTCTTCAAACCACTCGTGAATCCATTGGAAAAATTAGTGAATGTGTCTCACACAAGTAAAAATCGCGATATGGCACTAGTGAAGGAAGAAATTAAGGAGGAAATTAAGAATGAAATTAAGGATGAAAGTAAAAATAAATTTATGGATGAAATAAATTATGAAGCTGGGGACAATATTGTCGAAAGAGCCGGAACGAGTGGAATAGCGAAACGTGAATCTATCGATGACGATGACAACGAGCAGGATATTTCTTTCAAGTCTGCATATGGTGACGATACTGAATACATTAATAGCGATGATGATGACGATGATGATAATGGAATCGTCCAGACAAACGCTGAAGTAGATGAATTAATAAATGAATATCTCGCATTGTTACGATCAAATAGAACGTCCGATTTAGATATTTCTTATGGGGTGCGAAATCTTGCTAATGATAGGTTAATGATTGGAGACTCACCGATAAATTTTAACGCTACTTCTATTCAAATAGGAGATGTTAGCTATGGAAAAACTATCGGACTTATCGAACTGTTGTTTAAAAAACAGCCCAATGTTGCTCATATTAGCGTCGATGATATGAAAAATTATAAGGATATAATTATCGGAACAAATGCGCACAAGAAGTATTACAAAAATAGAGAAGCGATCCGCATGAATAAAACTTATAAATTCACCAATTATATTGCAAAAATTTTAAACGATGTTGAATACACTGGAAAAGGTATATCTCAATATAAAGTTACGCAGAAAGATGTTAAGGTAGATTATGTTTATTGGGATGATCCAAACGAGCTAGTGAATCGGCTTCGTCTACTCTTAGCATCACAAGCAGCTGGCAACTCCTCTCATAGAAACGAAATTATGTCAATTATAGAGGAACTACGGGAGGCTGAGATAATATATTAACTCGTCACCTATCGAGATTCTAAACATTCGCAAGATGAGTGTCGATGTGTTTGGACGACAGCTCGATAAGAGCGCGGGTGTAAAAAATCGCGGCCTTCCCGGTCGTCCCGGTAATCCCGGCGTTCCCGGTGATCCCGGTATTGGATTTAAATTAACCGAGGGCGGCCATTATGATATGGAAAACAAAAGACTCAGCAACGTTGCCACTCCGGAACAGCAAGACGATGCTGCGACCTTAAACATCTTGCATCGCAAAGTACATACCACCGTGAAGATTTTACGAAAGGAAATGAATGATAGTAATCTACTATTGGTTCAAGGGCTTGAGGCAACAATGCAAGATATCATAAGAACTGTAAATATCAATCTCGAAACAGTACAAGACTTAGCTACTCGAAATTCTAAGGCCATTGCCAATGTGGACGTTAGACTAAACGTTATTGAAAATGAGCGCGCACAAAGAAGCGCTAGTGGAGGAGCTACATAAATCAGCTAGACGGAACTATCCTCGTCGCCATGTGGATATTCGAGGCCTCGATGAGACTTGGCAAGCTGATCTCGTCGATATGTCAGCTTACGCCAGTCAAAACAATCAATACAAGTATTTACTTACCGTCATTGATATATTCTCGAAATTCGCTTGGGCTGTACCGATGAAGAGCAAGACGGGGAAAGATACAACAGCTGCAATGAAGTCTGTACTTATTCAGGGGCGAACACCATCAAAATTGCAGGTGGATAATGGTGGGGAGTTTTACAATTCAAATTTTCAATCTCTCATGGAACAATATAAAATTCATTTGTATTCGACATTTAGCAACTTGAAAGCATCGATTTGCGAACGTTTCAATCGAACAATAAAAAATAAAATGTGGAAACAGTTTAGTCTTCGCGGAAGTTATAAGTGGATTGATATTATAGACAAGTTGCTTTTCGAATACAACGCCACCGTACATCGTACTATTAGAATGAAGCCAAAAGACGTATGCGCTAAACATGAAAAAAATCTTCTGCATACCGTGTACGATCAACCACAAATTAAATATACCAGAAAGCCAAAGTTTCAAGTTGGCGAAAAAGTTCGAATTAGTAAATATAAAAATATTTTTGCGAAAGGCTATACACCCAACTGGACGACGGAAATATTTACGATATCTCGAATAATGAATACTTTGCCTGTGACGTACAGACTGAGAGACTATGAGAATAAACCGATTGCCGGTGGTTTCTATGAGCAGGAGCTACTCGCGGTCAAACACCCCGATATTTATCTAGTTGAAAAAGTGGTGAAAAAACGACTTGACAAACTGTATGTAAAATGGCTCGGATTTGATAACTCACACAATAGTTGGATTGATAAGTCAGACTTGTGAAAACAATTATGCGTGTCCTCCAATAAGTCAACATGATGAATAGAATGAAAGAAAGAAAGAAGAAAAAAAGAAAGAGTGAAAGTGAAGGAGCGAGAATTATCTTCTTTTTCGAGCTCCTTTCTTTCGAGCACATGGCCTATGCACCGTTTCTGGAAGCACTTGTTTTCCTCTACGCCGGCGAAGGTTTGTATGACCCCCCGCATATTTCGCTATTTCTCTCTCTCTCTTGCCTTCGAACATGTGGTACCCTGACAGAGTGCAAATTGTACTTCATAAAAAAAGTCCATAGTTTCACTCTCTTCTCCCCTTCCCACTCTTTGAAACGTTTTCGGTGGATGGCATTAGATTTTCAAGACGTGACAGAGCTTAGTTCTTTTTCACCCGTGTTAGAGAAAACAATTCGTTCACGATGACCGTTGGATCGTTTACGTATTCGAGTGTGTACGTGCTTTTGGTGTTTCTCCTAACGAGAAATCATTTGCTTAATCGCCGATGGCCGCGCGAGAAATTGAGTATGTTGCGATTTATGTCGCGAGATGTGGTTCTGCGAAAACTTCGGAGTGTCCTGTTCGCCGCGAGGAAAAGTGATATTCTCGCTGCATATTACAGCGGTTATTTTTCTAATCGGGATCTCTGTAATGCAATGGTGCGTGTGCTTAAAGCACGCCAGTTGACAACATCGGGAGGATCAAATACTCATGGCGATGATGAGGATGACAGTGAGACCGATGAATATCAAATCTGGAACAATGGAGTATTTCCGGAGGAGGAGGAGGAAACAATGACTCGATGGGAAAGCCGCGACAGTGTCGATGTCAATGACGAATTCAACCAAATTGACGGTGCTGTCCCGGGTCCATCGGGTACACAATCATCATCATCATCATCATCATCATCATCATCATCTTCTTCTGCTGCCGCTGCCGCTGCCGATACCGATTCTGATACGGCAGGATGGATTTATTCATCTACAGGCGAACCCCAGGTAAAACGACCGCGGATAAATTGTGAAAATAACAATACAATGCGCCAAGAGGAAAGGTCGCCTCCTGCCGATACCCCTGCGTCGACCACTGTTGCCGCTACCGCTGTTGCCGGCACCGCCGCTTCTGCCGTTACCGCTATTGCTGCTGCTGCTGCTGCTGCTGCTGCTACGGATAATCGGCATGATGACAACGAATCCCCATGGATTAATTGGTATAGGGAGCGGTTGGCAGCGCGGTTGGCAGCGCTGCAGCCCCAACCGCGAACTCCATCTCCATCCGATGCCGATGACATTGATTCGGATGCAACGTATTGGAGCGCGGAGGAAATGCATCGGGAAAACGAGCGAGCGCGTTTGGCGATGCTTGATGATTCAAGCTCGATATCGAGTTTTGCATCGACGACTGTCGATGAGCTCGAGAGACGGGAAGCGAGTGCTCGCAGAGCACTTCAAGAAGAGGAGGAGGATGAGGATGAGGATGAAGAAGAAGAAAAATACGAAGACGATGATGATGAAGAAGATGAGAGACGCGACGAAAACGATGATGAAGAGAGACACGAAGAGGAAGAAGAAGAAGAAGAAGAAGAAGAAGAAGAAGAAGAAGAAGAAGAAGAAGAAGAAGAAGAAGAAGAAGAAGAAGAAATCGATCGGTAGATAGTTCTATAATTTTTTACGCACGCACGCACACGCGCACGCACACGCACACGCACACGCACACGCACACGCACACGCACACGCACACGCACGCGCACGCGCACGCGCACGCGCACGCGCACGCGCACGCGCACGCACGCACGCACGCACGCACGCACGCACGCACGCACACGCACACGCACGCACGCACACACACACACACACACACACACACACACACACACACACACACACACACACACACACACACACACACACACACACACACACACACACACACACACACACACACACACACACACACACACACACACACACACACATATAATATTATAATACACTATATACAATTTTCACAATATACTCATTTTTTTACAATATATATATATATACAATTATTTTTAACCTTATCCACCATATCCCCACGGAAGCGTATCCCTACAGCCGCGCTGCAACATTCTCTTATTATCACTCCAACTTAAAGCTAGTTTATTTCGCGTAACCGTTTCAACTACATGTTTTCGACTGCGTATCAAACATTGCGACTTTACAAGATTCTCGTGCTGCAGCAAACACTTCTTGTAGTCGGTAAATGTTATTTTCCTCAAGGTGGATCCTTTAACGCCCTTTGCGCGCTTTTTATCCTTCGGATCGTCCATAACCTTGTAAGCATACAATTTTGCTCGTAAGCCTACGAACTCTGTCATAATCCGACCGTTGTTCTCATCTTTCATCAAACCAAGTACTTTTTTGTTCGCTTGAGGAATACCATACAAATTATTTACAGGGTAATCCGATGTGTCGAATTTGTGCAAATCGCGTTTTATCGTTTCATATATATTCTCGGTTTTTACATGATAAATCAAACTATCGGTGTCGGTATACATTACTTTTGCGCTCTCACCGAATTTGTTCTTCATATAGTTGTAATGGAAATCGTATATGTAGATCTTTGAAACATCTAAAATTGTAAAGCCTGTGTATATCGGTTTATTGAATTTGACTGACGTTTTATTTAACTCTATTATTAGCATATCGTCATCGAAAACGGTACAGCTATGGAAAGTCGCTCTCGCTATAAGGGCGCGTGCCCCCCACCTCCCAGCCCATTTGGTGACAAGTTTTACCTCTCGGTGTTTTCTAACGTTTTCCATTGTTTTGCCGAAGACCGCATTGTTCATGAGTTTGTAAAAATTTTTTTCAAACTCATTAGTTGCTTTTTTGCGACAGTCTGTATTCAAATCAATATATTTTTTCATCCATGGACTTTGCTCGAATTTTAATATTCTGTGGATTTTTGTCAGCTTTAGACCCAAACTGAGGCACTGCTTTAAATTGCGATAATGTATTACATAATTTTGTTTCGGCAATAACGTTGTCATCAATTTAGACTGAGTACATCCGGGGATGGGGGGCACGAAGTGCTCAGCGCACAGCGGTAGGTCTTTATGCTCGGCGTGGAGTTCTCGCGGGTATTCTAAATCGACCTCAAATATATAACCCGTTGAAGCATCATCTTCAATACTTTCAATATCGAGATCATCAAATTTCTCCAACCATTCGAACGAGCTGTACGGTAAGTATTGACTCATCGCCGCACCATACAAATTGTTAACATCGTAGTACATAAGGTACGTTTCATCTGCGCTCGAGTCAAAATCTTCGCCCATGTACCGATTGTTTGCTTTTGCGTATCTGTTTGTACACTGCGCGATACCCCCTCGAATGCCTTTCTCAATGAACAGCAACATGTCTACATCGGTAAATAGCTCAAGCTCAATTCCCGTGAACTTGAGCATTGCATCGAATGCGAGGCCCGGTGCAGTATAATAGTGCAACGGATCCAAATTATACGTTTTCAAGCACGTCTGCCGAAAACTTTCGAAAATGTCGGCCAACAGAAGTACATCTGTTTTCAAATAAAGGTCCGAGTATTCACCTAAACTTTTTACGTTGAACTCGCGCCAAACATTCATTGCGTGCGTATAATCCTCGTCGCTTATCGCTTCGCTAGTTAGTTTCGAGAAAAAATCGTCTTTACATGGCAAAGCCGTTTCGTCAAGTTTCCCCCAATTATCAAGATAGTCGTAAGGAAAAACTCCTTTTCTCGTCAACAAAGCGAATTCTTCATCATTACTATAGGTACTCCGCATTATAGTTTTCTTATCGGCCCCCAAATATGATGCTAATTTTTCAATGCTGCTCGGCATGAAACGAAATGAATCGATAAATCTATATTGCACGCGGGTCTTCGCTACGTCCTTCGAGAAAGAAATATATTTTTCTTTATTGACCGGCAGCAATTGTACTGAACCTTCAAATTGTGTTGCCAACGCTCTAATCAAAAAATGAGAATCGTAGCCCGATAAGTTATGAAAAATTACGGGCACAACGTGCGATTTTGTGTATTGCAAGTTGCACCCGTTATGCGCAGCCCCTCGATAGTTGCCCGTAAAATGACAGTGATCTCGGACTCTTATCTCACCTTCATTAAACGGTTTCTCACAAATATGACAGATTGTTCCTGTCTGAAATTCACGAATCTGGTCGACCGTCAATTTTTTCATTGGAACAACGGTCAGCACGCGCGGTGTAATAAAATCAGCTAATGTTTGCAATTCTCGCATGAACCATTCGATACAATCTATGCCTCGGTACGAGTTGTACTTAGAAATATCTCTGGAATACGCGCAATGCAGGTAATAAGCGATACTGTGTGGAACGTGCTTCTGATCGCGAGGTGTCGATTGACTGGGCTCCAAAAGGCATTCGAGGTCCGCGTAAATGGCAAATGGAACATCAACTTTATTTTTAAAGTTTTTAAATTTAAGAATCTTATCTTCCTCCGTGGGAAGTTTCACTTTACAGCCGTTTATATTAAAACAATCGATTTTATGTTTCGCTAGGCCTGCTTCGGTTTGGAAGTGGCACAGGCATCTATCACAAAGCCACGTCATCGCGTTGTGTCTCGATATTTGCGAGCTAACAAGTCGTGAGAGATTTTTAATCCACGCGAAATGATGTATCGGATTATTCTCACCTACATTTAACGTTGTTTCGAGCATAATCAAATGTATTGTCGGACGCTCGCTCTTTTTTTTACTTAAATATATCGGTACAATTTCCGATATAATTTTAGATTTTCGCTTCTTACTTTCTATAGCATACACATTAATCGCTAAACGATTTACTTTCTCAAACCTGGGGATGTCTTTCAGCTTCATTGGATAACTGAAATCCTTATATTCGAGAATTTCCCGAAAATGTCGATATGAACTCTTGCGATCACTATGACGTTGAACCGGCGGAGACAGCGCTGCTGTAACGGACCAGAGGAAGCAATACTCATCGTTGTTGGCGATGTTGACAATGGCTCGCTTCAGTTGTAGATCCCACGGAACGCTGACGAATGTGGACAATCCTCCTCGTAGTGGGACGTATTTGTTCATATTAAATTGTAGATTGAGTATTTCAACGAGAGTCCAGCCCGATTCCTTTTGTTGAAACTCCTCCACTTTGTGCAATAATTTTTCCTTCACATGCTCCCTGAACCACTCATCGATGTTCGTGGTGCGAAGAATAATTTCATTTCGCGTATTAAAAAATTTATTCTCCTCCAGATTTTCGGCATTTTTCGTGACACTGAATTTGCATCCGAGGATGACGTTAACTTTTAGCGAACGTCTCCTTCTTTTCCTTGCAGTTCCACTTAACATTCGTTTTAATCTCACGATGATGAGTCGTTTAGCATCATCCAAGAATTCTGTTAAATCCTTGTGCTGCAGGTTTGTAACGACGCCCGTACGTACGCGCCGCGTAAATGCCGTCTCGAGGTCGGACCACTGCACTTTTTTTGAAACTGCACCGGCACCAGTCGTTTTAAACCTTTCAGTCATCGACTTTAAATTCACTATCGTTGCCTGAATCTGAATTTTATCATGAATCGTAAGCGAATCACACTTGCGTAATATTGAGCTCAAAAGTTTCACATTTTTTTCGCCGATGTCGATCCACTTTTGCTTTTCGCCGGGTAGTGTTTTATCGTTGAGAGTCGAATATGCTCTCTCCATAAGATGCACAAGTTTTTTACGCTTATTACGATCCATTGTCTATCACGCACAGGTATGAGAACACACACACACACACACACTAATCACATGAAAGGAAATCTCAACAGTAAATACTTTACGCGGAAATCTCAACTATAAAGTGTTCGCGATGCGCTCGAAGCTGCAGAATGATAGTAGAGTGATCAACTAATTTTCAAAGTCAAAGATATTCTAACTTCACCCTCTCCACCAATTTTAAAAAGCCAATCACGAGGATGCTCGCTATCAGAAAGAAATGGGTGAAAAGGGTGTTTTTTTTTTTTTTTGGAAGGGATGCTAAACCTAAACAACGCTACAGCATCTATTTATTTTGCGTCGTTTTGATATATTTCGAGACATTCGATGCCGCCGGAGTGTGAGCTGCGAACAAGGCGCTTACTTCACCACCACGCATACACTTGACGGGGCCCTTGACGATGGGTAAGGTGGCGAGCGAGCCATCGAGTCAAGACTTCACAGCCGCTTAAAGAGCGTGATTTGATTTTAACACCTGTGTGTTTATCCCCACAGAGTTTCAATATTACGAATGAGCGATAAGTGTTGGCCCATTAGAATATATATGCATATTATGCTCTCAATATTCGGAGGAATGCACGCTGCATATAAAGCTATCGATATTCCTCGCGACGATGTTTGTTTATATAACATTCCCCTGTAGTGAATGCCGAGAACGAGAACAAGGGTCTGACTCATCGAGCATTCGATACATGCGGCTATTATATTAGTATTTGTATATAGATGTTTATCGCGGTCATAAATTTCAAAGGGTGACAAGAGGGCTAGACTACTTAAAGCATTTGTATACATTATCACACAAACCACCCACTCGCCCGCCTAACGAGCATTTGATTTGAACACCAAAGTGTTTATTTATAATTGTTTATACAATCATAGGTGATAAGTGACAGATGGGTCTCAGAGCACAAGCCAAGCGATACCCTCCAAGGCTGAGCAGTTCAAGAGCCCCCCCCCCACCCACCCACCCACCTCCCACCGCCCACCTCCCACCTCCCATCATCATCATCTACCTGGCTCACCCACCTGGCGGTCACCGATTCTAAAATCAGGAAAATGTCAACCACCCACCACCCACCCACCTACCACCCACCTACCACCCACCTACCACCCACCACCCACCTCCCACACACCTGCCACCCACACCCACCCATCACTCACCGATTCACAAAATACAATAGAATGTCAACCACCCACCCACCCACCCACCACCCACCCACCCACCACCCACCCACCCACCAATTACCTGCCGCACACCTGCCACCCACCCACCCACCACCCCATACCCCCCTCCTTCCACTCAACACGCCTCGAACCGCCGCCGACCGAGCGCTTGGTTCAATACGCCCCGGGTGGGTTAGAACCCGCCTTACATATCTACTGGCTTCCAACGTTGCAGGCACAAAAATGTGGTAATTTTTAGCTTAGTCGGAAAAAAATAGCGTATGCCACTCGGGAGGAAGTGCCTTGTTACCTCGTGTGAATTTCTCAATCAAACTTCACACTCGGTGAAAAGACGCACTTTCCTCCCTCGTAGCATAATATACTATTTATTTAGCCCAAATGTATTCGATAATTTTCTTAAATACTTTTTTTCTAAATTTCTTGAAAAACATTTTTTTTCTTTTTTTTATGGTTGAAAAATCACGAATGTTCGAAAATTAGAAAAAAATTGTCACAAAAATCATAAATATTCAAAAAAATTATTGAATAAATTTGGGCTAAAGAAAAAGTTAGTTTACCGGATAATTCGTTGAACAATTACTCTTTTTTACTAATTTATTAATAACTTTTTGGAATTATTATTATGGAAAATTAATCTTCCTAGCACATTCTGTACGGTTCAATTTTTTCAAATTTTTATTACACTAGACATTTGTCGAAATTCTTCTTAAATTTCTCATGCATCGCATTCTTTGCTAATACACAACGAGACGACCTCCTTAATATTGAAAATAAAATGAGTAACATTTGCACTCATTAAAATTTTTTCGAATTTCAATAAATGAATATATTGGAAATTGTCACGTTACTTTATCACCATTTTTATTGCTTTACTTCAATGATGGAAACAAGTTAGTTCGAAACAAAGTACATAAAAATAGAACAGAATAATATAGAATGGGCAAGAAGAATAATACAGTATAGCGCTTCTACGTCTTCTGTGGGCGATCGAGCACGGTCGCTCGCGGAAGATGATAGATAAATTGACATTCAAAATGTACTTGCTTCCTCGACTTACTTCCTTGACTTACTGCCTTATCGCTGACTGGGCGTGCCTCGACTCGAGAAAAAAAATTACCGGCATTGCCAATAAAAAAAAAAAAAGAGGTCAAGAAATGAGAGTTATTTTTTTTTATCAAAGTACAGTTAATCTATAGGAAATGAAACGTAACATTTAATTCAAATTGAATGTGCCTTCAGTTATCAGTGAAATCATCGCGCCTCATCACTCCGATTAATCGAAGTCCGACTATAGTATCAGCAGGACAGTTTAGAGTGTGATTGGAACTCATTAGCGCATGAATTCATAATAAAGTGGATGCCCCAGTCATCGTGAATGTACCAGTAATCGTCAAAGTGTACGTTGACTGTAGAAAAATCTATATGCAAAGCACACGATTGACGATTACTGGTGCACTGACGGATAACTGAGCCATCCGCCTTATGCATGAATATTTGTCTACATAATAATACACACTATGGGTAAGGATTATTGCATGAATGTTTAAATACGAACGTTTTCTATTTTCAAAGAAAATGGCAAAACGATAAAATAATATCAAAAAAGAAATGTGGGTATAATTTTTTATCTTTGTATCTGGATCTTCTTCTATATGTTTACGGCACGTTTACGACTAATTCAATCTTGTGGGAGTTGTTACGTTTTTAATAATGGATTTTTCCCGACTTCGCTAAAATAACCACGTTCCTTGTGTGTAATAGAGGCAGAAAGCACCCATTACTCGCAAGAAGTAATAGGCGATCTTGTGCTCATATTGCATGCAAACTATATGGTTATTTAAAAAATGCAGAAATAAATTATCGTATACTACGTGGGAGGAACGCATTTTCACCTTACGTGGTAGAGTAAACTTTACATTCCGTAAAAGTCGCGCACTTCCCTGCCTTGTAGCATAAAATACGATTTTTTTATCGATAGACCCCTTAGGGTAGTCCTTTCGGTACAGTCCGACCAAACGTGACATTGAAAGAGAATTTCAACCAATTCTAAATAGGATAAAAATCATGTACGTGGAGGTTGTTGAAAATATTGATTTTGCGTAATAATAATAATGTTTTTGACAAATTAACTTAAAAAAAATTGTTCAACATACCACCCAGCAACTTAATTTCCTTTTTTTTTTATGAAAATTATTTTTTTTCCGAATGCGTCTGAATTTTGTCAGAATTTTGTCTTGTTGTACCCCGAATATCTCAGGTATTACCGAGAGGTGGATTGTGCAATAATAGAAGTATGCAGGCGATACGGGAGGCGCGATCGCCGAAATCGAACGCCTCGCGAGCGATTGAGCAATCGACGCATCGAGCGCGCGACTCTCAATCGCGGTCAAGTAATGCAGCGCGTCAGCAGTTAACGTAACGCGAAGCCTCCAAATTCTCGAACAGAATCTGGAGCGATAAATAATAAACAACAGGCAACGAAAAGCGGAGATTGTCGCAATATATCCGGTGGTCGCAATATTACCGATTATTGCAATAATGCTTCGTCTTTAAAATTATGTTGACACGCTCGCTCCGTATATATCGATACGAGCGCGAGCATCAGACAGTCTGGTATTGACTCGGGATACAGGGGGTCCGATTGACTCCTGAAACTGTACGTCTGGTCCAAGAGATTCGTGCAAGGAATCCAAGTTACAAGTATTGAACGTGTTAGCGGGTCGAACCTGAGTACTATCGAAGAGTGAGTTATATCGTGTGAAATAGAGAATCGTTCAGTAAGCGATACTGAATTAGAGTTATATTGTAAAGTGAAATAGTGAATTGTTCAGTAAGCGATACTGAATTACAGATTGTATTTGATTGTCAAACTGTTCAACTGTTTTTCTTCTCTAATAAATATCATCTCGATCTACGTTCAATGGTTCTCACTGGAGATCCAACTCCTAACTGGCATTATCCCTTTTATTATTTCGGGTTAAAATCCCAACCTTCGAGCACGGAGTGATCAACCGAGTTACGGGGGTACAACAGTCTAATTATTTAGAATTGTTTTTTTCGATAAAATGAATGAATTTCAATTTAAACAAAGTAAGGTTGAAATGTGTTTTTTTTTTTTTAATTTGTTAATGATATTTTTGTATTATTATTAAGTAAAGTTAACATTTTCAGCATCTTCCATATGCCTGATTCTTTTCAGATTTTGATCCTCTTTCAATTATAACATTTTCTTTATAGTTTTAAATAATAGTATTTAAAATTACAATTAGTTATATCTCGACTTGTTGACCATTGGCCACATTATTGCGTACGTTTAGCTGCATATTGCAGTCTTTCCATGGCGAATTGTTAGATGACGGTAAAACTCACCTCTTGAAGCCTCTCTTGCGCCGACGCTAATTTGGCGTCGAGAATAATCTTCGTATCCGTAGCTTTTTGCTTGTGATCACTCGTCTGCACTTCGCTTTCGCCTGTTAGATCCGAAGCCGATCGAATGAGTAACTTCGGCGCGACTCGTGGACGCTCTCGACTAATTTTGAGCTCTAAGTCGGCTTTAGAAACTGAAATGAGGGATACGTCATTACAATTTTCAGTTTTGTATTTATGGATATAAGAAAGCAGAAACCGCTCGTACTTTCCAGCAATTGTAGGCGAAATGTTAGACAGATACGATCTAATTGATTCGACGATCGAATTGATTGATGAGATTCGACATCAAGTCCTGAGCCCCAAAATACCCTAATGGCAAGTGCTGATAGATACTGGTAGAGTTAGAGTGTTCGGTGCAGATCGAAGCAATTACAAAATGTGGTTCAAAGTTTCGCATAAATTGAAGAAAAAAAAAACAACAATTATTTGAGAAGTATATGAAGAATTTAGAGTATAATTGATTACAGAATAACTAATATGCTACCATGTATATAAATCTGGCACTTTAATCAATATTTACAAATGAATATTTTTGATGTGGAGGTTCCGATAAGTGAAGACTTTGTTATTTCAGTAAATAAAGATATACGATGAATAATGCACATGAATAATGCACGAAAACAACAGGGAAACGTCTCATGCGACGATTGAAACAGATAATCACTTGAGAAGAAAGTCCCGCGTAACAAAAGGTACTGTAGACAGGTGCAGATAGATACTGTTACGTCCAATCTAGCGTTCTTTTAATTATTCTAGTTTGCACGGTAACTGTTGCCTCCGTTATTATCGCACGCGCTGGTCATGAGGGCGCCAGGGCTACCTTTACCACAACTGGTGTCGATATCAGGAACAACTTTTGCTCCTTTTTAAAGCCTTAACCATGCGGAAAATTGCTTGGGATGGAGCCCCTTAGAATGCTTGCCGTGTTTACGTTTTGAGAGGTTAGCTAAGTAGTTGCGGTTTCGAGTCGTTTTGAAAAGAAAACGGAGAGGGATTCTTTGACGAGCCTACGGGTACCTGCCGTCCTTTCGAACAAGGTGGCAACGCGAAGGGCACAGGTGTACGGAGTACCCTAGGAGACTTTTACAAATCACTGGGTTTCAAGGAATACAGAGAGTTAGGTGCAATAAACGCTTGTAAAGATGTACTTACGGTGGTTGGTAACAATCTGCCGACTGTGTTCGAGTTGGTGACCTCTCTCCTCGTTGACTTGGTTTTTCGTTGATTATTTAAAGGTGAGAAAATGACAAATGGTCCGCGGATGTAAGAAGATTGAACACTTTTTAATTAATAAACTCAGTGAAAGAATACAAATGGTTTCGGGATGCGATCCCTTGACAAATTATCAAAAGGTTGTAAGTTTAACTTCGTAAATCGTCGAAAAGAAAAATCTCGTAAATGGTACAGATTTGCGCTATGACTGAGCCACAAGTTGGTCAGTATTACGTTCGAAACGGACGAAATTTGTGTAAATGCAGAGTCTACTTATTACTCGAAATTTTGGGTCTGAATGTCAGTGTAACTGTGTGTCCCGAGCCCTCAATTGCGAGGGTTTTTATACCTTTTTTTTCTTAACGATATACGGTGGGGTGGAATATAACTATGGGAGTGTCTTTTTGTATATCGATTTCCTTATGATTTCGATACAGTCACCACGAAGATGAGGGAGGTGCTTTGAATCTGTCCTTTTGATTGGGCCGAGGGTCAATTTAGGCCCTTCTTCTAGTCAAAACTCGCGTGTATCGGGCCCACGCCGCAGGTGACGAAGTGGGGTATCAAGTGAAAAGGGCGCGAAACAAATCACGTACGCACCATTCCCCTCTTCTCGCTTTCCGTATTCCGAGAATTCGTTTATAGTTTCGACGGAATGCAATGACTCCGAGGCAGGGTATTTCTTGGTAGAAAGCACTACACTTGAGCCTATTTATAGGATTGATCTCATCGATGTTTCCAACAAAGAAAAACCGGTCTTATGGATCGGTGATGCTTTGCGCTGCGTACTCTATGTGTAACTATGCGGATATGGATTTAATGTAAAAGTATCAATCTTTTAACTTATAATTTAAGTAATATTCGGTAAATATACGCAAAAAGGTTTCTATTAATTATAATAGCTTTCATGAGAGTGTACATTTCTTAGAATGGTTCTCGTTTGCCCTAATGCATACTGTAATGAATAGATGTTTATTTCATTGTTCCGGGCCCTTAAACGAGTATCGGTTCGAAACACTCGGCAAATCTCTGACGGGATGCCAATGTTGACCTTCCGTTGGAGACTTCTCGGGGTTCGATCATCTTATGTAGTGTGTGTGAGAAGAAATTGCATAATGATTCGAGTTTTTATGATTATCGTTAGGAGTGTATGAATTATCTTTGACCTGAGGTTCGGAGTGCTTCTTTTATTGTTCGAGACTCTACGCGGCCGGTGGCGTCGAATGACTTAGCCTTCGGCCGTCACCGGAGAGTCGAGCCCTCCTCCTGCATCTATGGCTGTTTCACCTTTCTTAACTGTTCTAAACTTATTACCTATGTATGCTTATTTCTATGAAAGGATAAACACAGGCGCTTAGGAGAACAAATCTCACACAAGAATATTTCTCATTAACTCGTATATCGAGTACATTATCGGCGTTGTGCCTTTGTTTTCGTTATTTGCCTTTTTTTTATTCGAGCGAACGCTGGTTATTATTCTGTAATTATTTATTTCCCGAGGGATTTGTTTATCCGTCAAAATGAAATTCTTTCCATTTCCACCGAATCACCGATCGAAACCCCCTTTCCTTTCTGCTAACTCAGTGGTGCTTTGGTTCAACTATTCCACCGTTTAAAAGCGTGGTCGTTGCCGAGGATAATTTGTCGATCGTTCTTGAGTGGCCTAGGGCATGAAACTTGAATCGACTGATCGTAAGCCCTTCCCTTTTCCGATGCTCTTTAGCCATGGTAAGGTAGATTTATCGGTCTATGGATCTATGGGCCTTGGTCGATATAAGGTAATAGTAGAGCTCCGAGTTGACAACTAGTGGGTCCCTGCGTTTAGTTTCTTTTTGGCGCTCCAGGGGAGAGCTCGGAGGAAGGGTCAGAGCCCGCCTTTTCCGACCTCTACCCGAAGCCCCCTGGGCCTGTTTTATCTCGGCCCGTCGCCGTCAACTCGTTAAGGTAGGCAACTGACCTTGTCGTGGAGGGATTAACTCGGTGGTGATCTCATAGTGGATAAAGAAAGTATCGGTGAACCGATTTTCGCTTTCCTTTCTCTTTAGAGGGCCAACTTTCAATGAGAGTAACAAAAGAATAAAATAGAGCGTTACGCCGGACGTAACAATACCGATCGGGTCTCAATTTGGATAATGTGACAGTCCGAAATAGATTGAATCTATCATTATTCTAATGATATCTAGTATATTCTATAATTCAAATTGTTTCGTTCAATTTCATTCTTTATAAAAATATTCACTATATTTCACTTGTCAAAAATTAGAACATTATGCCCGTTCCGAGATTAGTGAAATAAAAATCGCGAAACAGCAAGAGGCGGCTGAGTTTAAACGTTTCATCGTACATTGTTTACGACGTGTGACCGTTCGACCCTCAACGGTTCGGTTCGCTGACGTCGAGCAATCTTTCAAGTATCTATACACTCAACCGTTTTTTCGCGACACTATTTTAGCGAGTTTTCGACAAGCTGATACCATTTTTACTATGAATAAAAGAGATACTAACACTATTGAAACTTTATAACACATCAATGCAAGCAATTGTCCATATCATTACTGCAAATAATGTATTAAAATAATCCTACTTCAATTATAAAACGAATTGCAAACACAAAAAATGATTCTTTCAGTAATAGCTATGTCGAGTATAAAATACCGCACTTACTGTCGAAGATTCTTATTGAGAACAGACATTAGTCGCACTATAAACGCTTCAATGCCCAACAACACAATGTGCGTCGCCAACGTTTGAGACAAAGTAAGCCGGCAGCGGTAAGCCGGCAGCGGTAAGCGGGCTCGTGCGGGCCGCGCCCAAATTCCCCTACCACGTCATATCGATCTATAACGATCGAGGATCTATCCGAATTTGTCTGCATAAACAGATACAGAGAAGTACCAACGTGGCCGTATACCATGACGCGGTTCAGCGACATGCATTTTCACGATTTAAAAAAGACCGGCCGATTTAAAAACCACTATGAGAACTCTAGTTGGTCTGTTTTAAATTAAGACGAAAAATAGTTAAATATCATTTATATGTAAGTATCCGTGCTTGGATTATTATACTTTTAGCATCGAATAGAAAATGGAACTGTCATATATAGGAGATATATATATACGAAATATTTTCCAGAACATATTATCAACAAATCGCATTAATAGAAATTCTTATTGAAAATTAATTATATCATTTATAACATTGAAGAGAAAAAAAAGATTGCCATGTGGGCTCGAACTGCGAATCTTCGGGATTCAAAAGAGATGTCCAAAACCACTTTGCTATCGCTTCACTTTACAGTTTCAGAGATGACAGTTATTGAAAAGTTTTGAGATCGCTTGTTTGAGGGATTATTCCAACGTTTTCCAAATCCGTTAATTGCAATCTAATTATTAATTTTATGTCATCTACATTATATGGCTGCCGTATGTAGTTTCATTCGGTTTATTGCCTACCTAAGCCTGGCGCCTATTCAGGTGGGAGCATCATCGCGCCATCGCGGCAAGGCGCGTGAGTGTGAGTAAGACAGGAGATAGTATCGCCGTGTGCATTCACATTAATACAGACAGCGCTACTGGTGGCTGGAGTACTAACTATTTTGTCTCTGTCGAAAGTTAACACGGGACCGGTGCTTCCATGTACTTCTATGTTCTCTGTTACTGCTTGGCTATAAATTACTATTTTATCTTTTTAGGCATTTTTTTTTAAATATTTTCTTTCATGATATTTATTTTGTAATAGTACCCTTAGACCGCGTGATGACTTTAAAAACTTTTTTTAGGTATGCGATTATTCTAAAATCCCGTATTCATCGACGCAACACTACAGTAACTGTAACGTCACGGAGCATTAAATATTTACGGATACAAAGTATTGTCATCCAAAATTGGCTGTAGTGTTAAATAAGATATGAACCGATATAAGCTTAATCAGTAGTTGCTCATAGATTCGACGCCCGCTACAGTTATCTATTTTAAAATGGAAATGCGGATAGGTTCCGATACAGTCCCATAGATAATCTTTTGCAAGTGCTCATAAATTCACTTACGACCTTCTTCCGTCTCTATTCGAAGGCACCCAATAGCATCGAGTACACAGTATTGCCATCAAGAATGCACCAGGGTGTAAAATCAGATACAAACAGATGCAAATTTAATTCGTAATTCCTTGTATATACGACGCTTAATCTGGTCATTCTTCGTTTAAAAATGCTGATAGATGCCGATATGAACTCGCAGATAATACTTTGCAAGGGCTGATAAATTATCGGACGACGTTAATCTGCCGTTATTCGGAGACTACAGATAGCTACTGATAGAACGTATTGTCAACTGGAATAGGCTATGGTCAAAAATCATATACAAATCGATATAAGCTTAATCGGTACTTACTCATAGATTCGACACCTGCTACAATCATCTATTTGAAAATGAAAATACTTATAGGTTCCGATACAATCCCATGGATAAACTTTTGCAAGTGCTGATACACTGTAGTAAAAAGAAATGCATCTTGAAGAACTTCAAACGTTGGAAATACTGATAAAAAAGTACCTTTGTGTATTGGAAATTCCATATTAAATTTGTATGCGCAGCAACGACTTATTTCTTATACGGCTTTATATCTGGCCATTCCGTTAATACTATCGGAAACGTATGTGTTTTTGTCCCTTCATTTACAGATTTCACATAGGGAATAAATGAGATTTGTTTACCTGTTTGCACAGATAACATCTGTTGAAAAATTCGACAGAATTACGCTTTTCCGGACAAATACTGATAAATATTAATATCAGAGTAATCTCATTGATACACATTTATTTTTCAATCAGGAGAATCCAGTTGGAACATATAAAAGGCAAGGCAACGCAAATACCGATACTAAAATATTTTAATTGGTATGTGAAAGTACCGATAAGATCACATAATTTGTGGATCAAGACTTCTACATCTAATTAAATCCGATAGAATTCTTACACGCATTTACGAGTACAATCCCACCCTGTAGGAGAGCACTATCAAAAACCATAGACACAGGTAACTTTACTAAATATTTTTCCATATAGTAATCCCATATTCGTAAGGACGCATAAAAACGTATTGGCATCTTAGTTGCAAAATTTTCCGTGCAGATAGTCCAGATATATTCCGATAAATTCTTTATTGGTACCTATGAGATGCTATCGGGCCTTTTCAACAGGGTACCCTATCGGGGTGAATACTGTAAGAGGGTTGCATTTGTCCGAAAAGTTGATAAGGACTTTATCGTTCGGAATCGTCCAAGGAATGAATAAAAAATAATTGGCGAATAAAAAATTAATATTCTAAAATAAATATTAAAAAAAATATTTAAACAATCGAAAAATCAATATTTACATTTCGCACTATTTTTTCCCATATTTGGACGTCGATTCAAATCGAAGCGTTTACACTCGGAATCTTACTAGGAAACAGAAAAAATAATCGTCAGATGAAGAATTAATTTTTGTAAATATCGTATTGTTCCATTTTTTAAACAATTAAAAAATGCCAATTCTGACTGCATTATTATTTCAGTAAACCGGGAATACTTCAAATTATAAAAGTCTGTTCACTTTTTTGTGGAAGCAAAACTTTTCGATATTTAAAAATGAAAGGCCACATGGGGCGGTTACTGATTAGTGGGTTGCCTTTGAACCAAAATTTCATAGGAGCTCTATCACTCGGAATCTGTTCGGAATCTTGTTAAAAATATAAAAAATAATTGTCCTATAAAGAATTAATTTTTGTAAAATTAACATCGTAGTATTGTTTAAATAAATAAAAAATAATAATTCTGGCTGCACTATTTTTCACGTAATCTGAAAATTTATTCGAATCAAAAACGTTCCCTACTATTTTTTTGTCGGAGCAAGACTTTTCGAGATACCGGTGTTCACAAATTCAAGGCCGTCATCCTATGGGGGTGGGTAAGGATAAGAGGGAGGTTGCCTTCGAAGGAAATTTCATTAGAATTCTTTTACTTCTAATCTTGCCAGGAAATAGAAAAAATAATTGTCGGGTAATGTATTAATTGTTGTAAATTGAACATCGTAATATTGTTTAAACAATAAAAATACAAAAATTTTTTCTGCACCATTTCGCGCTTGAATATCGTTTCATCGTTAGCGAGATATACTGATGATTTGCTAACTTGGAGGAACGTACTGTGACGTGAATTTTTCGCTCCCGTCACGAAGCCGAGAAATATACGGATCTAAGTAACAGCACGGCACAACGGCCAACGTTCTGGCTCTCGGTAGAGTCCGTCTCGGCAATTCAACAGGGCATTGAATAGCTTTTCGAATTTTATTTTGATTATTTTGATTTTTCTTTCCGGTAAATGAGCGATAGTCTTATCGCGAGCGTCATCGTTAGAGCGTCATCGCCGCCTCAACATTGGCAAAGGCAACGGCGAGTCCACGCCAGCTACGCTCTCGCGGACAGCACGACGTGCGAGTCGACGACGACGAGAGTCGAGAGCCGTACCAGCGCTACGGCCTCGCAGCAGCAACGGAGAGCGCGTCGCCGAGCTACCGCGCGCTCCGAAAGCGACTCGGAGGATCGTTGATCCGAATATCGATCTCGCGATAGCGGGCGGAGGATCGACTCGAAGCCTCACCCCTCGCTGTACTTCAACAGCGTTATCCTCAGGACAGGAATCACAGCTCTGCAACATCCTTCTCCGGAGAAGAAATGGTATTCCGCCTCATCTGGACCCCAGCAGCAACAGCATCGCTCTCGTCGTGAATCGTCAACCAGCGATCACGGCAGATTTATCGATACCGCGCGCTCTCGATATTTAATTTGCGCGCGAGGCGTTAACGGAGCGTCTCCCGAAATTCGGCTAGGGGGCCAGACGTTAGAGCAGGCAGGGGTGGGGGTCGGTGTCCGTTTCCGCGAAATCGCGAATCGTCTCGAGGACTCGAGCGTTGTACATCGAAGAAGCAGGACGTTGCTCCCGTTGCCGACCGTGCTCTCCAGCGAGAACCGACGCCTACCACCCGCGATCTCGAAGACTCTACGAGGAATTTCCCGAGGGGCTTCGTGTACGGCATAAATTAACCGATAAGTTTCGTGGCATCTTAGTTTTGGGCCAAAAAGATCCCGAGCGATATTGCCGGGCGGTACGTTATCGTGCATGGCACTCCTTGTTCTGTATTAAATTCGCGATCCGAAAAGCTATCGCCGGTGTCTGTCGTAATTTTATTTTATTTTATTTGTGAAGAATTAAACGAATCGCCGAGAGGGGTTCAAGAAGTTTATTTTATTGGCTTGATTTTTATAAAATTACAAAACGCGCGAGAGTCCGTAGTTTTAGTTAATTTAATAATTTCGGGAAGGCCGCCAATTTCCATCGCTCTCGAGCGCCGTTACTATTTTGGTTCGCCATCTTTTTTTTTATACTCGGGTAAACACGCGGCTCCTTATATTAATTATTTTTTTGGACTATTTCTCTATTAACTTCTGACCTTCTCATAATTGTTTAGACTCAGTGACTCATCTTTATCGTACTCCGTTGACTTTATTTAATTTTCTTTAGTGAACACGAGGCGCGTGTCTTTTCTTTCGATCTTAACGGACTCCGATATTTTTCGCTCTCGAGAGCTCGCGATATTCGGAAGGTCGAATCGACCTCTATCTGTTTGCCGCGCGATCGCGCTCCGTAATTCGATCACCGCTACCGAGGACAAAGATTTATTTTTGACACGTCAAATAAGTATTGTATTACATCTTTTGTTTGCTACCGAGATATGTGTTAAACAATAAAAATTGTTAAATTCGATTTCCCGAATTTAGAGTGTTGGTTCCTTCGCATTTGCCACCTGAACCACCCCCTCTACCATTTCCCCATGGCTGCTGGCTAGCCGAGCGAATATCTCGCTCTCGGGTTTCCTCGATAAAAATTTGTATCGAGAGTTTAGCTCTCGAGACTGGCGCCCAGAGGAATCCTTTCGGTCTTGCGGGATACGGGTTTGTTCGCGGGGATTTGCGTGACAGTACATGGACGGTGCTTCGCCCAACCACTACATACCACTAGCGGCCTCTAGCGGGAAAGCTACGCGGCCGAGTCATAGCGATGTTTCGCGAAATTTTGTTGAATTTATCGACAATATTTTCGGAACAACTTTTCTCCTAGTTTTTCCTAGTTTCTCCCAAATTTAAAAAAAGGCCGATGGTAGTGAGATTCCGACCTGTAAAGTAAAGGGTATCGGTCTCAACTATAAAAACGCGGTCGTGAACTGTTTGGTGCTGAGCTCCGACGACTGAGCATGCCTCGCAAATTCATCGGTAATACAAGCCTATTGTATGAAAATCTTTCATTGGACGCTGCGATAAACTCTAACTCGAGCGGTCTCGAAGCGTCAACCTCGTCAAATATTATTCATACGCTTAATACGCGCTTAAATGCTTCCGGTAGTAGTGGTCATCGTCGTACACCTACTAGTGAGTTAGTAGTAGTGTACAGGTATAGGGCGACAGGATTTACCCCCTCCACGCGGCCACTGGGGCCAACCCCCACCACCACCGTCTACCCCCACCCCTCTCCCCCACCACCTATGACCCTCTCCCCACCCCCTAGGGCTCCTTAAACCACGCCCCTTGAGTTATAGGGAGCCAATGAGAGAGAGGATGGGAAAATCTCTGGACCGTGATTGGTCGTCTCATTTTCCGCGAGCCCTGATTGGCCGACTGGGAATTCCCCGAGCTCTTATTGGCCGAATGATTTGCCATGGTGCCCTCTATAAATTTCCATCGCCTTTTCTGTACTAATACTATTCTAGTAAAGTTGCTGTGTTTTGATTGGTCGTCCAATTTCTCCTGGTGCCCTCTAGGAATTACCGACAGTTTTTAATACTAATAATATTCTGCAATCGGTAAATTAGTTTTCGTCCTTTACTATTCTAATGGTAATACCGTACCAAATAAAAAATACATTTACAAAAGTATTTTTGTTTATTGAATTTTTTTTGCATTGACATTTTCCAATTTTTCGCCGTTACAATTTTTTAAAATCAAGGGTCATGGGTCATGGCAGAGTCGGTTGACGGCAATGGTGTGTCATGCTTGCGATCTGCCTCCGACGTTGTTGTAAGCGGCAATACCTTCTCAAGTTGGTCCGGCGACGCGGTTGACTCTTGTTCCACGGCCTCCTGTAGACAGTCCGTGCATTCTCTCTGGAGTGGTGGATACCCTTCGAGCTGCATCTTTAGATCCTTGGGTGCCCAATGTTTTTTACAGACTCTGTATGATGCAACCTCGGAGTCCAGTCGAATATGTTGAAGTAGTTTTGCCCACAGGATGTCGATGTATTCACTCCAGTGCCTCAGTAGCAAGGGTTTGAGGATGTATTCGAGCTCCTCTGGGAGGAGTTTCCAGGGATCTTTGCCGTAGTCAATGACGAGTATGCTACTGATGATGTCCATTTTACTTAGGTTGTTGACGTTGCCACGAATCGTTGACAAGTGTGCTTTCTCGTGTGGAGAGGCCGGCTTTTATATCTGCTGATGGTGGTGGTGGTGGTGGTGGTGGTGGGGGACCGAGTGTTGACGATGAAGATGAGATGTTCGTATACACCGCGATGTACAGACATTACCGCTGCCATTTAAAAGTCTTGTTCGTCGGGTGTTTGATACGTTTCGTCGTCTTGTATGTTTCACATATTGTAGATTCTTGTAGTGACGTCGCACAATATTATCGTTTTTCACCTTATTAGCCGAGAATAGTTTGCAAAAACCAGCAAGGTTGTAGTCCCGACAGATATAGTCAAGAAACATAACACAATATTCTCCGCACACTCGAGACTTGATACACTGTGGGGGCTTGGTGCTCTATTCGTAACTCGTGGTATGTCTTCGCAGTCGATTTCGTTGTTGGTTGACAAGTGGAGGCAGTCCGTAACTGTCGAAGAAGATCCCTTGACCATTGTTGTCGACGTATATGGCTACCCAATGATTTCCTGACTTCATATGATCGTCCGTGTTTGTGACGATGGCTGTGGGTCTAGACCAGCGACTCGGGATGCGATCGGCGGAGAAGACTCCTTTCGTCTGTGCCGAGACATGTCGTAGAGCCTCCAGCACTTCTAGGCTGTTCATTGCAGATGCTTTCTGTGCCAGAGTGGGGGCGACGTCTTCGTGAATGCTGATGATGATTATGATACTGATGAGCGCTACGGGGGATGGTAGGCGTAGGCTGGCGCTTCGGCAGTGGTGGCGGTGAGAGTTGTTTATTACGGTAAAGGGCAACTATTTCACCCTCCGCAGGTACCGTGGCGTCGCAGGTGTTCGTCGTAGCACTGCTGTCACGGCTCGAAGGTGCTGGGACTATATAGTCTCCCATTGTTGAACCGCGATCTGTATCGCTCCGAATGTCGATATGTATCGCTTTTCTCGGCGTATCGTTTGGCCGATATTTCCGTTGCACGGCGCCCACTGTTTCTGAGTAAACGGGATTCTCCTTATCCAAAAACTGAGTCCGAAGCCAACGTTTAATTTTCCCCACGTTGTTTAATGCGCACTTCGCTGCGTCTTCCTTTGACACGCCGTGATAGATGTACCAAGTGTCGTAGGTCTTGAAGCTAGGGCCCTCGTAATCTTCCAGGTTGACTATGTCGCGGCCCAGCACGTCAAGTAGAATTTCCGCTTTTTGTATCGGCATATGGCCTTTAGCGCAGCGTATACTTTTGGCAATGGTGTATCACCGTCAACCCACTCGATACCGTGATGAAAGCACGTAAGACGATTATTACTTGCGCGCACTTCTTTAGGTAGTTCACCAAAATCGTATGGCAAATCGATAACCTAATGGCCGATATGATCGCCCTGTAGCGTAGTAACGGCGATCTCCTTAGGAAGAAACTCTCCATGCTGGCCGTATATCGCTTGAATATCAACTATTGCGTCCATGCTGAAGGCGTGAGACGAAATGATGTCGAATGCTCGCTCGTAGTCTGTCTTAAATACGTTTCGGCTATACGTATAGCGCCCTCACCGGGGAATGTGTAATCATGCGTTATGCATCGGAGGAGGGATCAAGCACTAAAATCCATGATTACTTTACGCGCCGATTCGATTTCAATAACATTGTCATACTCGGCGTAGACAATACAATTTATTGTAGATGAGAGGACTTTGGCGAAACGTACTTCGATTCTCACGGTACCGTGTTTCACGAGATTCCAGTGGGTAAAACAGTTAGCGGATAGATCAGGTGTCAAGTCAAAAGCGAATAGACAATAACCTTTTGCGTAAGCGCTGCGTGAAATGTCTATACCGTCGTTTTGGAAGTATATACCTATTCCCGAGAAAAGGGTGCCGAACTCTGGTTGTAGTGGTTTTCCAGGTATCTGTTGACCATCAACGTAGAGTGATAGAAAATTTATCGAATAATTTTGAAAGTTAAAGGGATTTGACGTTTTCTCGCCGTCGAAAGCTTTGTTGCTAACAAATCCGAGTATTATACGCTTTGGTAATTGACCGAGTATTACATTGTCCAGTGTATCGTCCGCGACGCCGCTACGCATGGTAAACGACTTAACCTCCACGCGCGTTATAGGATATTTCGCTGTTGTTTTAGCGAGCGTCTTCGCATGGACTATAAGTCCTGTGCAATCCTGTACAATCTTTTGATGGTACTTCCACGCCGTTCAGCAAAAAATTATCTTGATTGAATACATCATAGTGTAGATGGCCAATCATATCCAAGGTCCGAGCTCCTTTGACATAACTCGCTCTCGCGTCTTGGCCACCGTTGCTCGGACTCGCGCCCGACAACAACTCGAAACCGCCTGCAGTATCGGCATACCACAAAGCCGTAGTGAGATGCAATGCTTTTGCCGCAGAGCCATAGTTCAACAACGTTTCAATGTACGCCCGGTATGCGTAGGAATTATTAGGCTGCGCAACAAGTTTTTGATTAAACAATACGTCTACTTGATTAAAGAGGCTGTGCAAAAATTATTTACGGGTGCAGCCATGTACTCTGCGCCACCGCTGGATATCACTTTAAGGCTTACGGCGATAATAGTATGCGCGAGATCCAGGTATTCCTCCCCGTGGCCAGGTATCACAAATTCGATGGGTCCATCGTCCGACAACGAAGAGACCGGCTTGTAGTGAACCCATTGCGATGATTCTATAGATGTCTGCGTTGGTGGTATTGTGAATAAGTCGAGTTCCGACTTCATACATTCGCACGAGTGTGAGTGTAGAAAGGACATATTTAAGCACTTCCGAAAATATCAATGCGTCGTCTCTTTGTATTTTTTCGAGTCTTCGTCACTTTCCCCGTTCTCGTCCTTCTCTTCTTTCTTCGTGATGTTGCACTAGTGGCGCTTCTCGTTTTTCCCTTCTTCGTCTTCTTATTCCTCGTGATGGTAGATCTCTTTCTCGTGGAGGTGCGACGAGTTGCGCGTCCAATCAGTGACGGCATCGTTCTCGCGGCGATCGCACTATTACAGCCAGATCCCTTCATAAGTAGTGCAATTTTGTCGTCGGCTTTTCGTTTCAAATTTTCGCCGGATTCTCTGGCCCGACGCTTTAGCGACTCTTTGTAGGGTATATTATTACTGCTTACATCTTCAATAACATGCAAGCCAGTGCGCAAGGCCTTGCGTCGTATAGCTTTAGCGCCTCTCGTGAGGATCAGTAGTACACTTCTGAAGCGTCCGCCGAGAAATCGGCCAATTCCATGGGTCCTTTGATAAGGTGCACCCACGAAAACGTTGTTCATACGTAATAAAGTGAAGCGTCATCGTTGACGTTCCGTACTCAAATGTGATTGGCCGGCCCAATTTGTCTCTTATATCTATTTCGATCGTACGAAAGCAATTATTAAGCACCCGTAAGTAATTTGCCGGCGAAAAATATTTCACCTGTGTCGAGCCATACTTGTACTTTGCTGTATTCAGATTTACTATCCACAATAGCGGCCTGTGTGTCACCAACTGTGTAGCATACGCACAAATCCGTATAGACAAACATTTCTTCGGGTAGAGCGCGGGCAATGCAGGCAGGCATCTGACTTTCGCGTTGTATACCGCGGGGAAATCTGACGTACGAATTGCCGGCGCTTTCCCAATCTGTACCCGGCGTTAACTCGAAGCCAAACACGTAACGAAGTTTGTCGCTCATTTGCAAGAAATTCAGCGATTCCTCAATTTCTTTGCCGCACTTTTTACCCTCAATTGCCACGTAACCGCTTGCATTTTTTGCATTCACTAGTCGTATACCGGCCTCGTTTATACCTTGCAGACTATTTATACTTTTCATTAAAGCCTCATGATTGTCATATACGCCGTACGGTATATGGCTGATTTTTAGGTCTTTTCTGCCACACTGTGTCCACTGCATGTCAGTCTCATCACGCTGGATATGTATCATCGTGCAGGATATGTGAACTTCCGTTAAACCCACGACCCAATGACCGTTGAGGGTTATTTCACGTGAAAGGTGTGCGGTGAAATTTGCAGTAGTGTTGTTCGGAAAATACTTCATGCTACTGTTGCTCGGCAGCACGAGAAAAAAATTTTCGTCGTTGTTCATGTTAACCGAGCGTATTCACTACGCTAGCCGCCAAGGTCGTGACCGTTAGACGCCGGTATCCACGAATTGAATTTCAATGGGTAACCGACCCAGCTGATAAAAAGCTGTTTCGTCGCTCCGCGCCCTTTTGTTCGTATTACACGGTCGATTTTAAATTCTTTATTTTCCGCAACACGTTTCTCGTGTACAGGCGTGATTTCTTCCGTATAAAAAAATCCGTCGATTAACTCTCCCTCAAGATCATTTAATTCATAAACTCGGATACCCTGTCGGACCGTAACTTTTGTGATTCGGAAAATTTCTTCACTCCAATTCCGCTCGTAACCCTTCTCAAAGGTGCCTTTTGTTCGACTAATCCTAACGTAATCGCCGCACTTGTATTTAACGTCGGTGAAACGCCTTTTTTTGCACTGTCTCAACAAGGCTTTCGTCATATACTCGTACGCTACATCGGCATTGTATAAAGTCACAGCAGCCGGTTGCATTTTAATTGACGAGTGTTTGGCATGGTTGTACGCGTCGACTAGTTGTTGCGGAATGTAAATGCCACATTCGCTCTTTCAGTGTACGATTCAAGCGTTCGATCATTGTTGCTTTTATATCCGAGTTACGCGTAACTCTAAACACAATATTGTTCTCCTTAAGAAAGACTTGCAACTCTTTTCCGACAAACTCCTTGCCTTTATCGGTCTGTAGACAGACGGATGACCGTCCGGTACTCCGTTCAAAAATCCTTTTGAACGCTTGCATCACAGAGTGCACTGTTTTGTCTTGCAACGGTTCGACCCATGCATACTTGCTCAATACATCGATGACTGTGATCAGGTAGCAGGTATTATCGTTGTAACTCTTTAACGAACGTAAATCAATGATATCGGCCTCCCAAACGTCGTCTATGTTGTCAACACTGTAGCGAAGTCTTGGGAAAATCCGCTTGACGGGCTTGTGAATGGTGTACGCGTCGTGTTGGATCAACCCGTCATAAACCGCGGCTACTTCATTTTTTTTAAATCTGTGAGTCGTCTTGCACCGGCGTAGCCAGCGGGGTGCGAAGGGTCATAATACACTTTTCCGTAGGGCATCTCTCTCTCGCTCTCTCTCTCTCTCTCTCTCTCTGACGGTTATGTTACAGCAGACATTGGACTATTCGTAATTTTAGCCAGTGCTCAAACCCTCGAGGTATTTGAACGGACCCGTCTGAATGTGGGGTCGTCGCGATGTCGCCAATGCTCGACCGCTCTGCAGCCTCTGTATCCTCGGTCATACTATCCTTCTTGTTCTTCTTCTTCTTTGACTCGTCCTTTTCACTCTATTTCGGCTAATAGTCGGAATTTGGCCCTCGTCGATTGTTGAACGTGACTTCACGACTACTTCTAGTCTTAATACCAGCCGCACCTTTACCATCAGACCGTTTTACTTTCACAGCTGAAGCATTGTCAACGGTTTCTTCTTCTTCTTCTTCGCTGCTGTAATAGGGGGTTTCGTCGTTATCCACGTCAGGATTATTTTGTGTACGCTTAACACCGAATTTCGCCTCTCCCAGTGGCCATAATGCAGTGTTTCCGATAAATTCACGTAGTCTAGAGATATCTCGTAGACTCTGAATAAAATCACGTCGACCCACGGCTTTAAATTCCTTTCTCGATCGTACCACGTCGTTAATAAGATCGACAATATTTGAATTGGGTACGAGTTTACCGTCTATATTCACGCGCCCCTCTTGGTCCCATCTGATGCGTTGTACTGCTCCCGGTGAATTGTGGAGATAAGACACGAGAGCTTTAGCTTTATGCCGAAACTTTTGCGGAACACTGTCTATGATTATCGTATCATTGAACGAACCATTTGCCTGTGGTGGTGCCTGCTGTTCGCGAGACATGGCAGAGGTCGCTCCAGGTAGCGCCAGATCTATCGGACCTTTTCGTGCTGCGAGCAAAAATAAATACCTCGGCAACACCTGTAGATATTCTTTCCACTTTTCCGAGTCATCACGATACTTTTTTGAGTGTAAAATTCCCGAAATCTCCTCGTCGAGTCGCGATATAGGATCGCCAGGCGTCTGTACACTTGGTGGACCGACAGGTGGTGCACGAGTTCCGCCGCCGCCGATCATCGGCTCTTTCCATATCCCAGCCTCTTCAGCCGGTACTAAAATCATTTTCTTCGCGTGTTCCATTAGATCTCGCGCGTTTGAATTAAGAGTCAGTACTTCCGCCGCCGTTGCCGTTAAACAGTCTACTGACCAAACTCGTGATAATCGGTGCCAATAAAAGTGGCAAAAATGCTCCACAGCCTTTCTGCATGATGAGGCGTTTTTTAGCTCTCCAGTTGAATTTTCGTCGTTTACGAGCGGTGCCACTGGCTCTACTCCGACCGCCACCGCCGCTCTGTCTTACAGCGGACCACGGCGCTAGTTGTCGCAACACCTTTTTATATCTTTTAGGACGATTTTCCACACCTGTCTTAAGCGTTACTACGCCGTGTAAGACGTTCAGTGCACATTTGCATATACACTTGACAAGCGATTCATCGGCCGTACGTAGCAGCGCTCTTTGCTGCTCTTTACTAGCATGGCAGAGAGCGTTCACAAAAACGGCGTGCCGTTTATCAATCGGTAATCGCACAGAACACGCTGTTCTCTTCTTCTTTTTTACCGTCATCTTCCCCATCGCTGCCCCTCCGAGATGTTTGTGTAACCGACACTCGAGCGTTACTGATGCCTTTGCTGTTCCGCCATTTGACTAAATACGTCAGGTCAATTCGATTGACGAAAGCCTCGGGTGTTTTTCGGTATATACCTATACATGCATTTGTAGATTGTCGGGAAATATATTGGTGCGGCATCGGCACATATCAGGCGTGCATTGCTTTAGATCCAACAGTAGATATCTATGCGGCTGCGCAGTCGCATCGTGATAGGCGTCCGTTAAAAAGCGTGTATCCTCGGGATAAACTTGTCTCGCAAGATGCTGAATTTGCGTCCGATCTCGTGGATTTTTAAAAATAACAATATAATTCGCATTCAGCGAAACCTATTTTTCGCATTTAATTCAGATTACTGGCGGTTTCTTTCTCGTTAATTCTCCTAACGAGCCGTGTATGAGAGCTAACACTGGAACGCCAAGGTTTTGAACTGGAATTTAAGCATAGTTTTTAGTGATTTTTTAAAATAATCTTACTTGGCTTTTTTTATTTAAACATTTTTTTTAACAAATCATAGTCAGGGTACTTGGCGGAGTTTTTTTACAATTTTTCGCAAGAAAAATTTTTCAATTTTTTATTTCATTCTTTTTTGAAATGCGTGAATTTTGATTTTTTAAACTCATCAGTATAGCATTTCTATTGTTTCAACAAATTAGAAGTTTTAAACTAATCGGTAGGGGATTTCTATTGTTTAATAGTTCATTATGCTACAAGGGAGGAAAGTGCGCGATTTTCACCGAGTGTGAAGTGAGCTGGCCTGAGCGCAGCGAGGACAGCACTCACACGAGGTGAAAATCCGCTCCTCCCGTGCGGCATACGATACTTTTTTTCCGACTCTGCTAAAAATTTACCATATTTTTATGCCCGCAACTGCCTGGCAGCACAAATTACCGATAAGAGAAATCAGGGCCGCGACTCAGGAGCGGTCGATTGATGCGTATTTTTTATTTATTAATAAACAGATTTAAAAAAAAATTTTGAAAAAAAAAAAAATTTGAAAAAAAAATTAATTAATTATTTATTTTATTTTATTCGCGGCTTCTTTTACTTTTACTTAGTCGTGATTTTCTATTGTTTAAACAAATTAGTAGTGCATTTCAATTATTTAAACAAATTAAGAATGAATTTGGTTTTTTCAACTAATCAGTCATCAATATCTATTGTGTAAACAAATTAGAAATGTATTTCGATTTTTTAATCAAATTAGTAGTGAATTTCCATTGTTTAAATAAATTAGTCGGGAATTTCCATTGTTTACATAAATTACTCGTGAATCTCTATTATTTAAACTAACCGGTAGGGAATTTCTATTGTTTAAACAAATTAGTAGTGAATTGCTGTTGTTTACACAAATTAGCAGTGAATTTTTGAATGGCACGATCGATCGATAATGTGTCTGTGGGCGTGACTCACGCACGAGCACACCAACACAACACAGCGGCGGTGGCCGTGACGTGTGCTCGTGACGTCAGCGGACAGGACACGGATAGTGGGACAGTCTGAAGAAAACATCGTGAAAGTGTGGATTTTTCGAGCCACACGATCAGATCTCGAGAATGCATGAACGAATAGGGTTGCTGAAGGGCTCGTGGAAAAGCTAGTAGTCGATTTATATGATTAGACATGTTTTATTTTTTCTATTAATTTAGTCGTTTACGAGAACAAAACGTCGGAACATGAGGGTACCCAATATTGGCGTATAACTACTTGGTAGCGCTCGACCGATTTGCGGGTTCTTATACTTTTTACTGGTACTTGGCGTCGAGACGCTACCGCGTCTCTTGAACTTGGTAGCGCTCAACCGATTTGCGGGTTCTTATACTTTTTACTGGTACTTGGCGTCGAGACGCTGCCGCGTCTCTTGATATACTAGTGTTTCTCCGAGCTGGCGCGCTACGCGCGTCAATTGTAGAATATTTAAAGTTAAGGCCCATTTGGGGAATATTTTTGCTTCTTTCTCCGCCGTCGACCACCGCGGCTGCCTCCTTCGAAACCCCCTTAGAGGGGCTTAGAATATTTTGCCCCCCCCCCCCCGAAAATATTCTAAGTTCCTCCAATGGGGACAGAATATTTTGGGCTGAAGCTCCTTTTGAGCGAGCGGGATCGAGGCGGCGGGGGTCTCGATTCTTGTACACGGCGGCGGCGGCGACGGCGGCGGCGACAGCGGCGAAATCTTTTTATATATTGTGACGAGGCGTAATAGTACGCTCTCTCTCCATCATGTTAGGATAGGATACGCACGAGAGTCTTTGTCAGCCGCGCGCGAACAGAGTCAATCCCGCGGTACCCGAGAAACTGGAAAACTATAGAACGAGAGTCTGCCGGAGGACTATATTATAGTTTTCAGGAGTCCGGCATCGCTGGTAGACAATCGGAAGTCCGTGAGGGGTACGGCGACGGGAGAGACACCGCGGAGACGTTACGACGAATCGCCGAATTATCGGCGAGCGAGGAGTTTTCCCCCCTTCCGCTGATTACCGAAGTACGCGTACCGTAGTACGGGCGAGCGAGCATCACTCTCGTGCACTGCGTCGTTTACGTAGGACGTACTGTCGAATTAGTTACAAGTAACAAAGAGAGCGTCTCTCTCTGAAAATTGCGAAAATAATAGTTCAGGCATAGAGTCAGACGGATAGTCAAAGTAACGAGTATTCCGTGAATCTCGTGTTCGTAATCTCCGTGAAGGAGGAATCAGATTATTCGACGAAGAATATCCAATCCGCTGAAGACGAAACGCCGTGTCGACGGTTAAGGAATTTCCGTATCGAGGATAGCTGGAAGGAAGCCCCGAAGGCGATCGTAAACAAAGGAACAATTAACAAGGTAGGTGCACGCAATGCACACCATTTTTGGTTATTCGTTGCCAAGAGTGCCGATCGCAGAGGACTTTCTCGCTCGTACTCGGCACAATATTCGGTTAAGAATCCTCTGAAGTCTCGAAGCGTTGAGCGATTGTCGTGCGAAACGAACAATAGATGTTCATGTAGAGTCTTATGAGTAATTTTGTTTGTGTGGAAAATCGCCAATCGAATATCGTTGATCGTAACATTGATTGTTAATTGATTTGGATTGAGAAAGGAAGGAGAATAAACGACGATATTTATTGTTTTATTTTTATGATAAAGAAGGTACATTTGTTTCTCTTCCGAACTACACTCCCTATCCAGCTAGTCGTGTAAGATATTGAAATATTGAGATTTAGAAATAAGAGAAAATAGAAATTCCCTGAGTATCGGGAGATAGATACTCTGGCGCTCAGCAATAATACAGCGAGAATAAAAAGGTAAAAATCGGGCATTGAAAAACAAGGGCGTCAACATAGATTGAACGGGGAGCCGACTGCAGAGAGACTCCGAACTGCAAAAAGCCCATCACAATATATAGAGATATATCTCTCTATATATATAAAGTTACCGCCGCTGTCGCCGCCGCCGCCGCCGTGTCAGGAATCGATACCTACTTATGAGACACCCGGTATATGAGGCCCCTTTGAAAATATTCTAAGTCCCTCTAAGGGGGACTTAGAATATTTTCGGTCGAAGGGGCCTCATATACGGGAAAAATATTATAAGTCCCTCTAAGGGGGACTTAGAATATTTTTGGTCGATGGCGTGCCCAAGGGGGAATCCCCTTAGAGGGACTTAGAATATTTTCGGGGCAGAGGGGCGGAGGGGAGAGAAAATATTCAAAGTCCCCCTTAGAGGGACTTAGAATATTTTTCGGGGCGGAGGGGCGTGGGAGGGGAAGGCCAAAATATTCTAAGTACCTTTAGAGGGGACTGACTAAGTAAAAATACAATAAAAAAGCGGCGGCGGCGCCGGTTGGTGAAAAGTTGCGGCGGCGATGAGACATTTTTATAATGTCGACAGAAAGGAACGCGAGGGCGCGAAGCGCGCGAGCCCGGGGAACCTCTAGTATATATTGTGACGTGATTTTTCGGAATCACCGTCACACATTAAAGAAACATCATATTTCTGAGGAAATTGAGACATCTACCGCTTTCGTTCCCGTTTTCTGCCTCTCCCAGCGACTTAAAGATACCGTTAAACTCTCGTGAGATATCGATCGAGTTATTGCTTTGCTTTCCGAGTTATTGTTCAAGTTTTGCCGTATCATAATCTCTCAAACCTTTCAGTACAACAACAATTAAACAATTTGATATAGATTCCGTTACCGTTTAGTTTCGTTCCGTTAGTCGAAGTTCTCAAACTCACTTGGTGGGGTAAAAGTTAGCAAATAAAAACACAAGTGAAGGAGAGACCCGACGAAGAGTCTTGCGAATACGCTAAAGTCCGGTGCAATCCCGGCACCCCAAGAGATAGTGCAATGCGTTGAGATCAGGCGGAGGTATCGTTTGGTCCAGGCAAGGGTGGTGGAACACCTTGCGTTGTGTTATAGTTGAGTAGAGCCTTGAATCTCACGCATTGACTAGGGGAAGCGATTGCAAAGATTCGTTCAAGTTACCGCCTTATAGTATCGGCTCTCGATTCGGTAAAGTAACGTTATGGTTGAGAGGGCAGTAGTTATCGATCTAGATCCCGCAAATAATTATCATAATTCGTTACGAATTTTTGGTAGGCAAATCGACAGTCCACCGAGAGCTGCCCTCGAGGTAACTCGGGCCTCTCTCGCGCTCCCGCTGTCATAGGCTTCGGCCTATTGTTCTCGCGCTCGAGGTATCGTGTGATCGCTGTGTCTCGCTCGCGTTACCGTGGATCCCGGTATCGCTCTTGCTCTCGTGTTCGTACGTCTCGTCTCGTTTGAGTATCGTCGACTCGTGTGTTTCGTGTGTGCTATTCTCGGCAGAATTTCGAAAGGAATTCTTTCCGAGTTGATAATTCGATTGATGCGTTATTATTAACGTTCTCGAGTTATAGTGCATATGTGTGAGTTCTCGTGGCATCGTCAGATGCAGTTCCCGGTCCTTTTTGGATAAATTACGCGCTTTCGGCGAGTTTTGATTTATCGAAGTTATAGTTCTCGTGTCGCGCTCGCGGTCGCTTGACTCGCTTCGATCTTTCGATCGGCTGAGTGCTCGCGACTCGCGTGCGTACGATCTCGTGGCTTCTTAGCCAAAATATTAATTTTTGTTCTCGATTAACGTTTCTCGTGTGCTATTCTATTGACCTCGGATCGCGACCCTTCTACCATAACCCGCATCCTGAGCAACCGTGCATTTCCGCAACCGTTCGCTCTCGCCAATGCATCGACGTTAGTTCTCGTTTCCGTTTTAGTTTCCGTTTTGTTGTTGCGTTCGTTTCGTCCTTGCGGAGGTGGTAGTTCCACCGACCTCCAGATTAGCCCGGTTTGGTAATTCCGGCGAAACAAAAATTAACCCTGCGGAGTCGCCGTTCCACCGGCCTCCAGTTTAGTCCGGTTGTTAATACCGGTGAAACAAAATTAACTGGCGCCCACCGGGACGCCGATGCATCCGCGAGGGTGGACGGCCGAAGGTGACATCAGTTTTCGAATTCGCGTTTTTGTTTGAGTTTCGATGTCGCTCCTTTTGAGTTTTGAAGTTTTTGAGTAAAGTTTAGTGTTGCGCTTGAAGTACAGAAAACCCGTCACAATATATATATTGTAACGAAGTAAATTAATTATTAAGACTCTCGATCGAGCTCCACCCACCACGGAGCCAAACCGACAAACCGTTCGATGCCATCGAGCGACGATCAATTAGCACCACTGCCGCCACCTGCCGCCTCACCCGTCGATCGACCGATGTATCGACCGACGCCGAGTACTGCCTTCTCTCTCCCACCGCCGACATCCGCAGCGCTGAGCGACGAGAAGACTTCCGCGAAGGCGAGCGTACCTTAGCCTCGATCGAGATTTAGGAGAGAATATACGTGTGTGACAACGACGCTGCGAAATACCATTGTACCGAGCGTATTATCGAGAGTCAGCGTGACTATTGTACGAGTGAGTGATCTTTACTATTCCCCAAGTGTGTTGAAAGCCCCGTGTCATTTATTCCCCGAGTCCCAGTCTTTTTTTATTATCGAGAAATCAAGTGATAAGCGACCGCGTGTCGTTCTTCCGAGTCGCCGGTACCGCCATTTTCCGGCATCGCGTTCGTGCACGTGGTGGGTGCCGTTATCGCGTTATTTCGTCGAAGAAATCTCCTCGTGTGCTCGCCCCGTTAACCCCATCGTCTTGCAAATAATAATTAGTCGCCCCGAAAAGAGGCGAAGGATTGAATTGTGAGCCGAAAGATCAGTTAACCCTCCCATGAGACATAAGACGTCCCTTTGAGTAGCCGGCCCGTAGAAAATGCATCGTCGCCCCCCCTTGTAAACGGCGTTACCCCGTGCAACGGTAACTGGCGCCCAAAAATTTATATCATTAATGAGCTCGAGCCCTTCCTCCCCGTATTGACAGTGATCGCCCTTTTCTTTTTCTTTTCTCTTCGTCGCATAGATTTTCCCCCCGAAAAATTCTTCCCCGTTGACCCCGTAAATTCCCGGAAACTTTCCGGTAAGTTATCCGTTTTCTTGTAGCATAAACTTTGTAGTCCCCGTCGTCCCCTTTGCTATATCACGAGTGCATTCGCGCAGCGGATTGCCTCGTCGTCATCGCCGTGCTAATTATCATTCGACCCCCCCCCCCCCCTATCCCCCCCCCCTATCCCCCCCCCTCATTGCTGCCCCTATATTGCTAGCTACCGCTTAATTTATCGGATTATTGTTACTTTATCGAGTTCCTAGCTGCATATTATTTTCGCGTTATTCTGTTCATCCGTAATTATTCGATCTCCTTTACTTTTCTTAACTATTCTGCGACAGTTATTAGTTATTATTTTCTTTCGGATTTCTTTTGTACTTTCATTCTTTTTGTGAATTTATAATAAACTTCATCACTTTTGTTAGTTATTCCCGCACCGCCTACGATCATTTCCTTCCCCCGTTGCCCTTCCGGAAATAAATTTCAGACGAAAATCCCCGTTACAATATATATATTCTGAGGAGGCGTTAAAACGCTCTCGCAGGCACGCTATAGCATAGGTACGCGCGAGAGTCGTAGATAGGCGCGTATACAGAGTCATCCCCCGGCGATACTCGAGGAGAGAAAAATATATAGCATTCGGGAGACTGCCGGCGTGTTATATTATATATTACAGGTGTTCAACGTCGCGTAGATGGCCAGTGGGAGACACGAGAGGGGAACGAGAGGAGAAACATCGCGAATAGTCATCGACGATCAGGAAATTTCGGCGACAAAGGGCTCGTTCCCCCTCCCACCGATTACCGAGCGCGTAACCGTACACGAGCGAGAGGCACTCTCGCGCGCCACGTTGTACGATACAGATCGATAGGCAGGAAAAACTATAGAGATTCTGTTAAGAAAATAGTTAGTGAGAATTGATTAGTCTGTAACAGTTAGTTAACGCCGTGCGAGACCCGGAAGTGAGAAAATTGTTATACGCCGTGTCGTCGGCAGAAAGGATTATTCATAAAGAGGAATATACGCCGTGACGACGGTCGATAGATTTCCCGGAGAGGTTGTACCGAACGTAAAGGTTCGTAGCCAGAGAGAAGTCACGAGGACGATTCGTGTAGGACGACGAAAATAGTTAATAAAGGTAGGTGCACACAGTGCAGACCATCTTCGTTTCCAATTTACGGCATTACGGAAAACTATCGCGCAATATTCTCGCTCGCAGCGGCGTGTTACACGATTATTCTACAAAGAAACTATTAACCTCGAGTCTCCCGAGTCATTTGAAAGAGTCACACATAAGTCATTTGTATTTGGAAGTCGGCTTGTTAATAAAACGTATGGTATTGTGATTTTATAGAAATTGAATGTTGGAATATTTTATTGTTTTCCCGAACTGCACCCCTCCTGCTAGCCGTAAAACGAGTCAGTAATTAAGTAAGAGAAAGTCCTCGCACACCGGGATTGATACGGTGTGCTGGCGCCCAGCAATGGAAAAACGGTAAGGGAAATTAACAGCGGTTAATAACAACGGGCGTCGTGATATTTTGGGCGGGGTAGTCTATCGCAATGGTTCCGAAGCCGCAAAAAGCCCGTCACAATATATATTTATATATTGAGACGGTGTCTCAGGACCCCGAGGACACCACACGTTCTCGAAATTTCCGCGAGATTTCGAATTTTTCATATTTTCCCGATAATGAAGTATCCGCGGTTAATTACCGACGTGGCCGCGAGATTCCGCATTGGTAATTTTTTCTCGTAAACGAAAGGGCATCTGGATGCATGTAAAAAGGCGAGCGCGAACAGAATCGCTATCCGGTGGAATCGCCATCAGCTCGCCGTCGGCGGTGATCACTTTTCCTCTACCTCCGGGTCCGAAGAGCCTTCGGTGACGTTGGCTCTACGAGTACTCTATCCTCCCGAACCAGGGTGCGGATGGCGACGAAGCTATCCGCATTCCTGCACCCAAGTGAACGCTAGTAGGGAACCGCAATAGGATAGGTAACCCGGACGAGAGCGAGCCGGAAGCGAGTCGCGGATTGACGACGTGGTGACACTGTCGATTCACGATCTCGTGGAAGCCGGATTCTTTGAAGAGGGCCCTGCTCTACGAGTACCGGGATGACGTGGGGTACCTCGTAGACACGGGAGAATAGCTTTCGTTATTAAAATGCATGATTTAAATGTAGATTCACCCGCGTTTATTGTTATTGTTGTGTATTATTTTTCATTGAACTTTCGGTAAAGTCGGTTTCCATTCATTCCTCCCTGGAACGATTGAGAAATTAAGAGTAAAAAAATTGTAAAATCGTTCTTTTTCATAATTTACCGACAGTCTGTCGGCAAATTCTAGTTCTTTCGTTCTTTTTGAGTAACGTCGAGTTTTTAAGTTTAGAATTCTGTCCATTCAAACAATTGAGGGGAGAATTCATATTTTTCGAGATATATTTAGTTCTTTCAGCGCCATGAGCGAAAAACTAATAAACTAACATTGAATTAATTGATAATTACGTTTGACGAGAACACGAGGGTGTTTCACTATAAGTTTCGAGCGACGAATAAGGTAAGCTTTGCCATTGTAAGTCTCTGAATTTTGTATTGATATTTTATGTGTGTTTTTTTAAATAAAAAATATTATTTCACCGAATCGACAACGTCTAACGATGTTTCGCTCGCCCCGAACTCCTAACGCAATCCTTGAAACCGAGTGCGAGGCATTGGTAGAAAAGGTAACCGTTACAATATATATATATATTGTCAAAAAGGTAACCGTTACAATATATATATATATTGTCAAAAAGGTAACCGTTACAATATATATATATATTGTCAAAAAGGTAACCGTTACAATATATATATATATTGTCAAAAAGGTAACCGTTACAATATATATATATATTGTCAAAAAGGTAACCGTTACAATATATATATATATTGTCAAAAAGGTAACCGTTACAATATATATTGTCGCGCGAATTCCCGCGAACAAACCAATACCCGCAAGACCGTTCGACTTCTCTGGGCGCCAGTCTCGAGAGCTACGCGCCCGATACAAATTTTTATCGAGAAGTCGGGAACCAGGTATTAGCTCGGCTAGCAAGCAGCCATGGGGAAATGGTAGAGGGGGTGGTTCAGGTGCCAAATGCGAAGGAACCAACACTCTAAATTCGGACCATCGAATTTAACAATTTCTTTATATTTTAACACAAATCTCGGTAGCAAAAAGATGGAATACAATAATTCTTCGACGTGTCAAAATCGAATCTTTGTTCTCGGTAGCGGTTTTCGTTTTACGGAGCGCGTTCGCGCAGCAAATAAGTAGAGGGCGATACGATCTTTCCAATACGCGAGCTCTCGAGAGCGAAAATATTGAAGACCGTTAAAATCGACGAGTAGACACGCGCCTCGTGCTCACAGAATTTACCCCAGAAAAATGACATAACGTAAAAATAGTACAAAGTCAAAAGAATAAAATTATACGTCACAAAATTAAAGAAAGTCGGATAAATGAAGTCACACAGGAATAAGAGGAAAAGTCAAAAACAGAGTTGAAAGAAAAATAGAAGAGGCGCGTGCTTCGTGATTAAGCCAAAACGGCGGATAAAAATGTTTATCGCGGTTCTCGAGAGCGTTGGCGATTTTTCCCGGATTACTAACTAACTTAAACTATGGACTCGCGCACGTAACGCAATTTTATGAAACACAGAATGAATAAAAGCTAATTGAATCCCTCTCGGTGATTCTTTCGATTCTCAATAAATAAAATACAATAAAATGACGATCAACACTTGCGATAGCTTTTCGGTTCGCGGATTCTCTACAGAACATCAACTGCCATGCACGATAACGCACCGCCCGGCAATATCGCTCGGGATCTTTTTGGCTCAAAACTAAGATTTTATGAAACTGAAACAAAAGCCTGTCCGGAAACGAACGACGGCCTTACCGGTTAATTTATGCCGTAAACGAAGCCCCTCAGGAAATTCCTCGTCGAGTCTTCGAGATCGCGGGTGGTAGGCGTCGGTTCTCGCTGGACAGCACGGTCGGCAACGGGAGCAACGTCCTGCTTCTTCGGTGGTTAACGCTCGAGTCCTCGAGACGATTCGAGTAGATATACTAGGCCGGTTCTAATCCAACCGGGGCGTTTTGAAACAGGCCGAGGCGTCTTGGTCGGCGGCGGTGGCGGTTCGAGGCGTGTTGAGTGGGAGGAGGGGGGAAGAGGGTGGTGGGTGGGTGGGTGGCAGGTGTGCGGTAGGTAATCGGTGGGTGGTGGGTGGGTGGGTGGGTGAGTGGTTGACATTTTATTGTATTTAGTGAATCGGTGAGTGATGGGTGGGTGTGGGTGGGAGGTGGGTGGTGGGTGGGTGGGTGGTTGACATTGGTTAAGTTTTTCGAATCAGTGAGTGACAGGTGGGAGAGTCAGGTGGATGGTGGGAGTTGGGTGGTGGGTGGGGGGTGGGGGGTGGTTGGCATTTTATTCAATTTTTCGAATCGGCGAGTGACAGGTGGGTAAGCCAGGTGGGAGGTCGGTGGGTGGGTGGGTGGGTGGGGGGGGGCTATTGAACTGCTAGCCTTGGAGGGTATCGCTTGGCCTGTGCTCTGAGACCCATCTGTCACTTATCACCTATGATTGTATAAACAATTATAAATAAACACTTCGGTGTTAAAATCAAATGCTCATTAGGTGGGTGAGTGGGTGGTTGATATGATATTGTATACAAATGCTTTAAGTAGTCTAGCCCTCTTGTCACCCCTTGAAATTTATGACTGCGATAAACATCTATATACAAATACTAATATAATAGCTGCATGTATCGAATGCTCGATGAGTCAGACCCTTGTTCTCGTTCTCGGCATTCGGCGCAGGGGGAATATTATATAAACAAACATCGTTGCGAGAAATATCGATATTTTTATATGCAACATGCATTCCTCTGAATATTGAGAGCGTACTATGCATATATATTCTAATGGGTCCACGCTTATCGCTCATTCGTAATATTCAAACTCTGTGGGAATAAACACACAGTGGTATTAAAATCAAACCACGCTCTTTAAGCGGCTGTGAAGTCTTGACTCGATGGCTCGCTCGCCACCCTACCCATCGTCAAGGGCCCCGTCAAGTGTATACGTGGTGGAGTAAGCGCCTTGTTCGCAGCTCACACTTCGGCAGCATCGAATGTCTCGAAAAATATCAATCGCTGCAAAATAAATAGATGCTGGAGCGTTGTTTATGTTTAGCATCCCTTCCCAAAAACACCCATTTCTTTGCGATAGCGAGCATCCTCGTGATTGGTTTTTATAAATTGGTGGAGAGGGTGAAGTTAGAATATCTTTGACTTTGAAAATTAGTTGATCAGTGTACAATCATTCTACAGCTTCGAGCGCATCGCGAACATTTTATAGTTGAGATTTCCGCGTAAAGTATTTACTGTTGAGATTTTCTCACATGTGTTTAGTGTGCGTTCTCTTACCTGTGCGTGATAGACAATGGATCGTGATAAGCGTAAAAAACTTGTGCATCTCATGGAGAGGGCATATTCGACTCTCAACGAGAGAACACTACCCGGTGAGAGGCAAAAGTGGATCGACATCGGTGAAAAAAATGTGAAACTTTTGAGTTCGATTTTACGCAAGTGCGATTCACTTACGATTCACGATAAAATTCAAATTCAGGGGACGATAGTGAATTTAAAGTCAATGACCGAAAGGTTTAAAACGACTGGTGCCGGTGCAGTTTCGAAAAAAGTGCAGTGGTCCGACCTCGAGACGGCATTTACGCGGCGCGTACGTACGGGCGTCGTTACAAATCTGCAACACAAGGATTTGACGGAATTCTTGGATGATGCTAAACGCCTCATAATCACTAGATTAAAACGAATGTTGAATGGAACCGCGAGGAAAAAAAGGAGACGTGCTCTCAAGGTCAATGTCATCCTCGGATGTAAATTTAGCGTTACGAAAAACGCCGAAAATCTGGAGGAGAATAAATTTTTCAATACGCGTAATGAAATTATTCTTCACTCCACGAACACCGATGAGTGGTTCAGAGAACACGTGAAGGAATTGTTGCGGAAAGTGGAAGAGTTTCAGCAAAAGGAATCCGGCTGGACTCTCATCGAAATAATTAATCTGCAATTCAACATGAACAAATATGTGCCACTGCGAGGAGGATTATCCACGTTTGTCAGCGTTCCAAGGGATATTCAATTGAGGCGGGCTGTTATCAACATTGCCAACAACGACGAATACCGCTTCCTGTGGTCCGTGACAGCAGCGCTTTCTCCGCCGGTTAAAAATCATGGTGACCGCAAAAATTCGTATCCGCATTTTCGTGAAGTGCTTGATTATAAGGATTTTAGCTATCCGATGAAGCTAAAAAATATTCCAAGTAAGAAGCGCAAATCGAAAATTATATCGGAAATTGTACCGATATATCTGAGTAAAGCAAAGAGCGATCGACCCACGATACATTTGCTTATGCTCGAAACTGCTATTAATCTCGGCGACAATAATCCTATCCATCATTTCGCGTGGATTAAGAATCTATCACGACTCGTTAGTTCGCAAATATCTCGCCATGAGGCAGCGACTTGGCTTTGCGATAGATGCCTGTGCCACTTTCAGACAGAGGCTGGCTTAACCAAGCATAAAGTTGATTGTTTCAACATTATCGGTTGCAAAGTGGAGCTTCCCGCGGAGGATGATAAGATTTAAAAATTTAAAAACTATAAAAATAAAGTCGATGTTCGTTCGCAATTTATGCTGATCTCGAATGCCTTTTAGAGCCAAGCCAATCAACACCGGGAGATCAAAAGCACGTTCCGCAGTACCGCAGCATACAGTATTGCCTTTTATTTGCATTGCGCGTACTCAAAGGATATCTCAGAATATAAATCATACCGCGGCAGAGATTGCATCGAATGGTTTATGCGACAATTGCGCGAGTTAGCTAACTTCATTACACCGCGCGTGCTAACTGTTACTCCGATGAAAAAATTAACGGTTGATCAGATTCGTGAATTTCAAGTAGCTACAACGTGTCATATTTGCGAAAAATCGTTTACCGAAAATGAGGTGAAAGTTAGAGATCACTGCCACTTTACGGGTGACTATCGAGGTGCCGCGCATAACGGATGTAACTTACGGTACACAAACTCGCACGTTGTACCTGTTATTTTCCACAATCTATCAGGCTACGATTCGCATTTTTTTATTAAAGCGTTGGCCACTGGATTTGAAGGCTCAATTCAATTGTTACCGGTGAACAAGGAAAAATATATATCTTTTTCAAAAGTCGTGAAGGGTACACCTGTGCGATATCGTTTCATCGATTCGTATCGATTCATGCCGAGCAGTATTGAAAAATTAGCGTCCTATCTTGGTGCGGATAAAAAAATTATAACGCGGGATGGGTGTGATACCGATGGGGAATTTACATTGCTAACGAGAAAAGGAATTTTTCCATATGACTATCTTGATAATTGGGGGAAACTTGACGAAACGGCTTTGCCGTGTAAAGATTATTTTTTCTCGAAACTGACTAATGAACTGATAAGCGATGATGATTATACACACGCATTGAATGTTTGGCGCGAGTTCAACGTAAAAAGTTTAGGCGAATACTCAGACCTTTACTTAAAAACGGATGTACTTCTGTTGGCCGATATTTTCGAAAATTTCCGACAGACATGCTTTAAAACATATAATTTAGATCCGTTGCACTACTATACAGCGCCGGGCCTCGCATTCGACGCAATGCTCAAGTGCACGGGAATCGAGCTTGAGCTATTTACCGATGTAGATATGTTATTGTTCATTGAGAAAGGCATTCGAGGAGGTATCGCGCAGTGTACAAACAGATATGCAAAAGCGAACAATCGGTATATGGGTAAAGATTTTGACTCGAGCGTAGAAGAATCGTACCTCATGTACTATGACGTTAATAATCTTTATGATGCAGCGATGAGCCAATACTTACCGTGCCGTACCGTTCTTTTGAATGGCTGGAGAATTTTGATAACCTCGATATAGAGAGTATCGAAGATGATGCTCCGACGGGATACATATTCGAGGTGGATTTAGAATACCCGCGAGAACTCCACGCGGAGCATAAAGACTTACCGCTATGCGCTGAGCACTTCGTGCCTCCCCTCCCTGGATGTAACCAATCAAAGTTGATGACAACTTTATTGCCGAAACGGAAATATGTAATTCATTATCGTAATTTGAAACAGTGTCTCAGTTTTGGTCTGAAGTTAAAAAAAATTCATAGAGTATTAAAATTTGAACAAAGTCCGTGGATGAAGCAATATATTGATTTAAATACAGACTGCCGCAAAAAATCGACTAATGATTTTGAAAAGAATTTTTACAAACTTATGAATAATGCCGTCTTCGGCAAAACAATGGAAAATGTGAGAAAACACCGAGAAGTAAAACTTGTCACCAAATGGGCGGCGAGGTACGGGGCGCGAGCTCTTATAGCGAAAGCGACGTTTCATAGCTGCACTGTATTCGATGATGATATGCTTATAATAGAATTAAATAAAACATCAGTCAAGTTCAATAAACCGATATATACAGGCTTCACCATTTTGGACGTGTCAAAGATTTATATATACGATTTTCACTACAATTATATGCGAAACAAATTTGGTGAAAGTGCAAAAGTAATGTATACCGACACTGATAGTCTAATCTATTACATCAAAACCGAGGATGTATATGAGACGATAAAGCAGGATTTGTACAAATTTGACACGTCGGATTACCCTTTAAATAATTTGTATGGGATACCGCAAGCGAATAAAAAAGTTCTCGGATGAATGAAAGACGAGAACAGTGGTAAAATTATGACCGAGTTCGTGGGTCTAAGAGTAAAATTATATGCTTATAAGGTTAGGGACGATCCGAACAATAAAAAGCGTGCGAAAGGTGTCAAAGGATCCACCTTGAGAAGAATAACATTTTTGGACTACAAGAAGTGTTTGTTCCAGCATGAGAATCTTGTGAAGTCTCAATGCTTAATACGTAGTCGAAAGCACGTGGTGGAAACCATTATGCGGAATAAGTTAGCTCTAAGTTGGAATGATAATAAGAGAATGCTACAGCGCGGCTCTATGGATACGCTACCGTGGGGTTATAGGGGATAAGGGTAGAAATAATTGTACTTATATATTGTAAAAAAATGTATATATATTGTGAAAATTGTATAGTGTATTATAATATTATGTGTGCGTGTGTATTGTATTGCAATTTAAAAAATGTATGAAAAAGCTTGAAAAATTATAATAAAAAAAAAAGGTAAAAATGATCTATCGATCGATTTCTTCTTCTTCTTCTTCTTTTTCGCGTGTCGCTTCATCATCGTCTTCCTCTTCGTGTCTCTCTTCATCATCGTTTTCGTCTTCGTCGCATCTCTCATCTTCTTCATCATCGTCTTCGCATTTTTCTTCTTCTTCATCCTCATCCTCATCCCCCTCCTCTTCTTCAAGCGCTCTGCGAGCGCTCGCTTCCCTTCTCTCAAGCTCATCGATCGTCGTCGATCCAAAACTCGATATCGAGCTTGAATCATCGAGCATTGCCAAACGCGCTCGCTCGTTTTCCCGACGCATTTCCTCCGCGCTCCAATACGTTGCATCCGAATCGATGTCATCAGCATCGGATGGAGATGGAGTTCGCGGTTGTGGCTGTAGCGCTGCCAACCGCGCTGCCAACCGCTCCCTATACCAATTAATCCATGGGGATTCGCTTTCTTCATCACGCTGGTTGTCCGGAGCGACAGTAGCAGCAGTAGCGGTGGCGGTAGAATCAGCGGTGGTGGCAACAGCGGTAGCGGTAACAGCGGTAGGAGCAAGGGTAACGGTAGGAGGCAACCTTTCCTCTTGGCTCATTGTACCGGCATTTTTACAATTTACCCGCAGTCGTTTTACCTAGGGTTCGCCTGTAGATGAATAAATCCACCCTGCCGTATCAGAATCGGTATCAGCAGCGGCAGCAGCAGAAGAAGATGATGATGATTGTGTACCCGATGGACCCGGGACAGCACCGTCAATTTGACTGAATTCATCATTGACAGCGACATTATCGCGGCTTTCCCATCGAGTCATTGTTTCCTCCTCCAGAAATACTCCATTGTTCCAGATTTGATATTCATCGGTCTCGCTGTAATCCTCATCATCGCCATGAGTATTTGATCCTCCCGATGTTGTCAACTGGCGTGCCTTAAGCACACGCACCATTGTATTACAGAGATCCCGATTAGAAAAATAACCGCTGTAATATGCAGCGAGAATATCACTTTTCGTCGCGGCGAATAAGACACTCCGAAGTTTTCGCAGAACCACATCTCGCGACATAAATCGCAACATACTTAATTTCTCGCGCGGCCATCGGCGATTAAGCAAAGGATTTCTCGTAAGGAGAAACACCAAAAGCACGTACACACTCGAATACGTAAACGATCCAATGGTCATCGTGAACGAATTGTTTTCTCTAACACGGGCGAAAAAGAACTAAGCTCTGTCACGTCTTGAAAAACTAATGCCATCCACCAAAAACGTTTCAAAGAGTGGGAAGGGGAGAAGAGAGTGAAACTATGGACTTTTTTTTTATGAAGTACAATTTGCACTCTGTCAGGGTACCACATGTTCGAAGGCAAGAGAGAGAGAGAGAGAGAAATAGCGAAATATGCGGGGGGTCATACAAACCTTCGCCGGCGTAGAGGAAAACAAGTGCTTCCAGAAACGGTGCATAGGCCATGTGCTCGAAAAGAAAGGAGCTCGAAAAAGAAGAAGATGATTCTCGCTCCTTCACTTTCACTCATTCTTTTTTCATTCTTTCTTTTTTTCATTCTATTCATCATGTTGACTTATTCGAGGACACGCAGAGAGGCGAAATATGCGCCACAATATAATTATTATAGATAATTGTTTTCACAAGTCTGACTTATCAATCCAACTATTGTGTGAGTTATCAAATCCGAGCCATTTTACATAAAGTTTGTCGAGTCGTTTTTTCAGCACTTTTTTAACTAGATAAATATCGGGGTGTTTGACCGCGAGTAGCTCTTGCTCATAGAAACCACCGGCAATCGGTTTATTCTCATAGTCTCTCAGTCTGTACGTCACAGGCAAAGTATTCATTATTCGAGATATCGTAAATATTTCCGTCGTCCAGTTGGGTGTATAGCCTTTCGCAAAAATATTTTTATATTTACTAATTCGAACTTTTTCGCCAACTTGAAACTTTGGCTTTCTGGTATATTTAATTTGTTGATCGTATACGGTATGCAGAAGATTTTTCTCATGTTTAGCGCGTACGTCTTTTGGCTTCATTCTAATAGTACGATGTATTGTGGCGTTGTATTCGAAAAGCAACTTCTCTATAATATCAATCCACTTATAACTTCCGCGAAGACTAAACTGTTTCCACATTTTATTTTTTATTGTTCGATTGAAACGTTCGCAAATCGATGCTTTCAAGTTGCTAAATGTTGAATACAAATGAATTTTATATTGTTCCATGAGAGATTGAAAATTTGAATTGTAAAACTCCCCGCCATTATCCACCTGTAATTTTGATGGCGTTCGCCCCTGAATAAGTGCAGACTTCATTGCAGCTGTTGTATCTTTTCCCGTCTTGCTCTTCATCGGTACAGCCCAAGCGAATTTCGAGAATATATCAATGACGGTAGGTAGATACTTGTATTGATTGTTTTGACTGGCGTAAGCTGACATATCGACGAGCTGGATGCTGACACATGGCGACGAGGATAGTTCCGTCTAGCTCATTTATGTAGCTCCTCCACCAGCGCTTCTTTGTGCGCGCTCATTTTCAATAACGTTTAGTCTAACGTCCACGTTGGCAATGGCCTTAGAATTTCGAGTAGCTAAGTCTTGTACTGTTTCGAGATTGATATTTACAGTTCTTATGATATCTTGTATTGTTGTCTCAAGCCCTTGAACCAATAGCAGATTACTATCATTCATTTCCTTTCATAAAATCTTCACGGTGGTATGTACTTTGCGATGCAAGATGTTTAAGGTTGCAGCATCGTTTTGCTGTTCAGGAGTGGCAACGTTGCTGAGTCTTTTGTTTTCCATATCATAATGGTCGTCCTCGGTTAGTTTAAATCCAATACCTGGATCACCGGGAACGCCGGGATTACCGGGGCGGCCGGGAAGGCCGCGATTTTTTACACCTGCGCTCTTATCGAGCTGTCGTCCAAACACATCGACACTCATCTTGCGAATGTTTAGAATCTCGATAGGTGATGAGTTAATATATTATCTCAGCCTCCCGTAGTTCCTCTATAATTGACATAATTTCGTTTCTATGAGAGGAGTTGCCAGCTGTTTGTGATGCTAAGAGTAGACGAAGCCGATTCACTAGCTCGTTTGGATCATCCCAATAAACATAATCTACCTTAACATCTTTTTGCGTAACTTTATATTGAGATATACCTTTTCCAGTGTATTCAACATCGTTTAAAATTTTTGCAATATAATTGGTGAATTTGAAAGTTTTATTCACGCGGATCGCTTCTCTATTTTTGTAATACTTCTTGTGCGCATTTGTTCCGATAATTATATCCTTATAATTTTTCATATCATCGACCCTAATATGAGCAACATTGGGCTGTTTTTTAAACAACAGTTCGATAAGTCCGATTGTTTTTCCATAGCTAACATCTCCTATTTGAATAGAAGTAGCGTTAAAATTTATCGGTGAGTCTCCAATCATCAACCTATCATTAGCAAGATTTCGCACCCCATAAGAAATATCTAAATCGGCCGTTCTATTTGATCGTAACAATGCGAGATATTCATTTATTAATTCATCTATTTCAGCATTTGTCTGGACGATCCCATTATCATCATCATCATCATCATCGCTATTAATGTATTCAGTATCGTCGCCATATGCCGACTTGAAAGAAATATCCTGCTCGTCATCGTCATTGATAGATTCACGTTTCACTATTCCACTCGTTCCGGCTCTTTCGACAATATTGTCCCCAGCTTCATAATTTATTTCATCCTTAATTTTATTTTTACTTTCATCCTTAATTTCATTCTTAATTTCCTCCTTAATTTCTTTCTTCACTAGTGCCGTATCGCGATTTTTACTTGTGTGAGACGCATTCACTAATTTTTTCAATGGTTTCACGAGTGGTTTGAAGACTTCTTGCATCGTCTGTTCATTGGCCTCGCGGCCAGTTTTCAACATTTTATGTTTTCGGCGAATTGCATCGCTGGCTTTGACGATTTTACGCAAAACGTCTTGTTCTTTAGAAATATTTTCACTCTTCATGTTGCCGCAGCTGAGTCGCGGATACTACTGTCTCAAGATTGGCTAGTAATAGAATATTTATTACTTATCGATGCACGCGAAACAATCAAACCCTTTCCTATATCTACCTCGATCAACATCACTATCCTTGTCAATCATAATAAATCCATACTTATCGGTCCAGCATGCCAAGCATAAATTTTTGAACTCAGCGTAAGGCATATCAGTGTTTACATGATCATTGTATATCTGCTTGAGATTCATTTCATCTTGCTTAAATAGTACCAGGAGGTTGGCGTTATCACGGATAAGATGCTTCGGAATACGTGCATATGTCTGAAAGAGATAGAATGAATCAACGTGCTCATGTCTACCCATAGAAAAATATGCTGAATATTATCCTGTTTTTCACATGCTACATCATCAAAAATAAATATTGAGTTCGGCCGGGCCTCGCTTGGTGGCACCACTTGTTCATTCTCGTTGAAGGGAAAATATTCAACACCGTCTACAGACTCAAGCAGTTTTTCTAATAACTTATACTTTGGCTGCTTAAGAGATTTCGAGTATATATAAATATTTTCGAATCGCAATCCATTGGGATGAGTGATGAGCGTAAGCAACGCATTAGTTTTGCCGCAGTTTGATGGCCCGCAGAACACTGCACGAACGGTATTTGGTAATAAATTACCATGACGTTTTGCGATCTTTTCATTCTGCGCAAACTGATCGAAATTGATCACAGGTAAATTGGTGGATTGTGTCTTGAACTTCATCCCGATGCAGACTAACGAGAAACCTTATAAATAATCGTTTATATATAAAAATTTCCTCAGTGACTCATGAGTCTTCCGATGGATAAGATCGTGAAGAAACGTGCTAAAAAGCGTGGTAAAGGCTTGGTTAACAGTCTTATTAATAATCTCCCTGTTGAATTACATCTGCCTGGTTATCAGTACTGTGGACCAGGAACAAAGCTATCGAAACGTCTTGCACGGGGCGATCCGGGAATTAATCCGCTCGACGCAGCCTGTAAGGAGCACGATATCGCTTATTCGAAAAATCGAGAAAATCTCGCTGCTCGAAGCGCTGCGGACACGGTATTGGCTGAGCGCGCTTGGAAACGCGTGCGCGCCGCTGACGCTAGTGTAGGTGAGAAAGCAGCCGCGTGGGCCGTTACCAACATAATGAAAGCTAAACGAAAATTTGGTATGGGCTCGAAGAAAATTAACAACGTTGGACTTAGAAAGATAATTGGTGCTGCTAAGAAAGCGATGATTCATAGTAATGATTCACGCGTTGTCATTAAAACAGCTCTTAAGGGTGTTCGTGAAGCTTTGAAAAAAGCAGGCGGCAAACGTAAAGTACTCACACCTCGAGTACTACCTGTGCCAAATAAAATAGGTGGTTTTCTGCCATTTCTCGTGCCCATTTTCGCGGGACTTAGTGCCGCTGGGGCATTGTCCGGTGGTGCGGCCAGTATAGCTAAAGCTGTTACCGCCGCTCAAGCGGCAAAACGAGAATTGGAGGAGAATAAGCGACATAATCAAACGATGGAGGCTATTGCATTGGGTAAAGGCTTGCATTTAAAGCCCTACAAAAAAGGCTTCGGGCTTCATATTGCATCAAAAAACGGAAAGTGACGCTACCACACCGAGCACTAACTGACACCGACCTATTAAAGTATGCAAAAATTATGGAAATTCCACACTTTCGTGGAGTTTTTATGCGAATTGGTTTACCAACGAGTGGTCCATTCAAACGGGAGTCCGCAATTATCAATCTGGATGATAACAATGGAGCTGGTACACACTGGGTCGCATATAAAAAGTTTGATAACAACGTTATATACTTTGATAGTTTCGGTGATCTTCAACCACCGGTAGAATTTGTCAGTTATGTGCGTGTCGGTAGCGTGAAATATAACTATAAACAATATCAGACATATAATACAGTAGAATGCGGTCATTTATGCCTTAAATTTCTTTGTAATCAACTGAATCGTAAGGAAAAATATTGTCTATATAAACACTAACCATGATACTTCGCACTCAGTACTCTATCAGTCAGCATCATGAATGATACTCTTACATTGACCATATCTGGAACTTCTTCTATTCTCGAAGCTCAATATTTTCCTCCTATTGAACTTTCCGCGGATAAAAACTATGCTCTAGGACTGGTTGAATGACTAACCTTCAACTCAATTCCCAATATAGACGTTGATAATAATAAACTTCACATTGGCGGAGAAGTAATAAGTATTCCGACTGGTAGCTATGAAATTGAGGATATTGAGAATTATGTGAAGCCTATCCTAATCGGTAAGAATATTACTATCGATATTAAACCAAATAATAATACTCTACGCAGTGAAATTGGGTGTGATCGTGATATAGATTTCACACCTAAAGATTCCATTGGTCGGTTACTAGGATTCACACAACGCATCTTGACAGCTAATAAAAACCACGAGTCTGATCTTCCTGTAGCCATTCTCAAAGTGAACGCTTTAAGAGTTGAATGTAGTCTTACAATCGGCACTTATATCAACGACCGAAAAGTACATACTATTCACGAATTCTTCCCATTTGTCCCGCCGGGATATAAAATTATCGAAGTACCATCACACGTCATTTATCTCCCTATTCTCCACAAGATAATTGATCATATTCAACTGCGAATAGTAGATCAGGACGGGAATTTAGTTAATTTCCGCGGGGAGGAGATAACAATTCGGTTGCATATTAAATCTCAATAATAATAATAATGGCTATAGTTTTTAACCGGAGGCCTAGCAATTATAATAAGCCGTCATGTGCGAAGCAGATCAGTCATCGACTAGCTCCCAAGGTGCTAACACATCAGAACGTGCAACTTCTGAAAAATCTCGGCCTCAAGGTCAAGCAACGCGGAAGAAAATTGTAAAGCGATATTTACTCCGCGTATTTTGTATCTGCTGCTGGCGAATACGATGGATGAGGAAATAGTCAATATTCAGACGCCCATCGTCTTTGATGAATCCATAACACACTGCGAGATTCATGCTCATGAGCCTTACGCATCATCATCTTTCAACAACAGTGATGAAATACGTATTGCAGTTCAACATCAAGATCTCAGCTTGCTCCCCAGCAAGAGTTCGCTTCACATAAGTGGAAAGCTCATCAAAGCTGATGGATCCGCAGCTGCCGCTTCTACAACTCTCGTGAACAATGCAATTGGTCATTTGTTTGAGGAAGCTCGATATGAGCTGACTGGTATCGAAATCGATCGAAACAAAAATGTCGGTCTTACGAGTCTCATGAAAAGATTTGTATCTCTACGTCACAGTCAAACTTCAGTAATGGAAAATATTAGTTGGCTTGATGTCGAAGAAAGGAAATCACTAACTAATTCAGGATACTTCGATGCTGCATACGGCTCAGCTTGATATTTGGCTTCGCTGAAGATTATCATAAGATTGTCGTCAATGCCAAACATGAGTTGATTCTCGCACGATCAAAAAATGATCTCAATGCAGTTATTCAAACGGCAGCGGAAGAATTTAAAATTGCTCTACATAAAGTAGAATGGCTTATACCATATGTCTCAATTTCCGATCAGCGGAAAATACGACTACTCAATTTTATAGCCAAAGATGCCCCAATCCCCATGAGTTTTCGTACATGGGAATTGTACGAGTATCCCCTACTCCCCACCACTACGAAGCATGTATGGACCGTTAAGACATCTCCTCAGTTGGAAAAGCCGCGATATGTAATTCTAGGCTTTCAAACGAAGAGAAAAAATAGTACTAACAAAAATGTTAGTAATTTTGATCATTGTAACATTAGTGACGTGAAATTATACTTGAATTCACAATGTTATCCCTATTGCAACCTGAATCTCGATATTAATCAAAATCAGTACGCTTTGCTATATGAGATGTATGTAAATTTCCAAACTAGTTATTATGGTAAAGAAGCTGAACCATTGCTAAATAAGGAAAAGTTTTTGAATTATGCTCCACTCATCATAATTGATTGTTCAAAGCAGAATGATACTCTCAAATCTGGACCTGTTGATATTCGTCTTGAATTTGAAGCTAAGAGTAATTTTCCAGCCGGAACATCAGTATACTATCTAATATTGCACGATCGAATAGTTGAGTACAATCCAATCAGCGGCGGAGTAAAACAGTTGGTATAAAGGCGCTTCCATATGGGGAATCAAGTTAGTATTAATCAAGATGGACTTCGTCGTTGATGTACAGGGGTTCAAGAAACCGATTGACGAGTTCGTGTTGAACGAAATATCCATCCTTGAACTTGCTCTAGACATGGCAGCTGATCCCATAACGTTGCTCGTTAAACCACCATGCTCATGGGCCGACCTACCAGCGAAATACAAGTGTATGAATTCGTGGCTACAACGTAATTTCCACGGAATGTCCTGGGAGTCTGGAGAAATGTCTTACGAGGGGGCTATAAGTTTCGTTCGCGCTATCTTGACGCTTGGAACAACCGTTTTCGTAAAAGGCTTGGAGAAGAAAAGATGGCTGAATCGCATCATGATCGGTACATCGGTGTCCATTGTTGATTTGGAAATGCTGGAGTGCCCATCATTGCGTAAGCTATCAACCGCAATACCTGCCATAAGATGTCCGCATCATCCTAATCTCTTACTAAAATATAACTGTTCCGATGGGAATGTGAAATCCCTGAAGACTTGGATAATGCATATACGGCGCAATGTAGACGAATGAAGGTGTTTTGTAAAGAAATAAAACAGATTTACATATATGAGTTTTTATTTTTTTTACGTAGAAAACCTTTTACAATGATATATGAAAACTTATGTTATTAATACTGTATTATACAATGGTATATGAAAACTCTTATTTCACATAAAGTTCGATATGGCTGCCACACAAACACAAACACGACTGGAATTTTCACACGACTTGGAATGTGACACTGTTGTATTTTCCGCCATGATATGTCAGTAGTAAGTGGTGCACTATGGCGACCCCCACTCCTATCCCCACTCCTATCCCCTCCACTTCGGTCCCGTTTTGAGCTCGGTTTGAAGTGGTGGGGATAAGAGTGGGGGTAGGCTTCAGTGGGGGTAGCCATAGTGCACCACCTTTTTTTATTTTTTTCATACCTCATATTTTATATTACATATTTTTTTCACAGTACCCAAATAATACATATTCATATTATTATTATTTTTTTTCACATTACCCTATAAATATAATACCCGAATAATATAATCATTTCTCATTGACTATATCTTTCCACATTCTATCAAGTGGAAAGGGATTAAGATAATATTGAAGTTTTTTTACATTGTTGAGGGCACAGTTATAAATAATATTCTTGTCACCACCATGTTGACTATGCCACGAACACACTGTTGTCGGCGGTGAAGGATCAATCCTCAATGGTAGATCTTCATTGCTGCCCAAATTCTCAATTTTTCGTCCAGTCACTTCTTCCAAAAATTTAACAGCATCGTGTCCTCTGGCGTAAAGAATTGCGTCATCACCAACACCTTCTGCAGTGTCCTTGAGCTCATCGCACAGTTCTTTGATTGTAATGCCATCCTGGGTCCAATGTATTCCGTGATAATTGGCGGTTAGCCACTCATTTTCTGCACGTACTCGTGGTGGTAACTCGCTAATATCGTAAGGTGGTGCAACAATCCATAATGCCCTACGGCGTAATTTATGCACCGCTCCAACTGCTACTTCTTTCGGTAGAAATTTATCGTGTTTGTCTTTAAAGCTTTGAATATCAAACACGATATCGCAGCCAGTACCAGCCATAATGTTACTCTCGAAAAAAAAAATAGGTGTGCCACTCCGAAGGGGTTGTGCAGCACTAATCACTGAGGTGCTGCTTTGAATTCGACATTATTATATGCCGTCTCGAGATGACACATGAGCAATGGTTCCACTCCTATCCCCTCCACTTTGGTCGCTTCAGCGGAGATAGTCATAGTGCAGCACTTTTTTATTATTTACAGCTTTGAATATCAAACACGATATCGTAGCCTGTATCAGCCATGATGTTACTCTCGAAAAAAACTTGTGCCACTCCGAAGGGGTTTTGCAGCACTAATCACTAAGGCGCTGCTTTAAACTCGACGCTATTATATTCTGTCCCGAGATACCGCATGAACAACGCGTTTCCATGAGCCGCTGCTTCCATTTGTCGAAACATCTCTGCGTCTTCATCGAAAGCTTTGACGAAGCGATTAGGCAGAAAGCACGTAAATTCATTCTCCACATCGATGGTGATTCTTGAGCCCCATTTAGTATTGGCATATCTGATATTCGTGATCTTGTAGTCTTTATCTGTCGCCAACTCACATAGCTTCTTCACAGGCAGAAACTCCGTTAATCTTCCTACTCTGTTGATTCGCGAGAAATCCATTTTAGATTTTGAGGTGTTTTAACGAGCGTGTTAGAAGACAAAGTTCAGTTCTTGATTGTATTAGCCCTTTAATAGCACTGATATTTTGCAAGTGCCTTTCTATTCGCTTTTTTAATTCGCGCTGTTTTCTCTGTATGGACTTGATGTTGGTAGAGCGATCGGAGAACGACTGATGAGAACATTGGCAACTGACGAAATTATTACTTGATGCCCCCACTGCTTCCATTTTGAGAAGAAATGATATCACCGTATGAGGGCTCTTTGCTACTGCAGCGGTATTCGTGACTCATGCAAATCTCAGTTTCGCGTGAAATATAATATTTGCTGAATTCGACTTTTGAAGAAAATGGCGGTGATGATTAATACAGATGCGCGTGACTTTCAAGGTGATACGTATAGATTTACAGCACGCTTATACTTGTTGCTATCGCAGTGACTCATGCTAACCTCAGCAGTATTCGCGAGGAAGATTGGTTAAGACAAGGAATTCGTCGTGTTCTTTTTATATGTTGCTTTTTATTAAATAAATTTATAATATTTACAGACAATGCTCACGAGAACAGCAGCTCTGTATGCAGTGTAAATATCTATTACTAAAAACACAATTTTTCTTATTGTAACTGCCTCCTACAGTAGCACCAGCTCTAATGCCTGGAGCTATTAATTTATGTTTTTTATTAATATACGCCTCGTAATAGTCGTAAACTATTTTATCGTTCCACTCCAAATTATTTGAAAACACACTTTTAAACTTATGAATACCGAGACCAGTACACATATAATGAAGAAACATGACGCAATAATGTCCACAGCATTGCGAACTAGCTCCTTGAAGCTGAGTAGTGTTGTATTGGAAGAGCCGACAGTTTCGTCGGAGACGTATGAGATGGTTCGGTATGATTGGTGGTAGTCCGTAGCTATCGAAGAACCATCCATGTCCACTTCGATCGACGTACATGGCGACCCAGTGGGCCCCGGGGAGTTTGTGTCCATCTGTATTAACGACAATCGCTACGGGCTTCGTCAATACCTTTGGTATGCGATCTGCAGGGTACACGCCAATTGTATGATTTTCTATGCCTCGAAGACAATGAAGAATTTGAAGACTATTCATAATTGTTATTAGCCTGTTTCGTCGCGATCTTCATTCTTCTTCACGTTCTCGGGTTCCGGCATGACTATGGAACCTGTAGTCCTATATTCCCATAAACAGGCAAAGCAATCATCACGACAGAGCCACTTTTTGATCCTTGTAGCGTAGTCCAAAGCACAGTTGTACGAGGGTCTTGTATGCAGCAAGCTATGATATATGCAACGAGTACCGCGACCACTATCAAGTTTATGGAACGAGGTAGGATGCTCGTTATCTTCTTCTTCCAGGTTTACAATGAAACAGCTTGTGAGATTTGTCAGGTACGAAGTTTTGATAGCGCCTCTGGTAAATATTCTATCAGCCTGTTCAGCCGTTTTCTTCAAAATATTTTCGATAGCTTCTAAAGAAGTGTCACCCTCGGACCATGCTATGCCATGACAATGACTTTTGAGCCACGCGTTTTGTCGCTTTATAGAGGGGGGCAAATCTATATATGCGCAGGGTGGTTTTACAAGCCAGTATCCCATGTAATCACTCGTCACCGAAACAACTGCAACTTCTTTAGGCAAAAAGTTATCAAATTTATCTTTTACGCCTTGTATATCAATTACAATACTCATGGAGTCGCGCGACATCTTGATGCTTCGAGTTCTCAATGTTAACTGAAGAAGCAGCGAGTATAGCTTAGCCGCTGAAATCTACAATAACTTGGCGCGACGAGTCAATTTCCAATACATTATCATATTCAGCATATACGATACAATTCACTGTCGAGGTTAGAAACTCCTTGAATCGTACTTCTATTCTAACACTGCCGTGCTTCACCAAATTCCAATGACTGTTATTGTTTGCCGAAAGGTCAGGTGTAAGGTCAAATGCGAAAAGACAGTACCCCCACGGATAAGATGAGCGTGATACACAGTTGCCTTGATTGAGAAAATGAATGCCCGTGCCTGAGAATAGCGTATGATAAGCATCTACATATAGAGATGTATCGGTAAAGTCCGGCTGTAGAGCTTTCGAAGGTATCTGAATACCGTCGGCGTATAAAGAGAGATAGTTGATCTCATAGTTTTGAAAATTAAAGGGGTTTAGTGTGCGATCACCATTGAAGGCTTTATTATTCACGAAGCCTATAATTATACGTTTGGGTAATTGACCAAGTATAACATTATCCAAAGTGTCCCCATGTACGCCCGCATGCATTGATATGGCTTTAACCTCTACTCGTGTTAAGGGATATTTGGCCGTAACTTTAGACAGAGCTCTTGCATGAGCCAACAGTATTCCGGGAGCTATCCTTGTACGGCGCACAAGAAGTGATGCTTCAACAATACGAATCTTGCTATTTTTCGAGGTAGTCATGAGGCAAAATGCGTCACTGGTGCGCACGAGGCGCAACCGCATTTCAACACCATTCATTAAGAATCTCTCCTGATTAAAAATATCGCAATGCAGATGCCCAAGAAGATCGACTGTTTTACCATCGCTTAGAAAAGTACTACGGGCTTTAAGTCCTGTGTTACCGTCATTCAAATCGTCCATTTTACCACCTGTGTCTGTGTACCATAGAACACTCGTAAGATGAGAGGCCTTTGCGCCTTGACCATAATTCAAAAGTGTTTCAATATAAGCCCTATACGCATAAGCGTTGTTCGGAGGCGATACAAGTTTCTGATTCAAGTATACGTCTACTTGATTGAACATCGAATGTAATAGGTTATTGATAGGACCCACATTAACCTGCTCATCTTTTGTGGAAGTCCTTGGTATTTCAACACGCAAACTCAACATAGTATGGGCTAAGTCAATATACTCATCTCCGTGTCCAGGCACCACAAATTCGATAGGCGAATCATCAGTCAATGATGAAATTGGCTTATAGTATACCCATTGTGTTCCCTCAATAGTCGTTTGAGTAGGGGGTAACGTAAATAGTTCAAGTTCCGACTTCATACATTCGCACGAGTGAGCATGCAGGAAAGCCATTTTTTTTCTAGGCAAAAATATCAGTCACGGACCTCACCTTCTTTCTCTTTTTTTTTGCGATACCGACTCCTAATTTTTGTGTCACAGCCTTCTTCTTCTTCACTTTTCTCGAACGTTTTCTCCCCACTGTCGACTTCTTTCGTTTTTTCGAAGTGATGCGACGAGACGTGCGTCTGCCAGTAGAATGCATCAAATTACTAAGCTTAGCCCCTTTATACCCAGAACCTTTCATAAGAGTATCAATTTTTTCCTCTGCCTTTCGTTTTAGGGTTTGACCTGATTCGCGCAGGCGTGTTTTAAAAGCTTCTCGCGGGTGCATACCGGAATCCAATACGTCACTAGCTACATTAACTCCTGCGCGTAGTGCCTCTTTACCGACGGTGCGAGCTCCCTGCTTTAAGAGAGGTATAATACGTCTGAAGAGACCACCAAGAAAACTACCAATACCGTGTCCACGCTGATTTGGTGACCCCACGTATACATTGCTAATACCACCATGACCTGTCCGCGCACCGCCCCCTGCCTGTGCATCAAAATAATCACTGTAGATATCCATTCTATTAATCTGTACGCTTGAAGTGCAGTGTCACCGTCAAAGTCCCGTACTCAAATGGTATTGGTTCGCCGAATTCGTCCCTTATATCAATAGTTATAGTTTGAAAGTTAGTGCGCAATAGAGGTACATAGCGCTGTGGTGAAAAGCTTCTAATTTTCATGGATCCAAAATTAGAATTGTCAGCGGCTGCTGATGGTACGACTCGGAGCAGGGGTGTATGAACATCACCTGTTATATAAGGTTCACAGATATCAGTATAAACGAAAAACATATTTGGTATGCCATTGATGAGGCTTGCTGGCCTCTGAGCAGCGTACGTAGTACCATTTTGGACTACAACGGCCTGACTATGTGCGTAACCTAAAATTTTGTTTAATTCAGGTGAAAATAAAAATGCGTGTTCTAGGCCCGTACACTTATGACAAATAGTCTCTGCCGTAACGTAACTGTTACTTCTACAATGAAATCTTAAGTGACCTTTGACACACGAAATTTCGTTGACAGCTTCAAGTAGCGAATCTATATTTTGATAGTTTCCCGACGGCACACAATTACGCTCTTCTTTAAAATCTGTGACCGCGCCAGAAGCAGGTGTCACAGCATTCGTGACTACGCTGATAAAGTTCCGTTCTCCCTCAGGAGGGACATGTAAAATGGTCATAGGTATATGAATTTCAGCTAATGAAACGACCCAGCTGCCGTGCAAAGTCACGTATTGCGGTAAATGAGTAGTGTAGTGCGTTGTTGTGTTATCGGGATAATAAACCATGCTACTATTGCTAGGCAGAACAATATAAAATTCATCTTTCATTCTAGATGATTTTTTGTCTTACGCTTTTTCGTTTGAATAGCCTCCTGCACTCGCGATAATTCAGCCTCATAAAAGATGCCGTCGATATCTTCGTTTTGAAGATCGCGTAAGATGTACACTGTAGGCCAACAGCCATCCGATATACGATGTATTTTGAATACTTCACTACTCCAACCACTTTCGTAACCTTTTGCAAAGGCTGCTTTTGCACTACTGATACGTACGGTATCTCCTATTTGATATTTAGGAGACTTTTGATGCTCAGGCTTTATATCATAGCGCTTTAATAGATTAGATCGCGCCCTGGCGGCTGTAACGAGCGTTACATCTGTAGGAGCCATTTTTATACTACTATGTTGTGCGTGATTATATGCCGAAACAATATTTTGCAGAACATCGATATATCGCTTCTGTCTGGAATACGTAAAAAAACGCCACATCCTTTCCTTCAATGTTCTATTGAATCTTTCTGCAATAGAGGCTTTTATATCAGGATTTCGCGCTGTTCGAAATGTAATATTCTTTTTCTGCAGTAAAGTTTGAAAAGCAGCACCGATAAATTCTTTACCTTTATCCGATTGAAGACAGATCGGCGATCTTCCTTTGCTCTGTGATAAAATGCGCGTAAACGCTTTAGCCACTGACGAAGCAGTCTTATCACGCAGAGGCTCAACCCAAGCGTATTTGCTGAGAACATCTATGACTACGAGAAGATAGACAAAGCCGTCATTGTAATCCTTGAGCGAGCGAAGATCGACGAGATCAGCTTCCCAAACATCGTCAATATTTCGTACATTATAGAAACGTCGGGGAAAGTGCCGTATTACAGGCTTATGCCTGGTGAAAGATTCCTGCGCCTCCAACCACCGTAGCGCTCTTTTATCTTTAATTTTTTTCTTACGGGCCAAGCGTAATAGATTAGCGGCACCCGAAAACGATGCGGGATGGGACGGATCAAAATACGCTTTTTCTAATATTTTCATGATTATAATTTGAGGTTTGACCAGGTTACACGCCTAATTTTATATCCCGATCCCCCACCTTGTACACGACGCTTTGATTTACGAAAGGGACTAGGTCTGCTGCTATCACTCCCACCACTGCGACCGGATTGATATGGGTCACTGAAAAAATCAGGGTCTATATCGCTGATGCCCTCTTCGTCTTCTTCCTCCGCCTCGTTATCACCCACGCCGCCACCTGTGCCGCTGTTGTCGCCACTATCGAGGGGTTGCAGTGTTGAATTGGCTCGGGATTCAGCCCACAGCTCCTCATTCCCCACAAATTCTCGAGGTGCTTGTATCTCTCTCAAAAATCGGGCAAACGCTTTTCGGCCCGTCGGTTTAGGGGCTTTTCTTGCTCGCATCGCATCGTTCACAAGATCAACAATATTCGACTCTTTGATTGGCTTTCCACTAATGGAAACAACGCCCGCAGAATCCCATGCAAAATTCGATTCAGGCACGTCGTGCAGACGGCGCAATAAAAGTTTTGCTTTTGTGCGATATTTTGCTGGTATACTTTCGATTATGACAGAATCATGCATGTGCGTCGATTTCTTTTTCTTTTCATAGCTCTGCGCAGGTATCTCTTTTTTTTCTACGACCAGATTCAGGTATTGCTGAGCTCGCTCGCTGTCAGCAAAATGAAGATAGCGCTGCAATACAGTCAAATATGCAGACCATTTTTCTCTATCATCCTTGTAAGTATTACACTTCAAAATATCATTCATTTCCGTATCCAGTCTGCTCAAGGTAGCGCCAATAGCTCGTACTTCGGGTGATACCGCAGGCTCGTTAAAAATTACTTGCCTCTGATTTTGTGCACCCAGCTGCGGTAGGTTTTCTTCGGGCACAAGCACCATTTTTCTCGCATGTTCCATTATCTTCCTATCAAGTTTGACAGAACTGTGCCTAATATAGGAGCCAGCAAGAGCGGCAAGAAGCCACCGCTCTGGACAACGTATCGCTTCTTACTTTTCCAGCAGCCTTTCTTTGCTGCTAAGCGACGAAGAACATGCGCGTGTCTCTGTAATTTTTTCTTCTGCTCGGGCTTCAGTGGTACATTGCCACGAAGTATGTTTAGTGCACACTCGCAAATACACCGTATTGTGGAAGAGTCTGCTTTACGCAAAACAGCCTCACGCTGATCTTTGTTGAGGTGCTGAAGAACTTGCAATATCGCAATGTGCTTCTTGCAGAGAGGTGATCCGTTTCGTGCCATTACAGGCATAGAACTGACGAATTTTTGACAAGTTCTTTAACTTTTCTTTGTAGAGCGTGCACGGGGTAGGGCGCTACCACAAAGAACCTTAAGTGCACACTCACACACGCTTCTCGTTATTGAGGATGGTGATTTTTCTTTGCGTTGTTCGTGATTGGAATTCTGAAGAGACCCTCTCTGACCGCCTGATGATTCGTTATCGCCCATCACAAGCGCAATACTGGCAGTGCGTCCCGCGCGCGACCGCTTTTTATTTGTTTGCGCGGAACATAGACGAAATGATGTGGGTCATCGGGAAAAATACATGTGCGAAATCTACAGTTATCGGGGGTCGATTGTTTCAGGTCGAGTAGAAGGTAACCGTGCGGCACGGAAGTAGCATCGTGATAGGCCTCTTGTAAAAACCGAGGATTTTCCGGATATATTTGGCGTGCCAGATGTTGTATTTGAGCGCGATCGCGAGGATTCTTGAAAACAACGATGTAATTGGCGTTCAATGAAATATCGCGCTGACCGTGTCCCTGATGGAATAAGTTTTGCGTTATGAAAATCACACTTAAATTCTTATGATGACTCCCTTTCGTGAATAGGTCAACGACAGCATTATTCGAAGCCTCGCGCATTAAATCATCAATAATTATGAGTTTAGCACGAGGATCGTTAGCGTAATCGCCCGATTGTGGCAAACCCTCGTGGAATTCTATTGATGTACCATATTCGACGTAAGCTGCTTGCCATTCAGAATAATAGAAAATAATTCTCTCGAATGGTACACTGTTCATGTGCGACGCAAACTTTAGAAACTTTTTCACAAAATACGTCTTACCGCAGCCTGTGGGCCCGCAGATCATCGAGGTCCAGGGATGTTTCCACCGTGTATCCATCTGAGCGTCTGATCATATTTTCGACAGCGCTTCGCTTAATAAAGAGCCTCAGATTTTTCTTAATAATAGGTCCTTTTATTTGAAAACAATTACTTCTATTACAATTCAGCTTTTGTAGCCATAAAGTAAGCTACCATATCGGCCATCTTGTCGTCGCTTGACGCTCGAAGGTTTGCACGACTTCGTTTCGGGGCGCGTTACAACTTGGTGAAACGATGTGCGACGAATAGCACTGGAACTCAATACGATCGGTTCCTCCCGTTCACCCATAATAAAAGAGCGAATTGACTTATAATTAATTAATGCACTGTTTTTAAAATTGAGTGTGATTCCTTTTACCTTACAGACTTCGCTCTCGGTGCCATCGGGAGCACACACTACGAACGAATAAAATTTAGGGCCTCCGGAAACGAAAGATTTTATATAGCAGCCCGGACCCAGTTCATCCGTTAAATCTCCTAAAAGTTGGCCTATCGGCGGCTCGTATTCGTTCGGCCTGTTTTTGTCTGTCACGTAAATTACCGAGTCGGTGTCGCAATAGAGAGCACGACGATCCAAACGTTCAAGATAGCTATAAAGCTTCAAACGAGCTTGAGCTGTGGTGTAAGAGGCTATTACGGCATTTGCCACGTTAGACGACTCTACAGCTTCGTCGACTTTTGTGTAATTGACGTACAATAATTTGTGATTGACAGGCAGAATGCCTGTGACACTGTATTCCGGACTGTCTAGTAATTCCAAAAGTTTTTCACGCGTAGACACTATTTCCGTTTGCGGCAGATTTTCGCGTTGACCAAATTTTCCCCAGAACGAATTCAGACATAATTTAGCCACGGATCTTAAACCGGGATTTTTTTCTATTGCGTTGTGATTCAATTTAACGCCTTCGGACTGCTCAAAAGCAGCTATATATTGATTTTGACCTACAACATCTTCGGAACAATTGTCAGGCCAACCGCTAGCTTCTTGCTTAATTTTCAAGAACGTATTTATATATGTGGCAAAATGGCCGCCGCTATTTGTCTCTCGCTTAAATTGCGTTATTTGATATTGCCAAATTTCAGTTATGTTTATCACTTTATATCCGCATGAGACGGCTTTTCTTACTTCGTCCACTACCCATGTTCCGCTGAACGTGCGCTCTTCAGGGTTCTCGTGCGTACACTCCTCTTGATTCATAGTCTCGCAACAACTTCGACACAAAGCGAATAGCAGGCGGTGATGCATACGTACAGGCAATATCGGATGATACAAATTTCGCGGTGGAAGTACAATACATTTTACAAGGCCTTCGATTTTTGAGAGATCTGTGTTATCAGGTCCTGTCAAAACTTTACACTCGTCTCCTACATACACGGTGGGATGGCCAAGAGGATACTTACCGAATTTACAGATATACGGATACAATGAGCAAACGTCCACATAACGTATCTGTTCTGTGTCGTTAACATCGTAGAGGGTAACCATGTTTTCGGTACGACCCCCGAAAAACGCGTCGCGCGGGTTAAGCGGTTCGGGTATTACAAGCGGATGGTCTCGCACAAATTCTCTCATTTCAGCGTTCGCTTTTAACAGTCGATCATACTCGCATTCCCAAATCTCTGTTAATTCGTATCCGCCTGCGCGAATTCTATCACTCACTGCAACAGTTCTCTCAAAACGCTCGTTCATCGAAATGCCGTCACTCTGTTCGCGTTCCCTGTTTTTTCGAAAGCAGTGGGGACATCCGTGCCAGTAACAGCCGTGAAATTGTAGCACGTGCGTTGCATCAGGGGTCTCATAGTATCCATCTACCAATAGATTTTGAAATATCCTATTTTCGCGTGACGTACCAGCGTGAATTATTTGACAGCCAAGAAAATGTTCCATCCACACGAGCCACGAGACCGCTTTTTTTGACTGATTGTGAGCCCATCTATACCCCCTTGTTGGTATAATTCCTATTGAACCGTCTTTAAGGAAATTTTTCCGGAAAACGCGAAAACAAGCTGATGCTATTGTGGTGCTTTCGTCGAATGGGCAAACGTTGCCGCTGCTAATAAACAATCGTCTAAAAGCCATACAAGCATTTCTCAATATTGTGACATCGAGTCTACAATAGTTCACTATTTCTTTTTTAAAATCGAATATATAATTGGCGCTATGTAATTCGCTGTGCCAAGCTAATAATTTTTCGCGAGCAACGCTGCTCATTGTTTCCGGGGCATAATATTCTATGGCTGGTAACGCTCCCACATAATTTTGATTTTTCGGTATATTGAACAGGTGAGGAAAAGTACCTTTAGCAAACGACCCCGACAAACCGAAGGCTTTTGGTAATGCACTTAGGGGCATGTGAAAGTAGTTTAAACTGTCGAGAAACACGAGTTTACCGAATTGCATTGTAATAATTTTTGTCCCGTTCATTATTAGTGAGGGCAGCTGCGTCTTTTTTTCATTGATTAAATAGCGCAAAATGAATTGCGCGTCGAAGCCGCCAGCATTATGAGCTATTAAGATTGTGCGCGAGAACCCTTGTATTTCCCGCATAGCCAATTCTACAAGCTGACAGACGGGGCTGTGTCTGAATACGAATTCGTGTACACCGCAATGTCCGCAAGGCTTGTCGATGGAATCGTTGTCGCAGCAGTATGTACAGACGCGCTGCGCCACGCAAAGATTCGGTTCGTGCACAAATGTCGTAGGATCACCATCAACGGGCGTACACTGTTGCGTTTCAAAGTCGTAGAAAATAAAAATATTGCTTTTGGCGTCACGCGCACGAATGGGCCTCATGTAACATAAATGATTATCAGGCTGCTCGGATTTACATGTACGACAATAACTGTACCCACATATATGCTTCTTTTTTTTCTCCAATGGCCTAATCTTTCTGAAGCACTTGCGGCATCTCTTAAGAGCCTGACAGAGAGTAGCTTTTTTACTGCGCGTAATTGTCAGTGCAACTGTAGCATGATGATGTGCACAGACTTCTCCAAAAAAATCACGATTACAACCCACGCATTTTATTATATCGTTAGTATGAGAATCACACGGCGGCCGTTTCCAACAACGCGGGCATTTTTTTTTCGAGCATCTGTGATCTAATTGGCGATATAGTATATTACAATATATACAAAAACCCGTGCAACTAACAGCTCCTTTAAGATTTAAAATTGGCTCATAATGATGCGAGCGTTCGTAATACACGATATATAGAGTATATTGAATTGACCCGTGCGTATTTAGAACCTTATTCGAGCCGTTGAATATCGCTTTTTTCGTTCGTCGTCCCAAATCCAAAAATTCAAAAACTACAATTGCAATGCCATTTAGCGCTAAGTATTCCTGATATTGCGCAACTTCTCTTAAGCGGCAGCCGTTCCGTGGTATCTGCACATTTGCCTCTTTTGTAAGCTCTAACGCCTGTTTTTTTTGAAGCGAACCATTAGTTTGCCTAATTTTTTGCCAACTGGTATTCAAATTCCCTGTTCGTATCTCGCCGCGCTCGGCGTGTGCTCTAGCTGTTACAAGTGCGCGCGGTAAACATAGATTATCATCGTTGCGTATTGTTAGAATTGATTTTTTTGCAACATTTTCGTGTGTGAGAGCTTTTCTACCTGTACCTTCGATGCCCTTGACAACACACGTATTTATTTTACACGAATCGTTTATGTCTATCGCTGCGGCACTTTGAGTGACGTCGAAAATCATTTTCCAAATATCTTCAAACGTAAAGTTGCGGACAGGTCGAAAAGAAAACCACACGGGCCCTTGAGTTAAACTGTCCGATTCAAATGACATGCTTGCATAATCGCTACCCTCGCAGGAGTTGGTAATATGTGTCAATAAATCGCGAAATGCCCCCTGCAGCCACTCTACGATGTTTGTTTCTGCAGGCGGTTGACGTATGCGCAACGTCGTCTCTTGCCCGCGAAGTTTAAAACGTTTAAAATACCGCCTGATGCTCTTGATGATTTCTATTCGTATCCCCGGTGGTTGAATGTCGCCGTATGCTTTTTCTCCCAGTCCTCTCCCTCCGCCCTCTTGTATAACTAAAAAAGACAGATTCTTGTAAATAATGAGGATTTTACAAACAACGAATTTTTAAATTATTATGAGTACCTGATCAAGCAATTTCTTCATCAATCATGATTATTTATGATTGGTCAACCGTACGATATTTACCGTCGTTATGCAAACTTTGAGCTCCCGTAGCTTGGGTTGGCTCAGTTGCGTTTATCGGCGCTGGTTGACCCAATAATCGCTGAATCAGCTCTTCGTCGTCGTCGTCGTCGTCGTTGTCGTTCTGTGCTTCTGAAGATCTTGGAGCCTGTTCTTCAGGTTCTACTGTTGCTTCGTCATCTATGTTTTCCGTTAGAGCCGGTGTGCAGTACCGACACTCCCAGAGTTGATTTTCGTGGTACATGCAATTTTCTTCAACATCGCTTTGCTGTTCTTCCGCTCGCTGCACATCTCGGCCTTCTTCTTCTTCTTCTTCGCTATCTACAGGCCTCGTTAGACGCTGGCGATCCGCTGCTGTAAGGTTTTAATTTAATAAATTATTTTTTTAAATATCCAGATACTATTATTATATTTGTATACTCACGCGCAAAGGGAATATCACGCGGAAAATTTACGAGTGCATATTGAATAATAGATTTGCCCTCTTCTTCGTGTGTGCTCTCAATGTTATCGGCTGCAGCTGTTGACTCTGTAAGTGGGACTTCAGGCCGCTGGTGCTCGGATTTATCGACCTCTGCTTCTTTACGTGAAGGCTCATGCTGCTGATGATGCTGGGCCCCTGCAATATCGACTGTTGCCTCAATAAGGCCCTCACGCCGATACTGAAGTTCCGCGTTATTGGCCGACTCTATAAGTTCTTCTTCTTCTTCGCGAGATGTATCCATTAGCCGCCGATACACTATAGGCAAATAATTATTAATAAGTAAAAATCGACAAATGCATGATTTATACGGATTAGCAGCAGTCGTGTATCTGTCTCTTTCTTATGCATGGTAATGCGTATAGCTCTCTCTTATGCGCATTAGCAACAGCCGTGCATCTGCCTCTTTCTTATGCACTGTAATGCCTATGCTAATAACTGTACCTCGCGGAACCGCGAATTACCAATTGGTACAGTGATTGGCACTATGGCGAGGTGAAAGGCTAAATTATTTTGATGATACTGCAGTGATCGATTTTTCCCTAGATCCCCTCGTTCTCGAGTTAGAGTCCCAAAAGTAAGTGCCACGCCCTAATACGCGAATATTAGGCCGTCAACTGCACAGTAGCAGCAAGCGTATAGCTCTCTCTCTCTTATGCGCATTAGCAACAGCCGCGTATCTGTCTCTTTCTTATGCGCTGTAATGCCTATGCTAATAACTGTACCTCGCGGAACCGCGAATTACCAATTGGTACAGTGATTGGCACTATGGCGAGGTGAAAGGCTAAATTATTTTGATGATACTGCAGTGATCGATTTTTCCCTAGATCCCCTCGTTCTCGAGTTAGAGTCCCAAAAGTAAGTGCCACGCCCTAATACGCGAATATTAGGCCGCCAGCTGCACAGTAGCAGCAAGCGTATAGCTCTCTCTCTCTCTTATGCGCATTAGCAACAGCCGCGTATCTGTCTCTTTCTTATGCACTGTAACGCCTATGCTAATAACTGTACCTCGCGGAACCGCGAATTACCAATTGGTACAGTGATTGACACTATGGCGAGGTGAAAGGCTAAATTATTTTGATGATACTGCAGTGATCGATTTTTCTCTAGATCCCCTCGTTCTCGAGTTAGAGGCCCAAAAGTAAGCGCCACGCCCTAATACACGAGACGCTATGTCATAGTCACCCCACTCACGAATTATTTAATTATAAAAATTTAAACTCACCTCTAATTTCTTCGGCGATATCGCGGAAGCACGGTGATTCTTCGACACCTCGCCGTCGTAATTCGTTGAAAACACATTTTAGCACTCGCTGGCCATTCAGCACACCCCTCTTGTAAGCTTTTGCAATGACTCGTACGGGAGCCCACCATACAACGAATTTCAAACGCCTTACAAGACTATTTCCCGATAAACCGCGCAAATCTCTACACCATTGTTCGTTACAGCGACGTCGTAATTCTGCGCTGTGCATTTTTGTTAATTTTAATAAATCTAAAATACATCTACGAATGGTCTCATCTGACATTTTTTCGATTAAGAATCGCTCTTTGCTTTCGAACCACAAGATAGTTGAATAAGAACTGGTTAAATGTAAGGCATAGTTGAAGCCGCGAGAGTAGCTGGGGATGTGCTGATACTGCGTTTTCGGGAATCAATCCGCGAAATGACCCTGAGCGCTTTGAATCTCCCCAGTAACAAGCAAATATATGCATCGCATCATTAGTCTTTTCTTCGCTTCCGAACGAGACACTTCTTGTCACGCGTATAAAAAAAAATGTATTTAACATTGGCAAGAGACAATATACCCGACGAATTCGTGTGTGAAGTGGTAAAGATAGTGTCTTTGCGTATCGGGAATATGTGCGAAGCGTTCCTGCCTCTGAATAGTGCGTTACATAATTTTTATAGTAATTGCAACAATCGTTGGAATTGCTATGAAATGAACTAAGTCCCTGTGACTGTAGTTGCAATAACCGCTGGATTGGGGTTCGCGAATAACGCGCAGCCCTTCGGGGAATCCTAGTGTGCGTGTGTGTGCGTGTGTGTGTGTGTGGAATTCGCAGCATCAGCAGCTTCTTCGCGAGCTACTGCACGGCTGTAGCAACAGGGACTTAGTTCACCGATGCTATATCATCGAATGGGCGCGACAAAGATCGACAACCCGTTGACAACTCGGACGGCGTCCGCACCGTAGAGCACCTGAGAATTTGCAGTGTCAGCAACTTCTTCGCGAGCTACTGCACGACTGTAGCAACAGGCACTCAGTTCATCGAGTAGTGCGAGCGCGACAATACAGAGCGTGAAGCGTAGTGCAGTAATTGTTTTAAAAAAAAAAAAAATGGATAATAATAACTGGTCGATCGATACCTCTTTCAACCCGGAACACAATCGGACGGCGTTAGAAAAAGAAAAAATAAATCAAACGAACGGTCGATTAATGGTACTCGAAGAAAAATTTAAGAAAAACATCTGCCCATTTTGTCCTGAAAGAGCTGCCCACAATTGGTTGCCCTGCTTCAGGGCAGTCATTTGGGCAGTGAAGTGCCAGCAGAGCGGCGAAAAAAAAGTGCGCTGCCCACTGTGCAGTGGCACAATTAAAGTTCGCGTTTTAAATTTTCACGCCGACGAGTGCGTGCGCAGTATGGAAATACTTGCAACAATATTATGTGAATAGGAGTGTGCGAAAAAGGACAGGAGTGCTAAAAAAAAGGACAGGAGTGCGAAAAAAGGACAGGAGAGAGAGAGTAGTAGGACAGGGGTGCGCGGAAAAACAACAATAGGTGTGTGCGTGTGTAAAAAACAAGGACAGGAGTGCGAAAAAAAGGACAGGAGAGAGAGTAGTAGGACAGGAGCGCACGAAAAAACGAGAATAGGTGTGTGTGTGTGTGTGTGTGTGTGCGTGTGTAAAAAAACAGGAGTGCGAAAAAAGGACAGGAGAGAGAGAGAGAGCAGTAGGACGAGAAAAAAGGACAGGAGAGAGAGCAGAAGGACAAAAAAAAAGGTAAGCTAAAAAAAATGGAGGAGGAAAATAAAAAAATGGAGGGGGGGGATAATAAAAAAAGAAGTGGTGCATTGTGGCTGGCTCCAAATCACCTATCCCCACTCTTACCCCCACCACTTCAAACCGAGCTCAAAACGGGACCGAAGTGGAGGGGATAGGAGTGGGGATAGGAGTGGGGGTCGCCATAGTGCACCACTTACTACTTATGTCATGCGGAGATGATTCTTCTGCGATGATTCAACCATCTGCATGAACAGCGCCTGGTCGTCCTCGAAAACTTTTGCAAGTCGCGCCGGTAGGAAGACAGCGAATTCTCCATTGAGCTCAGCGACGACTCTTTTCCCGAATTTCGTTGCCACGAATTTTAGATTGCTGATCGGATGTTCTTGCTGAATTTCCAGCTCGATCAGCTTCTTCATTGGAAGGAATTCCGGCATCTTGCCCACCTTGTTGATTGCTGATAGATCCATTTTCGAGGATTTGAATGTTGTCGAATGTCTTCAATATGAAGCGCAAGTCTGACCTCGTGCGAATCAGATTTTGTACTTCTTTGATATTCTTCAAGAGTAGTTCGGTGCGTAGTTTTAGCTCATGCCGATTGCTTTGCATACAGTCTTTGCTCTGCATCACGTCTTTGAATGGTACAATTCAAGCTGCAGCATCAGATTTTGTATGGATGCACTGTAGCACCCCCACCACATAATCTTGTTCATCGACTCCGCTTTTTTCTTCTCTAACCCTATCAGCAACGAAAATTCGATATTAACGAATCACACATTTTGTTATTGTTTCTTCATGACTCACTGGACGTATGAATCACCGCTTTAGAATGACACTTTTCACACTGCAACCGGCGAGGCGCTGGTCCATCAACGTGAGTTCTCATATCTGGTGTATTCCAATGCTCCATGCATGGTAGGTATAATGCTACTTCGGGATCAGCACGGAGATGTGCGGGTAATCGATCCCACAGGAGATGAATTTGCGTTCCCCAATACTTGAGGAGTTTAGACTTTGAAATAGTCTTCAGCTCAGTCTTAGATAACTCCCATGGATTTTTAATAGATTGAATGAAGGGTGTTGCATTGGCTGCATTCATCTTGCCGTTAAGTTATAGACTGAGCGATACGAATTCAATATTCCACGTGCCGATGTTTGTTTATTTTAAAATACCCCTCCCCTCCTATACAAAATTCCGAGAACAAGGCTCTGCTTCATGGTGCATTCTTTGGATGAATGTTCTATTCACTGAATGCCAAGAAGGAGAACAAGGGTCTGACTCATCGAGCATTCGATACATGCAGCTATTATATTAGTATTTGTATATAGATGTTTATCGCAGTCATAAATTTCAAAGGGTGACAAGAGGGCTAGACTACTTAAAGCATTTGTAGACATTATCATATTAACCACCCACCCACCCACCTAACGAGCATTTTATTTTAACACCGAAGTGTTTATTTATAATTGTTTATACAATCATAGGTGATAAGTGACAGATGGGTCTCAGAGCACAGGCCAAGCGATATCCTCCAAGGCTAGCAGTTCAATAGCCCCCCCCCCCACCCACCCACCCTCTGACCTCCCACCTGGCTCACCCACCTGTCACTCACCGATTCGAAAAATTGAATAAAATGCCAACCACCCACCCACCACCCCCACCCACCACCCCGCACCCACCGCCCACCTCCCACCCACCACCCACCTCCCACCATCCACCTGGCTCACCCACCTGTCACTCACCGATTCGAAAAACTTAAAAAATGTCAACCACCCCCACCCACCTCCCATAACCCCCCCACCCACCGCCCACCTCCCATCCCCCCCCCACCCACCGTCCACCTCCCACCATCCACCTGACTCTCCCACCTGTCACTCACCGATTCGAAAAACTTAACCAATGTCAACCACCCACCCACCACCCACCTCCCACCTACACCCACCCATCACTCACCGATTCACTAAATAGAATAAAATGTCAACCACCCACCCACCCACCCACCCATCACTCACCGATTCACTAAATAGAATAAAATGTCAACCACCCACCCACCCACCCACCCACCACCTACCGATTACCTACCGCACACCTGCCACCCACCCACCCACCTCCCTCTTCCCCCCTCCTCCCACTCAACACTCCTCGAACCGCCACCGCCGCCTACCAAGACGCCTCGGCCTGTTTCAAAACGCCCCGGTTGGATTAGAACCGGCCTAGTATATCTACTGATTCGCGATTTCGCGGAAACGGTCTACGACCCCCACACCTGCCTACTCTAACGTCTGGCCCCCTAGCCGAATTTCGGAAGACGCTCCGTTAACGCCTCACGCGCGAATCAAATATCGAGAGCGCGCGATATCGATAAATCTGCCGTGATCGTTGGCTGACGATTCACGACGAGAGCGATGCTGTGGCTGCTGGGGTCCAGATGAGGCGGAATACAATTTCTTCTCCGGAAAAGGATGCTGCAGAGCTATGATTTCTCTCCGGAGGATAACGCTGTTGAAGTACAGCGAGGGGTGAGGCTTCGAGTCGATCCTCCGCCCGCTATCGCGAGATCGATATTCGGAGCGACGATCCTCCGAGTTGCTTTTGGAGCGCGCGGTAGCTCGGCGACGCGCTCTCCGTTGCTGCTGCGAGGCCGTAGCGCTGGTACGGCTCTCGACTCTCTCGCCGTCGACCAATGCTGTGCGCGAGAGCGTAGCTGGCGTGGACTCGCCGTTGCCTTTGCCAATGTCGTGGCGATGATGCTCTCGTTCTCGTCGGTAGCGTAGATTTCGGCAATGACGACGTTCTCGATGAATACGCGATAAGGCTATCGCTCGTTTACCGGAAAGAAAAATCGAAATAATCAAAATAAAATTCGAAAAGCTACCTAATGCCCTGTTGAATTGCCGAGGGGGACTCTACCGAGAGCCAGAACGCTGACTGTAGTGCCGTGCCATCCCTTACGCCCTTCTATTTTACGGGCTTTGTGACGTGAGCGAAAAATCCACGTCACAATATATATATTGTCAAAAAGGTAACCGTTACAATATATATATATATTGTCAAAAAGGTAACCGTTACAATATATATATTGTAACGTTTCGCCTTTTAGCCGATCTGCTTCCTCGGCTACTGGCTAACGTTGGGGTTCGGGGCGAGCAAATAATCTTAACGATATGGTCAGTTAGGTAAAATCAGATTATTATTTAAGAAAAGTATGAGAGTAATTACAATTTATCTTATCGCGATTTCGCCCAGTGTTCGTGGATTGGTTTCCGATTCGAAGAGATTCAGATCCCGTGCGCTGTCCTGATCCGTTGATCCAGCATCCGTGCTCCAGGCTCCGATCTTCCGTTTAATTACTTTCGCTGTCGTCTCTCTAACCCGCGGAAGCTAATCTCACAGGCACGTGTGGTGCTTCTCCACACGGCCGGTTCCTCGAAAGTACAAAGGCTTCCGCGAGATCGGGATTTAGACAACGTCACCGAAGTCCAATCGCTACTCGCTTCCGGCTATGTCCTCGGGTTAAAGTGCCCTAAACGCGTTCTAATGACTCTACTCGCGAGCTACGGGAAAGTTCTTCGAGAGTTTGATTACCTTCGTCGCCGTTGGCATCAAACCTCGGTAAGGAAGATGAGGAGAGTACACGAGAAATCAACGTCCCCGAAGATTTCGTCAGACCCACAGGAACACGAGTTTAAGTATGGTACATGAGGGTCTAACGTCACCGAAAGTCCCGTCAGACCGACAGATTACAAAAATAAATGGTACACGAGAAACTAACTTCCCCGAAAGTTTCTTCAGACCAGTGAGTTATACTTGTACGTACCAGTGGAGTCTTCTTCTTGATTCTATCGTCCTTCCTTGTCTCTTCCTGATATTATTTTTCGATACTTTCGTCGTCTCGGCTGGCCGAGATATCGGGCTCATGGGGGTATATCGCTTATGAGAAATGTGTAATTCTCTATGCGACACCTAGCAGTCATATTGAGTATTGCGCGACGGCTGACTACCGCGAGACTCTCTCTCGCTAGACACCGAGCCCCTTCCCTGTGCCGCTGTCGGCTCTCTCTCCCTATACCTGCCCCGCGTCGATCTAGCACCGCGGACTCTCTCGCGCCCGTTGAGCCCTCGCCGTCACGTGAAGTCACGAGTACGTTGCAACGCCCCTCCGGACCAAAAAAATCCAAAAACCCCTTTTTCTTTTATTTGGGACCAGTAATAAGGATAACTTAAACTCTCCCGCGAGGGCGTGATCCCGCCAGGATACAAAAAAAAAATGTAAAACATTCATACGTCCTTAGTGGCCTTTAATTTTTTTTTTTTTTTAGAATCCTTTTTTTTAATATAATATCTTGAATAATCTTGATGTTCTTTTTTTTTTGTTCCCTGGCTTTCTCTTCTTCCTCGAACTCCCTTTCCTTCCGTTCTACCCACTCCTGCAGTTCCTTCATCGCTTCCTTGATTTCCATGTCCCTTTCCTTTTTTATGCGTAATCTATTCCGGATGAGCCATTCCCGATTGCGCTCCCGGATCCGTTTGGACTTCTCATACTCGATTTTTTGTCGGCTTTCTTTCATTTTTTTCATTGTTTCAATCCTTTTCTCTGCTTTTTCCCTCTCCTCTTCCCACTTAGCTTTTTCTTCCTCTAACACCTCCTTTGTCTGTATCGCCTTATTTTTCATTTTTCCTTTCCTCGTGGTTTGCACTGCGGTCCCTTTCCCACTCTCTCCTTCTACCCCATTCCATATCCCCGCGGATATGACGCGGAGGCCTACGGGGGTGGGTTCGTAGACCCACTCACTGGCATTGGGGGTTCCCCCACAAAAATGGTGGGTTAAGAACCCTCGCTCGGTTTGAGTGCCTGAATCCATTTTCTGCAACCGAGCAATCGACAACACAAACAGGGAAAGGTAATGCCGTGATTCCCAGAGGTATCCTTTGTTCCCAATGACACACATCGTTAGTGCCGGTATCTCTTCAAATTCGAAGCATGATACATTCCCCTTTCTACATTGTTAGATTGATTGGTTAAAATATAGGTAGATTCCGCTATTTTTTTTTATTATGTATGGACCTTCATAAATTGAAAAAAATTTAGCAATTCTTTTGTTAGTAGGATCACTCACATTGCATGCTTTAGCTAGTACTATCTCGCCTTCTTGAAAATTGGACAATTTGTGTTCCATATTGAATCTATCTGCCCTATTTTTCCCTTTTCTTTTTATTCGTTCTTTAGCTAAGGTTAGTTTTTGTTCCAAGGGTTCGTCACCTATATTTTCAATTTTTATCCATTCTTTCCACACACGTTTTGGTTTTTCTCCTAATTGTAATTCCATCGGCGTAAATTCGGTAGTGTCATGGTGGGTCTCGTTCATGCAATTTTCAATCGCTGTTACCCATTTTAGCCAACCCGAGTGTGTCTTCTCATCCGATAGTATAGTTCGGAAGAATCGCCCCAGTTCTCGATTAACCCTTTCAACGATATTACCTTGCGGGTGTCTTATTGATGAGAATACAGGTTGTATGCCCTCACTGGCCAATTTGTCGAGCCATTTTCGTGACGTGAACTGAATTCCGTGATCGAATTGTATACGGCGAGGTTTTCCATACTTCGGAATATACTGATTGAAAATGTGGTCGATCGTAGTTGGCGCGGTCACTGCTTTTAAAGGGTATAGTTTCACAAATTTGCTAAATGTGTCTATCTTCACCAGAATGTACTTCATCCCTGCCTGTGCTGATGGCAGGGGGCCAAAGTAATCAATCGAAATTAGATCGCGAGGACCTTCAGGTGTAATGTTTTGTTGGGTTGCATATGCCTGTTGATTCGGTACCTTATTTCGTTGGCATGAGTCGCATTTTGATAAGAGTTTTCGAATGTGTCGTTGCATGTGTAGATGAGCAAAGTTTTCCCTAATGAGCTTCCAAACCTTTTTCGATCCGATGTGTCCATAAATCTCATGGGTTTCCATTGTTAATTGGTTAAGCACCTTTGTTGGTAGCATTATCCGTTTTTGATCGTTAATTAATACGTCTCCCTGAATGCGGTATTTTGTCTTTCCATTAGTTTCGTTGCATTTTCTCCGAAGTGAGATTAAATTAGGGTCTTGTTTTTGTTCTTCCGCAATATTTTGAAGCCGTTCTTCTAGTTCCTCAGAGGCTTTTCGTATTAATACTTCATTAATCACAATTTCTCGGTTACCGGTTTTTTTTATATCGTGGTCTGTCTCCATTCTGCTTAAAATATCTGCCACCACATTTCGGGCTCCTGGGCAATGCTCAAAGTTGATGTCGTAATCCTGTATAGCTAGTATCCATTGCGTCAACCGATCATTAAGGAATCGACTACTCTTCAAAAAGGTTATCGCCTTGTGGTCGGTGATAGCGCGTAATTTCGCTCCTATTAAATAGGTCCGGAATTTCTTCAATGCCCATACTATGGCTAACAGTTCCTTTTCCGTTGTGGTGTAGGTTAATTCTGCTCCCTTTAATGTCCGGCTTGCAAATACTATTACCCCTAGTTCCCCGTTCCCATCCCTTTGTGATCGTGTTGCCCCTAAGGCATAGTCACTCGCGTCCGTTTGTAGCGTATATTCTTGATTGATTTTGGGGTATCTTAACAGAACGTCGTTGATAAAGAGATTCTTTACCCTGTTAAAGGTTCTTTCTTCTTCGTCTTTCCATTTCCATTTTACTCCCTTTCGTAATAGGTGAAGTAGAGGGACGGTCTCAAAAGCGTGTTTACTTGTAAATTTTGTGTAGTAATTGATCAATCCCAAAAATCCACGTAGTTGTTTAAGGTTTCGGGGTGCCGGAAATTGTTGAATGGCTTGGATTTTTTCTGTTTGCGGTTTGATCCCTTTCGTAGTCAGAACATGCCCCAAAAATTCTATTTCCTTTCGGAAAAACTTCGCTTTCTCTAACTTGAGGGTTATTCCATGTTGGTCCAAACGATGGAGAAGTTCTTGTAAGTGGATCATGTGTTCTTCACATGACTCCGAGATGCATAAGAGGTCGTCAACAAAGTTTATGATGTTTCCTCCAAGGTTCGCCAGGACAATGTCTAATGCCCTTAACAAACTTGCTGTGCTTGTATTTAACCCAAAGGGGGTTACTTTGAACTCATAAATTTTACCCCGATGTCGGAAAGCGGTGTATTTGTAAGAATTCGGGTGTAACGGAATTTGCCAAAAGCTACTGGTTAGGTCTAGGCTGCTCATTATGTTCACCGAATTACACCGTTGAAAAATTTCTTCCATGTGAGGCGTGCATTCATTGTCGTTCTCTAGTAGCTCATTTAATCTCCTCGCGTCCAAACAAAGCCTAACAGTGCCATCTTTCTTCGCTACTACCGTCATAGGGTTTATCCATGGGCTAGTTGATCGTTGGATGATATCGTATTTTAGTCATTTTTCGATTTCGGTATCAACTTTTTCCAGATATCGAAAAGGAATTTCATAAGTGTATCCCGTAAATGGTTTTTCGCTGGTTACTTGTAGTTCGTGCTCGTAGACATTTATTTTTCCCGGGGATTTCCGGAAAACCCGCCGGTACTTCCATAACATGTCTTTGAGCCGCGCTCTTTGATCGAGCGTGAGCTGGGTGGCCTCTTCCACCTTCGAATTTATCTCCTCCATAGTTACTGCATCCTCCCTTTCCTCTTCTCTATCCCTTGCTCTTACTATTTCTCTTAAGAGTTTATCGGACCTTGGTTCGTCCTTGGGGACTCCTACGCCGTGCTGTATATCGCTCACGGGACTAACCTCTACAATAGATGCCTCGGGTGGTTTAGCAGCGTTTTCCTTTTCTAGCCGAAACCGTACGACCGTAGAGCATTCATTGTTTTGGATTTTAATAGTCCCCGTTTCCAGATTGATGATACTGTTCAACGGAGTCAGGCAGTCTATTCCAAGAATACTATCTTAGTAGCAGCCATAATTTGTTTTTTTATTCGTGTGGCTTTGCCACGAATAGCTCCTCTCACACTCACGCCTGTTACCGGCAAACTCGGGCATTGTTTCAAGTTTTCTAACTTGCGTACATAGAGTTCCTCAGAGATCGCTGTTATCTTACTCCCGAGATCCACAAGTGCTGGGATCGGGATACCTTCGATTTCAGTATCGATCTCCGGGCATTCAATGAGTTGAACGCCTTCTCTATTCACTTCATCGCCCATTAAGTATTCACGCATGTCCGTGAAGATGGTATTAATGTTAATTGTTCCTTTGTTTCCCTTTCTCCTTCGATTTCCTTTAGTGTTTTTTTTTCTTTTTGTTGTGTCTGCTTCACCTTCTTTATTGTCTGCGGATACAACCTCCCCTAGTTTCCCTGCCGGGATGTAGAAGGTGGTGCTTCCTCCGTTTCTACTTGGATCGTTTGCACCATTTGTTTTTTTTTGTATTGGTTTATTTTGTTGATTTTGCCCGTTGTTTTCATTCTGTGTTTTTGTTTTATTTCTCTCCGGTCTGTTATTGGTGTCATTGCGTGTTTGATAATTGTTTCTTTTGGCATTGATAGGCCCTGCCTGATCAAATTTCTCGAGAAGCAGAATTAATTTCTCGAGTGAATCAATTCCTCTGGCAATTATCGTTGCCCGTATCTCTTCGGAAAAATGCCTTGATAGGGAATGTATGATTTCCTGATCACTGGGGGTTGGAACGAGATCTCTAGCCGTTCCAAAAAGTCGTGTGGCATATTCGGCTCTTGTAGCTTGATTTTTATTGTCGAAATTTCCGAATTCCAAGACCTTTCTTGCCTTAAACTGGATTTCCTTACTCCAGTACCTTGCTTGGAAGCTACTCTCGAGTTCCTCTATGTCGTGTATATTTTCTTCAACAAGCATCCACCACTCTTTAGCAGCTTTTTCAAAGCACTGGGCCATCAAGTAGTGGAACTCTGCGTATGTCGGTCTGGTTACCTCACAGTACTGTCGTAGCTCGCGAATGAACTTCATTGGCCGTTGTCTACCCGACGCATCAAATTTTGGAGGGAGCAGCTTTATTTTATTCGTTCTAGCTGTCTCCGTTTGTGAATCGTACATTCCATTAGTTCTTGTCTCCTGTTCATTGGAAAATTCCCGTCGTGTTTGCGTCTCTCCCGGCCACCGTGTACTGTCCAACATAGCTCGTGGCCTATTCTCTTCGAGTATTTTAATTCGTTGCTCCATCTCCGAAAATTGCAGCCTCTGTTGGGCTGCGGAAACTTCACCGGCCGCCAGTCGCGAAGTAAGATCTTGATTTCGGTGTTGTATTTCTCGTGACATTTTTTTTATTGCTTCTGTCAAGTTGTGATTTTCTGCTGCCATTGTCGTTTGGAGCATTGTAAGATGATCATCATATTTGGCGTCGATGTTTTGTATTTCCGTTCGGAAATATCGTGTCATCTCCTTCTTTGAATCCTCTAACCCTTTCCTGAATTCGGCCTTCATGAGTTCCGTATCCCTCTCGAGTCGTAATTGTATTTTTTCGAGCCGATGGTTGGTTTCTTTAATAGCCTTCATGACGTCGTTCAGCGTAGAGGTTTCTTTATACGTTGGTCTTGTTGTAATATTTTTTTTTCGAACGCCGGTGTTCGTTACCGATTTCATGTACCCGAAGTTCCCATGTTCTGGGGAAAAATATTCCTTCAATGCTGGTATATTTACTGTAGTCGGTAGATCGAGATCCTTTGGGAATGAAATAGAACCGTCTATTATACCCGAATCGGTGATAGGCTGTGTCGTCCCTTCGGCTTGCCACTCCAATTCCTGTGGTGCCTCCTCTTGGGTCTTGTCTGTCACCTCCTTGGTGTTCGGATCTTGATCCGCCATTTTAATGTTTTTGTTTTACGCATTTTTTAATTTATTTGCCCGAAAATAAGCTATTTTTACGGACTTTATCCTACGCGTTTTTTAATTTATTCGCCCGAAAATAAGCTATTTTTACTGACTTTATCCTAACTGACCCTTTCGCTCGCCTCACGTTGGGCGCCAGTTGTAACGTTTCGCATTTTAGCCGATCTGCTTCCTCGGCTACTGGCTAACGTTGGGGTTCGGGGCGAGCAAATAATCTTAACGATATGGTCAGTTAGGTAAAATCAGTTTATTATTTAAGAAAAGTATGAGAGTAATTACAATTTATCTTATCGCGATTTCGCCCAGTGTTCGTGGATTGGTTTCCGATTCGAAGAGATTCAGATCCCGTGCGCTGTCCTCATCCGTTGATCCAGCATCCGTGCTCCAGGCTCCGATCTTCCGTTTAATTACTTTCGCTGTCGTCTCTCTAACCCGCGGAAGCTAATCTCACAGGCACGTGTGGTTCTTCTCCACACGGCCGGTTCCTCGAAAGTACAAAGTACAATCGCTACTCGCTTTCGGCTATGTCCTCGGGTTAAAGTGCCCTAAATGCGTTCTAATGACTCTACTCGCGAGCTACGGGAAGGTTCTTCGAGAGTTTGATTACCTTCGTCGCCGTTGGCATCAAACCTCGGTAAGGAAGATGAGGAGAGTACACGAGAAATCAACGTCCCCGAAGATTTCGTCAGACCCACAGGAACACGAGTTTAAGTATGGTACATGAGGGTCTAACGTCACCGAAAGTCCCGTCAGACCGACAGATTACAAAAATAAATGGTTCACGAGAAACTAACGTCCCCGAAAGTTTCTTCAGACCAGTGAGTTATACTTGTACGTACCAGTGGAGCCTTCTTCTTGATTCTATCGTCCTTCCTTGTCTCTTCCTGATATTATTTTTCGATACTTTCGTCGTCTCGGCTGGCCGAGATATCGGGCTCATGGGGGTATATCGCTTATGAGAAATGTGTAATTCTCTATGCGATACCTAGCAGTCATATTGAGTATTGCGCGACGGCTGACTACCGCGAGACTCTCTCTCGCTAGACACCGAGCCCCTTCCCTGTGCCGCTGTCGGCTCTCTCTCCCTATACCTGCCCCGCGTCTATCTAGCACCGCGGACTCTCTCGCGCCCGTTGAGCCCTCGCCGTCACGTGAAGTCACGAGTACGTTGCAATATATATATTGTCAAAAAGGTCACCGTTACAATATATATATATATATTGTAACGGTAGGCATTGGTAGAAAAGGTAACCGTTTTAATATATATTGTAACGTGGCAACATTTCAGCTCGTTACTAAAATTTCGTTTTCCTCACACCAAGGCTCCCGAGGCGATTGCACAGAGCACGATTATAAGAGATAGGTTTATTTTTAATTTTTGTTCGATTTTAAACATTATTTCATGTTTGTCCAAGTCGCGGGCGAGAGAGTAAATCGGCGAGAGAAGAAGCTATCGACGATTATTCGTCATACAACGAGGGATTTTACTGCGAGAGTCTTCGGTACCGTGTTTCATCGACAGGGACGCTCAAGCCGAGGAGTTCGTCGCTACCGAGTCTCCTGCCCTCGCCATCTAAATCGCTATCGGAGCGATCTGGGGAGCTGCCGCCGCTGCAGAGACGCTGCAAAAGGTCATTTTTCGGAAGGGCTGCAGCCGAAGGCCAGAGCTGCAGAATTGCATCGCCATCGTGCAACATTGAATATATTATCGATCTCGATCAGTGGGGATCGAGCGCCACTGCGCGCCCAGTCGTCCGTGTCTCTCGCGAGAGACAATCACGCTACCGTCGTCGCGAGAGCGAGAGTCGCTGAATTTGCGAAAAGGGCCGAATATTTGCGAGTATAGATCGCGCGATTAGGCGGGGGTAGGGACGCATTAACGAGAGCGATCGAACGTCGATACTCTGGGATTCCCGTCGAGAGTTGGTGTGAGGAACACGTGTCGAGAGAGGATCGCGCGGATAACACTTAGAGAAGGAAGGAAGGCTTCGCGTTATCGAGCGGCTTGTCTCTCCTCGCAAATCTTCGATACGTTGGTGAGCTCTTTCGTCCCGTGCACTTGGACCGGGTTAATTAAATATTTTATATCGAGTTAAAAATTAGTGTCGCGTTTATTTGTTTGAGTTCTTGTATTTTCGTAAATTAAATTGTGTCGGCGTGCTTTATCTCGGCGGTTCCGAGGGAAAACGCACTCTCGTGAGTCGGCATGAAATTGTGTTAGTTTGAGAAATCATCGAGAGCCAACCGAGCTCTCGTATATATCGTAGAGCCAACGTCACCGAATGCTCATCGGACCCGAAGGTAGAGGAAATGTGATCAGCTCGCCGTCGCCGGTGGAACTGATGGCGAGTCTTCTCGCACTTGCCTTTTTGTACCCGTTTTCAGCCAATCAGCGAGCTGGAATGTGTCCCATTGGCTTTTGCCGAAAAGCCAATAAGAAAGCCGAATTTTTAAATTCGCAAGAACCAATAGAATTTGAAATTCCACGCGGGAGAAAAGAGCGGGGAATTCAAATGATGAAATAAACAAATTTTCGTAAATCTAAGAATAATCGTATAACTAATAGAACTATTTTAATAATATTTATTGAGCGGGAGCTGTATATGCTTCCCGTCTCAATATATATTGTGACGAGGCGTAATAGTACGCTCTCTATCCATCACGTTAGGTTGGGACACGCACGAGAGTCGTTATAACCGCGCGAGTACAGAGTCGATCCCCGCGGTACCCGAGGAAACTGAAAAACTATAGAACGAGAGTCTGCCGGAGGAATATATTATATTTTGCAGGATGCCGGCATCGCTTGTAGACAATCGGAAGCGCGTGAGGGGTACGCGACGGGAGAGACACCGCGAAGACGTTATGACGAATCGCCGAATCATCGGCGAACGAGGAGTTTTCCCCCCTTCCCCTCATTTACCGAAGTACGCGTACCGTAGTACGGGCGAGTGAGCATCACTCTCGTGCACCGCGTCATAGTAGATAGACGTAGGATTGATTAGCCTGAGCTAACAAAGGAGAGCATTTCTCTCGTATACAGCGATACAGTATTTAGCCATTGAATCAGACACATAGTCAAAAACGATAGAGTATTCCGTGAAATCTGTTAATATCTCCGTGAGGGAGAAATACGTTATTCGTCGAACGATACGAGATTCCGTCCGAGGAAAAGACGCCTCGCGAACGGCGGAGGAATTGACGAGATCGAGTAGCTGGAAGGAAGCCACGAGGGCCGATCGAATCGCGACGGGGAAAATGATCAAGATAGGCGCACGTGGTGCACACCATTTTCGGTTAATTCTTTACGCCGAGCGCGATACGCCGATCGCAGAAGGCTTTCTCGCTCGTACTCGGTAGTTGAGTCGATTCGTAATTCCTTTGAAAGTCTCGAGCGTCGAGCTATTATTGTTTGCGAAAAATAACGTTTCACGTCGAGTCTCGCGAGTCAAAGTTGTGTGAAGAACGAAACGTCGTTCAGAGTGGAAGCCATTGTATGTTGGCCGATAGTTTGTTTTGAGAAAAAGTTGAATAAATTAAAGTACTAATTATTTTATTTTTATGAGAAAAATACAAGTGAATTGTCTTCCGAACCGCACTCCCTATCCCGCTAGCCGTGTAAGATATTGAAGTATTGAGATTTTGGATTGAAAAGATTAGTGAAAATTGAAATTCCCTGAGTATCGGGAGAAAGATACTCTGGCGCCCAGCAACAATACAGCGAAGGAAAAGGTGAGAAAATCGGGCATAGAAAAACAAGGGCGTCATTATAGATTGAACGGGGAGCTGATTGCAGGGAATCCGAGACTGCAAAAAGCCCGTCACAATATGCAGATGTGCATGCATTGTTTATATATATATTTATACACATCCTCTAACGCGTAGAGCCCATTTAAAATTGGGTTAACTTTATTTGTTAAATCACGGATGTGCACCGATGGTTGTACGGTGCTCAACCGTGTGCCGAGCACGGCGACTGGTGCTTGGGCGGTCACGCCATATTAGAATTTCCGATTGTGACCCAAAGAACCGATCCCGCCTTTGTAAATAATCCTGTTTCCTCGCGTCATTATGACCCTGTGTCGATCGATGATTCGGATTCAGAATCATTCTTGTCGATTGATGATTCGGAATCTGAATCACCCCCGTCGTACGATGCGGATCATTCCGACGCCGACCCCGTTCGCGACTTGCTACAGGCGCCGTGGTGCGATTCGCGCGGGGAGCTGGGCTCAGGGTCCGACTCGTGCGACGAGGATGATGATCTAATCATTCGATTTATCGAATCGTCCCGGCCTTTCCCAGAACCGTAATTATTTATATTTCCTTCCGCAGACCGTTCAGGAGCATCTTCGTCGAGCTCGGCACGGTCATCATCAACATCATCATCATCATCATCGTCAGCAGCGTCATCATCATCATCACCAGCATCGTCAACATCATCATCATCATCAGCATCGTCGTCATGAGACAGCGGCGGCCATCGCACAATTGGCGAGTGACGGTAATAATGTACCGCAAATAGGCGGAGGTCCTGCGCGACCGAATGGCGACGACGATTTAGGCTTAAGCATTCGGAATCGTAGAAATATCGCTGATGACGATGACCACGATGATAATGTCGATAACGTGGCCCACGAGGAAAGAGTCGTGGATGACGACGAACAGGTCTTGCCCGTGGGTCAACGTTTTAGAATAATCGGTGTACCGCGGGATCACATATTAAAAAAATTAAAAATAAATAGCCGCCAAACAGAAATTTCCTTGATAGCCCCACCACCCGGTAGCAATCCAATTTCATGGATACAAAATGCGATACGCGATATCCATGCGCATTTTGTCAAAGCTCGATCGCCAAATGATTGAATCGGTGTAACGTTTGAGGCCGCCGGTATGACGAACAGTTCAGCCGGTATTTCTACGAGACCCGTATGGCGCTTTGATTACGAGCAATTGTGGGATCTTCTTGGCAGCGTGCATCAAAGCGCGAGAATTCTTTCGGTATGACACTTTCATGTTTACGGTCACTTACGTCGATATGGTAAACGGCTCGGGTGGTTTAGATTGTAAAATCATTAGTAATCGTTCGATCGTGCTAATTGGGAATTCCGATAATTTATGCTTCCCTCGCTCCCTCGTTGTGGCTCTCGCTAATACGCGTAACAAGCAAGACCGAAGCGAAGACTTGAAGCTCTTTTACCATAAGATCCGTCATAAAAATCGAAACTTCAACGGGACGAGGCGACGAAACTTGTAAACGAGACTGGCGTGTTCGTGACAGCGTCAGGTTGTAGTAACGTGGAAATTGGGGTCTTCCAAAGACATTTCATGGCTAAAGGTATTGCCATAGTCGTATACGACTGGACCTCTCTAGGTAGTGGCGCGCAACCCATCTTCAATGGGCACGAGCGCTTTCAAGACGTTCAGGCGCGCACTACATTAAATATTACTCATTTCGCGGACAAAGATCATTATTCACCTATTACGAATCTTTTAGCCGCTGCAGGTAGTAGAAATTACGGCGTGCCGTGTAACGTTTCTTACCGTTTTTTGCAACAACACCGTTGTACGAGTAAATGTCTGCGATGCTATTCATCACCACCGTGCCCGGTGCGCCCTATCGATGAGAACAACGGCGAAGTTATAGGAAACGAAAACGAGTGGTCATGCGGGGATTGTAATCGGTTTTTGCACAACGCGGTGTGTTTTAACAATCATCTTAAACCTCGTGGTTATCGTATAAAAACGGAAACCGCTGAACGAAAATCGGTTTGCCAAACAGTGCGCTTTTGCAAAACGTGTTTCAAACTGTTTGACGCAACACAGAAGCCCCACAGCTGTGGTAAAACTTTCTGTCAGCTTTGTCGAAGTGTGCACGGGCACAACGAGTTTTGTTACATGCAACCGGTAGCCCCGCGAACTGTATCGGACGAGACAAAACAACCGCGAATACTTTTTATTTTTTATGATTTTGAGACTCGTCAAGCCACGTTGTACAGTAAAATGCCGGGTGACAATACTCGCGAACACGTTATCACGCTTTGCATCGCGCAGCAGCTGTGCGAAAGATGTTTATCGGATGTCGATGATGTAAGTAGCGGTAACGCGTGTAGTTGGTGCGGTGTGCGGAAGCATATTTTCCGTCGGTTACCTGTCGCGGAATTAATCGAACTCTCAGTTCGCCGTACGTCGTCGTTCAGCAAAATCGTCTGTATCGCACACAATGCAAAGGCGTTCGACGCTCAATTTATACTGCGTTACACGGCCGAACACTGCAAGGATCTCGGTGTACCGAAGCTTATTCTAACGGGGAATTCCATCATCTCGATGCGCATAGGCCGAACGGTTTTCATTGATGCTCTCAATTATTTTCATATGCGACTCAGCGCTCTCCCGGAAGCTGTCGGGTTCAAAGATAAAATGGGCAAAGGATACTTTCCACATTTATTTAATACGTTAGAAAATCAACATTACAGAGACGAGTTGCCAGCCGCAGAGTTCCATTCGCCGGAAACTATGAGTCCCGCTGACCATAGTGCTTTCAACGCGTGGTACGAGGAAGCAACAGCGCCGAATGAGATTTTTGATTTTCAAGTCGAGATCGAAAAGTATTGCGCGATGGACGTCGACGTTTTGAGGCGGGCGTGTAAAGAGTATCGTCGGATTTTTCTCGAAGTCGGTAATGTTTGCCCATTCACGGAGGCTGCAACAATCGCGTCGGCTTGCTCAAAAGTGTTTAGACGCAATTTCCTAGTACCGCAAACCATCGGTCTTATACCTAGCGGCGGATACAGGCTTGCAGACAATCACTCGAGGCAAGCCAATGAATGGCTTTTATGAGTTGAGCATTGTGTAGGGTATGAAATAGCGCACGCCACGCGCGGGAGAGAGTTCAGACTACCTGAAGGGATGCTCGTTGACGGCTATGCCCAGAGAAACGACGAGCGGTTTGTCTATCAATTTCACGGATGTTATTGGCTCGGGTGTCCTCGTTGCTTTCCGGAAAACCGTGCGGTGCGCTCGCGTGTCAACTAGCAGACGTACGATCAACGTTATGAGTGTACTCTGGCAGCCGACGCCCTAATTCGCGAACGAGGAGACACGCTACAAACCGTGTGGGAGTGCGAATTCGCAGACGAGCGAAATGCTTATCCTGCAATCGGTGCGTTTTTGCGCGATCACCCGCGTCTCAAATACGACTGTTTGAATCCTCGTGACGCGTTCTTCGGCGGTCGAACAGACAACACGGTGACCATGTACGATGGTGCGGACGGCGAAAAAATAATTTACATAGACATTTGCTCGCTTTACCCGTATATTTAAAAAACGGGCCGATTTCCGGTGGGTCATCCGAAGATTTACGTGGAAACGGAATGCGATACATTGCTGAACGGATCGTACGATGCTCTAGGTACGACGGTTAACGGTGTGATGAATAAAGTACAGACATCGTGTCCGCACGAAAATACAAGCGAATGGGTGTTTACCGGTACATGAGTCGCCGATGAAGTTCGCAAAGCGATTGACATTGGTTATCGGATTGTAAATGTCTTTGTCATTTGGGCCTATGAGATGACACAGTACGATCCGGAAACACGCGAAGGTGGCCTCTTTGTCGGCTACATAAACACGTTTTTAAAAATTAAGCAACAGGCCAGTGGTTGGCCCGCGGAATGTATAGATGAAGCGTCGCAGTCGAAATACATCGATGACTATGAGCGCGCCGCATTCGTTTAACGCCAGAAAAAATTTGTAAAAACTCAGGCTTGCGGTCCGTTGCGAAGCTGTGCTTGAATTCGATTTGAGGTAAGTTCCGTCAACGCGATAATTTAACCCAACCAGCCGTAATAAGTAGTCGCGAACAACTGCTGTCACTTTTGGGCAATAATGACAAAGAGGTACAACGGCTGCTACCGGTAAACGACGATGTCTTGTACGCTAACTGGGTATCGGTGAACGAAGCGATAACGTCTTCAGAGTAAACGAGTGTCGTCATCGCGGAGTACACAACAGCTCAAGCGCGTTTGAAATTGTATAGCTATCTGGAACGGTTACAACGGCGAGTTTTGTATTATGACACCGACTCGGTAATTTATGTGAGCACAGATCAGCCGGATGAATGGGTACAGCCTCTCGGTAACTTCCTCGGCGACATGACCAGTGAGCTGAAGAAACCGACAGACTATATAAAGTCGTTTGTCTCGGGAGGCCGCAAATTTTATGGTTACCAAGTCGTCAACAGCTCGAACCCCGAAAAAATTACGAAAACAGAAAGTAAAGTCAAGGGGCTAAGTTTAAATTATAGCAATTCGAAAAAAGTTAACTTCGCATCGATACGAGACATGATTAAATCCGATTTACCGCGACAGAATTCAGAATCGATTCGGCTGAATTATTTGTCAATTCAGCGAACCGCTCTACATGAAGTTGTGACTCGCGAGATGTCGAAAACCTGCCGTGTCGTTTGTCATAAACGACATCATGTGACCCACACGTTGTCATTGCCGTTCGGGTATAAAGACGAGCCCTCGGTAACCGATTAACTGACATTATCATCGTTGTCATCGTCATCCTAGCATAATTTAATATAATAATAAAAATAATTTTAAGCTGTAAATAAAAGTTCTGGACGTGTTTCGATTGGCTACTGTGCAACAGTAGATTTTAAACAAATTTGAAGCGTCCGACAATTTTATTTACACGTACTTCTATGTATGTAAATTTGAAAATATGTCGTAGTTTTTAATTATCAATAACGGTACAAATGTATATAAAACATCGTATATCGTTAAGAAAATAATTTTTGTAGAAATGCGTGATTTCAACATAAGTAAAAATTTAGCGTTACTGTTACATGTTACTGAAGTGATCTATGCATATATCTCTGTATATATATAAAAAGATTTCGTCGCTGTCGCTGCCGCCGTGTACAAGAATCGAGACCTCCGCCGCCTCGATCCCGCTCGCTCGACCCCTCCCCCGCCACCCCGCCACCGCTCGCTCAAAAGGAGCCCCAGCCCGAAATATCCCCATAGGGGATATATCCCCAGGCAAATATATTCTAAGTCCCCAAAGAGGCCTCAGCCTAAAATATTCTAAAACCCCTTAGAGGGACTTAGAATATTCTCGGTCGAGGAGGGGGGGAGGGGGGGGGGGGGTGAGAGCAAAATATTCTAAGTCCCTCTAAGTGGGACTTAGAATATTTTCGGTTGAAGGGGTAAGGGCCAAGGGGAGAGAAAAATATTGTAATTCCCGTTAAAAGGACTTAGGGTATTTTTCGGCGGGGGGGTGGGGTGCGTGGGTGGGGAATGCCAAAATATTCTAAGTACCTTTAGAGGGGACTGTCTAAGTAAAAATACAAAAAAAAGCGGCGGCGGCGCCGGTTAGTGAAAAGTTGCGGCGGTGATGAGACATTTTATAATGTCGATAAAAGGAATACGAGCGCGCGAGCCCGGGGAACCTCTAGAATATATATTGTGACGAGGCGTTACATCGCTCTCGCAGGCACGCTATAGCATAGGTACGCGCGAGAGTCGTAGATAGGCGCGTATACAGAGTCGTCCCCCGACGATTCCCGAAGATGGAAAACTATATAGCATTCGGGAGACTGCCGGCGTGTTATATTGTATATTACACGTGTCCAGCTACGCGAAGACGGTCAGTGGGAGACACGAGAGGGGAACCACGAGAGGAGAAACATCGCGAATAGTCAACGACGATCAGGAGATTTCCGCGACAAAGGGCTCGTTCCCCCTCCCACCGATTACCGAGACGCGTAACCGAACACGAGCGAGAGGCACTCTCGCGCGCCGCATTGTACGATACAAATCGTTAGGCAATTTAGCGATAGAGATTCGGTTAATCAGAGTTAGTGAATAAAATAGTTAGTCTGTGACAAATAATAACGCCGTGCGATACACGGAGAGTGAGGAAAATCGTTGTACGCCGTATCGTCGGCCGAAGGAGTATTTATTGTGGGGAATATTGCCGTTACGACGGCCGAGAGAATTTCCGAGGAAGTGATTAGGATAAAGGCTCGTAGCCAGAGGAAAGCCACGGGGACGATTCGTGTAGATCGACGACAGGAAAAACAAAGTTAGGTGCACGCAGTGCAGACCATCTTCGGTTACTTTCTGTGCCGTACACGTGTTGCCGTAGCTTTCTCGCTCGTGCCCCGTATTCGGGAAATTATCCCACGCGGTTTTCGCTCGCAGCGGCGGACGTCATAATTATTCTTTCGAACTAAATATTAACCTCGAGTCTCGCGAGTCAATAAAAAGTTCAGACAGAAAGTCACTTGTAACGAAGAATTCAACAAAGTAATAAAACGTGTGTTATTGTTATTTTTATAGAAATTGTATTGTGGATATCATTTTATTTTCTCCCGAACTGCACCCCTGATCCCGCTAGCCGTAAGTGTTAGTAAGAAATAGTAGAAACGAAAGCAAATCCTCGCACACTGGGATCGAAACAGTGTGCTGGCGCCCAGCGACGGGAAAAACGGTAACGATAATCAACATAGGTGGATTTAAACGGGCGTCGTTATATTTTGGACGGGTTAGCCGATCCCCGGTAATTCCGAAGCCGGGGAAAAGCACGTCACAATATATATATACGATATTGAAACGTTACGAGTTTAGGGGGGCTGCCTCGATAGCGTTTGCCTCGATCGCTATCGAGCTATCAGCGAATAACTCGCCGTTTTGTATTAATTGTTATGTGCGACACCTCGGTGTCTCAAGGTTCAAGACTTGGACTCGATTAAAAAATTATTGACGGGTTGCTGGATAGCCACGCACACGCGGTTTTCTTGAAGTGATTTTTTTATTTTCGGGATTTTTATTCTAATAGTGGCCTCAGAAGTCTTTAGTCACTCATGAGTATTTAGCGCTACTCGAGTGTCTGACCTTCTCATCATCGGCTTACTGACAATAGGGTGTTGTAAATGAATTTTTACTTCCCTTGTGTTAATTATACTAATTCAAACAGCCAGAGGGGCTGATATTCAATATTTCGTGATTCTACAAATTTATAATTCACTCGTTTACAGGGTGTAACCCGAGTGGAGCTTAACACTCAATTTTCTAATGTTTCCTATCTTTCTTGACTCTGTACGAGCCTCTTAACCCTTTCGTTTATGCAGCCAGAAGGGCTGAAATTCAAAGTTGAATGCTTTTGATGAATTTTGAGATTCACACGATGGTTGTATTACCACCGTGTGGAGCTTAACACTCAATTTTGCCGAATGCGATTTTATTGGTGAATTCTCTGTTTCGGGATGGCTTCCCACGCGTATTTCCTATTTCCTACGAATTCGAGATTGCTAATTATGTTGTACGGTTGTTCGTATGCGTTAGCGAACGCCACGATGTACTTCTGACACGAGTTACCTGATCTAACGGGGGAACGAGGAGGAACTTTAAAGCAGACAGAACCGATAGCTTTCCGCGGAGAATCGAAGATCAGGAATTTCCACGATCGTTTTCGTTTCTCGCTTGTGTGCGACGGACGGTCCCCACAATCAATAAATTGATCGTTAATTTAGAGTTCGATTCCTCGGCGATAGCAAACTGGTAAAATGGACTCAGTTATCCAGACCAGTGCTCACGATTTTACGTCAGGAGTATGGAACCGCGGGCTCAGTTACCCGGAGTTCCAATGCTCGAGATCGTCCCTATCTTTTGTCACGAAGATCTAACGGACTTTAGCGATCTTTTATCACGAAGATATAACGGGATTACTAGTATCTTTTATCACGAAGATGTAACGGAATTTCGAATATCTTTTATCACGAAGATGTAACGGAATTTCGAATATCTTTTATCACGAAGATGTAACGGGCTGAACTGTAGTGACCAACGATCTCGTTATGTCGTAAACTTGATGAATTTTTGAAGTGTCGAAGCCTTTTCGGATGTTTGCTTTTATACTATTCTCAAGAGGGCGGAGTTAGCCCATATGGCGTGATATTTCATCATCTTTTCCTTGTTGGGGATGAAATTCACGTTGGAGGTGGAAAAATCATGCCATATCACGTGGTAATTCATCGTAGTAGGGATGAATTGCGCTAGGGAATGGGAAAGATCGCGTGATGTCACGTGGTTCGATCGCACCACCTCGATTTTGGCGGGGATGAAATTTCGGGGGGAAGGGGAAGAATCGCGTGATGGCGAGCCACGCGATTACGTAACCCGGACCGTTGAGAGGGGATGAAATCGCTCGTGGTGGGGCGAGAAACGCGTGATCTCACTGCCGTATCATTTACCTCTGGGTCCGAAATTTATTTAATAATTATAATTAATCGCGCTCATTCACTAATTATAACTAACTAAATTTAATTATTTGTTAAAATTAATAAATCGGCCAATTAGAATTATTTTTAAAAAATTGCCTCGAAAAATTAGTAGAACGTTTACTAATTTGCTTAGTAATATAAAGTCTTTGTCCTTTTATTATTGTGACGGACGAGAGTTGAATCGTTGACTCTCGTTCCGTTACAATATATATATATAGTATATAGTAGTATACTATATCTCTCTATATATATAAAGTTACCGCCGCTGTCGCCGCCGCCGCCGTGTCAGGAATCGATACCTACTTATGAGACACCCGGTATATGAGGCTCCTTCGAAAATATTCTAAGTCCCTCTAAGGGGGACTTAGAATATTTTTGGTTGATGGCGTGTCCAAGGGGGAATCCCCTTAGAGGGACTTAGAATATTTTTCTGGGGCGAGGGAGGAGGGGAGAGAAAAATATTCCGTCTCTCTAAGCGGGACTTAGAATATTTTTCTCTCTCTCGCAAAAATATTTCCCAAATGGGCTTTAACTCAAAATATTCTACAATTGACGAGCGCGCGCGCAGGCCCGGGGAAACACATTCTAAGTCCCTCTTAGAGGGACTTCGGATATTTTTCGGGGAGGAGGGGCGTGGAAGGGTAAGGCCAAAATATTCTAAGTACCTTTAGAGGGGACTGTCTAAGTAAAAATACAAAAAAAAGCGGCGGCGGCGTCGGTTGGTGAAAAGCTGCGGCGGTGATGAGACATTTTTATAATGTTGATAAAAGGAATGCGAGCGCGCGAGCCCGGGGAACCTCTAGTATATATATATATCTCTCTATATATATAAAGTTACCGCCACCGCCGTCGCCGCCACCGTGTCAGGAATCGCCGGGAGGGCAAAAATATTCTAAGTCCCTCTAAGGGGGACTTAGAATATTTTCTGTCGAAGGGGGGGGGGGGGGGGGAGAGAAAAATATTCTAAGTCCCCCTTAGAGGGGGATTTCCTCTAAGGGGATTTCGAAGGAGGCAGCCGTGGTGGTTGGCGGCGGAGAAAGAACCAAAAATATTCCTCAAATGGGTCTTAACTCAAAATAGTTTACAATTGACGAGCGAGCGCGCGTAGCGCGCGTGCCCGGGGAGACGCTAGTATATATATACTAGTGTATATTGTAACGTGTTCCAATGACTATAAAAAATTTCACAAAAAATAATCCTTGGACGCACGCGCTACAAAGTAACGACGCCCGCACTCTCCTGATTTTTGCACGAATGGGCGCCAGATACGGGATTCTTTTCTGCCGTATCTCGGATTATGTTTCTTACCTTTCCTAACTTTACACGGCTAGCAGGGTGCAGTTCGGGGCGACGACAGACACATACAATGTACAGAAAAATAAGTAGAACTCGAGATCGTGATTCGTAACAATAGAAAATAATAGAACGTTTTATTCGATGAATAATATACGTGAAATAAAATAATATTGTTGCAATTAATGACAGATAACGTCGAATAGAATCGAACTCAAGATAATCTCTGAACCAATTAACGAACATCGGCTCGAGCCACGCTCGAGCAATTATTCCCGACAAGACGTTGCGATATCATAGGACAGTGAGACCGCGATCGGCGACCACGTGTCATAAAAGAGAAAAATCCTGCACTGTACGTGCGCCTACCTCGTCTTTCGATATCCAAAGTTCTTTTTTGAATTCGACCTCATCCACCCGTCGAATCACTCGTCGAGAGACCAATTTAATTCAAGAATCCGAAACAATATATCACGTATAATTTCTACACTTAAATTCTACGTGCTGCCTTTGCTAAGTCTAACGCGAGAGTGTCTCTCTCGCTTCGCCGGATTCGCTACCGGCGCTGGAAGGGGAAAGAGACTCGTTCCCTCTCTTTCCTTGGTATTGTTCGCTCTCGTCGCACGTCTTCGCTTCCCTGAGTCGCGTGGTTGGCATCTCGTTCTCTATGAGTATCTGGAAATATAGCAAAGTGCCTTCCGCAGTATTTGCCTACTTGGGCTATATTTTCTGGACGGTGAGGCAGCGTTGCGACGTGTACCTTTTCGCGTGACTCTCGCGTCGAGCGCCTATCTACATGCGAGTACGCTCGAGCGTCTCGTCACAATATATATATACTAGATGCTAGGCGTATATATATATATACTAGACGCTAGGCGTATATATATATACTAGATACTAGGCATATATATATATACTAGATACTAGGCATATATATATATACTAGACGCTAGGCGTATATATATATACTAGACACTACGCGTATATATATTGTGACGGGCCGTTTTACCCCGTCGGGTGAGATAAAACCACCGCCGCCCAACAATAATGACGCTATTGGGTTATTCGTTTTTCTCTTACGTTGCTGTTGAGCGCCAGGTAGTCGTTCCTACTCCCAACTACCAAGGAGATGTTTTTACCTTTCTTTTATCCTTTCCAAATTCCCACGTGACAGGGATGCAGTTCGACGAGCTATTAATATTGTCGAATATGCGAGCGAAGAAATAACGGGCACACACAATTTATAAAATAACAAAATTCACACTATATATTTCTCAAATCATCATACAATAAAACAAAAGAAAATAATAAAATACAAAATCTAATAGTTTCTCTCGCGGAAACAACAACCGTAATATTCGCGGTACTCGCATCGTACGCCGGAGAAGCCGGCACGGCCGAGGAAACGATAGCACGACTTTATGATACTGGGAGAGACACTTCTCGTCGACGGGAATTTTATTCAACAGAAACAATTCGGCTCTGCCTACCTTTTACAATCTTTCGTCGCTGGACCTCGTATCATTCCTAATCCCGAGTGAGCTCGGCACTCGCTAGCCTCGCTTGGCCTCTACTGCTTCTACGACTTCGCCGCGCTCGGCGATTAATCCTTTCTTCGTGAATAAGGCACGGCCACCAATATTCACAACGCGATTTATTTCTACGAACGATTCAGAACTTCGATACAACGCCTATTGAGTATTCCCGACGTTCACGCGGTCTGTACTCTATATTTTCCTTTCGAAAACTCTTTCTCGACGCTCGGACTCTAAATCTAACTGTGCTCTACAATTGCCGAAAACCGTCTCTACTCTACGATTCCCGAAGTTCGTCTCTCTCGGTCTCTTCGCGAGATCGCTCATCGACCCTCGGTGTCGCGTGCCGGTTAGCAGAGGGGATTGTCACGTGAAAAATGTGGGTGTTTCTATTTTACCCGAATTTTAACGCGAGGTTGCGTCGAGTACGATTGAATACGCGCTGGTCAACAGAGATCTCTCCCTCCTTTACCACTCCTGGCATCAATTATCGGCGCAACTGCCCATTTTTTAGTCTAACCGTGAGGAAAATTACTAAGGATAGGGCTTGGAATGCTATTCGTTGACTTGTCTTAGAGGTATTATAAAATTTCTTTATCTGTTGCGTGATTAGATTGATGATTCGTCGATGATTTGAATTATGAGGAATTATTTCACTGCAATATATATACTGTTGATTTTTATACTGAATAGTGCCTCTATGAGTGATGTAAATGTTGTCTGGCGACGGCAAGGCGAATTATTGAGGAGTTCGAGTAACAGAGGATATTGCACACATTTCCGATTGTAACGATATCAAAGAAAATTGAATTAAATTGTACTTACGTTGTTTGTTGCGATGATGGTAGATTCGATGACGGTCGATGCGACGAAACGGGTGGTTTAAACACGGATTTCACCCCAATTATGCCGTAATATTCAGAATTTATTCAAATTAAATAATTCAGGCAAATTCAAAAGTACAGGAATGCGATCTTCGGCAAATACAACGAATAATCAAAAATGATTCGTACAAGAATTTCTTCCAACAATCAAGTAAAACAAAATCACGGAAGTTTGAACGATGATGGATTTGTTCCAACGGACGAATCGAGAATGACGATTTAGTGTACTGAGCTAATCCAAGAGAACTCTGGTTGCGTCGAATATGAGTACAGTTTTCGGAGATGGAAGTTTTTATAAACAAAATTCTCCAATAAGAGATTTACTCTATTTCGTTCGTTGTTACCACGGACCCGCAATCCTACTCTAGTATGGTGGTTGACAAAGATCGCGGCTTCTGACTCTATCTCTCTCTCGTTGCCTAGCCGGAGCACCGGACTACAGATCGGATGCACCGATTGCGCGCTCGGTCTTAGGCGCCTCCGTCTCTCTCTCTACTCTCTTACTTCTTCTGCTGCTCCTGGTCTCTACTCTCTGCTGGTGGTCACTGACTCTCTCGCTCACGAACCCTTTTTCTGCGGCCTCTTATATACTAGAAGAATGAGACCCAGAGGGGGAAGAAAATCCCTCCCTCGAATATGCCCGGGCCTTATACTCCCCTGATTATTAGATTTGTCTTTCATTCTTATCGTTAATTAATGGTAGATTTATCCCTTTTCCATTGGATTTCATTTCCTTCCCTATACTTAATTATTTGCCTGATTCGTTTGTAATTAATAACTAATTAATTATTATAATTAATATTTGATATTTGTAACGTATAAAAGACAGAATAAAATAATAGTTGTTGTTCGTAAAATTCTCCTATATGTGTACGTATTTGGAAACCGGGTAAGAGTCGAGAAATACATATATTTTTTCCCAGTAATTATTTTAATAACATTATCACCTTTCAAGTGTAGGATGTCAAAATATTATATACCTAAAGGGTACAATACTTCTCGGCTCTTGTACAAATCATTTTATTATAGAGTAATAACATTTTCCTGATATTCAGAGGTATCTGTGGCATTACTGAGCCAGTGTCTTTGGGCGTTGCCCCATTTAGAAGTGCGCAGCAGTTATTGCATGTGCCTGGTAACAGCGTCGTCCGATCATCTTACTTCCTTATATGGACTGTAGCGTAAATTCTCAAAGCGAGAACTACCCACGAGAACCCTCAACCTCGACGCTCTAAATCGTCACAGCAATTTTCCTCTTTTATTTTTCCCTCGCGGGATGGGCGCCAGGCGCGCGAACGCACCAAGGAAAATTCGACGAGGCTGATTAGCTGCCGGCTAGCTGCAGCTTTCGAGAACCGGAGAGGGGCTGGGTTAGGATAAGGACGTTTCGAACAGATTCACGATAAATTAAATATTCGGAAAAATTCACGGGAACCAAAAGAAAATATTTTATTCAGCAAAAGAAAAATCTAATGAAGGGAAAACCGGAGTACCCGGAGGAAACCTTCGTCCCGATCAAGAAAAATCGAATTAACAAAAACGAAATAATTCTCCCGACACTCGGGAACTCGCTCAGCGCTCACGCACACACACACAAAATACTAACGCGAACGCTCGCTTCGCGATGCGGCTAACGGTTCTCCCCGGGATCAGTTTCTCATTTCCAAAACACAATATTTCGAGCAACAATTTCCTCAAATCTCCAATAAAATAATTCTCGATAATAATTTTCCCACACGACATTTCTCACAACAAAATTCTCACTTTCTCGGTAACCCTGAAATCGACACGGCTACTACATTCGCCGGCAACTCGGTAACACACTCGCACGCATTCTCACACACACACTGACCCGGTGGTAACCGCCCGCGAAGACGACACGCATTTGGCATATTCCCGCGGAATCGACTCCCGAGACAAATAAAATAATCAATGGAAAATCTCTAAATATCGACGGCAAAATCGAACGGCCGTTTCGCGACGGTCAATCGACGCTCGGGAGCTCGGTTGGCTCTCGATCATTTCTCAAATTAACACAATTTCCTATGCCGACTCACGAGAGCGCGTTTTCCATCGGAACCGCCGAGACAAAGCACGCCGACACAATTTAATTTACGAAATCCGAGAACTCAAACAAATAACGCGACACTAATTCTTTTGACTCTATACAAAATAATTAATTAATTAACCCGGTCCAAGTGCACGGGACGAAAGAGCTCACCGACGTATCGAAGATCTTCGAAGAGAGACAAACGGCTCGATAACGCGATGCCTTCTTTCCTTCTCTAGCTGTTAACCGCGGGATCCTCTCACGACACGTGTTCCTCACACCAACTCTCGACGGGAATAGCCCAGAGTATCGACGTTCGATCGCTCTCGTTAACGCGTCCCTACCCCCGCCTAATCGCGCGATCCATATTCGCAAATATTCGGCCCTTTTCGGAATTTCGGCGACTCTCTCGCGCTCGCGACGACGGTAGCGTGATTGTCTCTCGCGAGAGACACGGACGACTCGGCGCGCAGTGGCGCTCCATCTTCACCGATCGAGATCGATATAATATTAATTGATGCACGATGGTACTGCTATTACGCAGCTCGGGATCTTGACTGCTGCCCTTCCGAAAGATGACCTCTTGCAGAATCTCTGCAGCGGCGGTAGCTTCCTCTGATCGCTCCGATAGCGATTTATACGGCGAGGGCAGGAGACTCGGTAGCGACGAACTCCTCGGCTTGAGAGTCCCTGTCGATGACCCCCGGTAGCGAAGACTCTCGCAGTAAAATCCCTCGTTGTATGACGAATAATCGTCGATAGCTCCTTCTCTCGCCGATTTACTCTCTCGCCCGCGACTCGGACGAACATGAAATATTTTTTCAAAAACGAAGAAAAATTAAAATAAATCCCTAACTCTTACAAATAGGCCCTGTGGAATCGCCTCGGGAGCCTTGGTGCGAGGAAAGCGCATTTTAGTAACGGGCTGAAATTTTGCCACGTTACAACTCTCCCCTCCTTAAAACACGACCGCCCCGGTCGGAAAGACTCTAACGTCCCCTTGGACTCGGGAGCAAAACAAACAAAAGAAAAATCTAATAAGCACGCGGGAAAATCGCAGCAGCGGCTTAAACTCGGCAATTCCACAGTTCCTTTGGAAAAAATAAATAAATAATTACAATAATAATAGTAAATTAAAGACGGAAAATGGCATACCCAACTCGCGATTCCTCGCGGAATCGATTCTCACAGAATTCGCCCGAATTAAATACGACAAACTCATCATGCACACGGTAACAGATTCACAGCGGTGACACTCACCCTGATCACGACGATAACTCCCGAATACGATAGCATAATAAATAACATAAAACAGAAAAATAAATAGGACGAATGATGACAACTCTTCACCCAAACGATGACTAAACGGAAACTGACTAGAGCACTCAAAAATTGCACCCAAATCCTTCGGAAACTATAACAGCTCCCGAGATGCTCACGAGAACAATCCTCAAACATCCCCCTACCAGAGTTGCACCATAAACGGTAAATCGGTAGCCTACGCGCGACCGGTAGCCTTGCGAACGGGTGGATCAACCCCTCGCAATGCCTGATAGCACGATAGCCTTCGAAATTTCGCGAAAAACAGCGAGAACCCCAAAATTCATGATCCATAGATGAGGCAGGAGAGTTTCCCGGGATGACGAAATGAAAATATTCGCATCTCGCAGGAAAAACCTCACTTCTATGCCCACGAGAATTCAGATTCGAAATTCACGATCAGATGTTTTCGATCGGTACCCACTCTTGAAAGAAACGGCGAGAACTTAATCTCCGCAATGACAACTCGGGAGCCTCAAGACTCCAAAAGAAAGCGCCATGCTTTATGTCCGAGCTGATTCTCTCGATAGCAATTTCCATTTTCTACGATCTGCTATCAATTTTATTTACTTTCATTTTTTTCCCCAATTATTATTTTATTTCATTTTTTTTTAATATTTTTTTTTATTCTAATATTTTTTTTAATAAATTAATAATAATTAATTTCCCAATCCTTGACGACGTGAACCCGAACTCCTTCACGCTCTGATGTACCCGAGATCTGATGATCGTCTCGGTAAAACTCCCCCCCTTGGGATTACACCCGGGGAAAGGAAAATAAAAAGTTTTGCGCGCTTGACAGCGCAAGCAACCTGTAGTTCGATTCCAAAAATTATTCTCGGCCTATCGAAAGCCTTCTCGAAACACGATACCCGAGAGCGGTAGAGTCATTTAAACAAGGGAGACAGCCGGAGATGGAATTCGCTGCCAAATAACTAATAACCCTCACGGTATACGGGAACAAGAAACAAAACTCATCGGTACGCTTGCATCGAAGCTCGGTAGCACGAAGCCACGGAAAGATACCCCCCTATGAGTGAGAGAGTCGAACAACATTCGACAAAACGGCACATAAACCAAATAAATAAACAAAAGACATGCAAAGAGCGAATAAATAATACCGGCGAAAACGAAGAAAATAATTAAGAAAAATAAATAAAGATCAGGTGACAGGCGAGCAACTAAAAACGGAATAATAATTTCGTCAACGTCACAGGAAAGTCATAGTCACAGTCTCGTCAGTCACTGTCAACAGTTGAGTCCAAAAAAAAAGAATAAATGAAATGAACAAAGTCAATCGAATTTAGAAAACAGTCACGTAGCGTATAAAGTCAATTAATAACAAAATAAATAAATAGTTCAGTATTAAAAGATAACCAAAACAGTAATTAATTAAAACGTCAGAAAAATAAAATAACGAGTCAAAGAATAAATAGAACAGTCAAAGGAAGTCAAATGGTCAAAATAAACAAACGAACGGAGTCACTAAATAAATGTCAAAAAGGAAAAGTCCAGTCACAAAAAAACGGAATTGTCAAAGTTACAAGGATTATCAAAGTCAAAAATGTCAAAATGGTCCAACTGTCAAACCGTCAATGTACCTGTCGGTAAAGTCAACTGTCAGAAAGTAAAGTCAATGTCAAGAAAACTAAGTCAAGTACAGTAAAGTAAGTCAATTCAGAAAGTCAAAAGGAAAAACTGAAAAGAAATAATAAAATCCGTCGAAAAATAAAAACGGAGTAAAGTAACTAAAAAAAACCCAAAAGTTTAAATAAAACATAATTTAACAAAGAATATATGACAGAAACACAAAAGAAACGCAAAAAAAATAACCGTCAATATAAATTATGTCGCTCAGATAAAATCTGTCACCCAATCCAACTAAATAAAAGAAAAGATAAAAAAGATAATATTAAAAGATTAACGGGAGAAAATATCTCGAGCTCGAAAACGTCGAACACCGAATAAAATCTGTCAACCACGGTAGCAATGATAAAATTTTAACGCTCTTAAAATCGGACGAAATACGAGAAACTCAAAGACGACGGACACTGACAAACACACAAAAACTGTAAACACACTGGCGAGTCCCGAGCGCGAACAATACGCAAGGCCACGGGAACGGCGAGCGAACGACAACTCGTACGAAATAATATTCGAAGCAAATATCTCACAGCCGAAAACGAAATTCAAAGAACGAAAAATTAATTTAAGAAAATAACTCTCGATAAAATCAGTTGAATCCGAAAAAGAAACTCTACGCAAAAAAAAGAAAATTCCGAAACGCCTCTCACGCCCCACGTTGGGCGCCAAAATTTGTAGCGTAAATTCTCAAAGCGAGAACTACCCACGAGAACCCTCAACCTCGACGCTCTAAATCGTCACAGCAATTTTCCTCTTTTATTTTTCCCTCGCGGGATGGGCGCCAGGCGCGCGAACGCACCAAGGAAAATTCGACGAGGCTGATTAGCTGCCGGCTAGCTGCAGCTTTCGAGAACCGGAGAGGGGCTGGGTTAGGATAAGGACGTTTCGAACAGATTCACGATAAATTAAATATTCGGAAAAATTCACGGGAACCAAAAGAAAATATTTTATTCAGCAAAAGAAAAATCTAATGAAGGGAAAACCGGAGTACCCGGAGGAAACCTTCGTCCCGATCAAGAAAAATCGAATTAACAAAAACGAAATAATTCTCCCGACACTCGGGAACTCGCTCAGCACTCACGCACACACACACAAAATACTAACGCGAACGCTCGCTTCGCGATGCGGCTAACGGTTCTCCCCGGGATCAGTTTCTCATTTCCAAAACACAATATTTCGAGCAACAATTTCCTCAAATCTCCAATAAAATAATTCTCGATAATAATTTTCCCACACGACATTTCTCACAACAAAATTCTCACTTTCTCGGTAACCCTGAAATCGACACGGCTACTACATTCGCCGGCAACTCGGTAACACACTCGCACGCATTCTCACACACACACTGACCCGGTGGTAACCGCCCGCGAAGACGACACGCATTTGGCATATTCCCGCGGAATCGACTCCCGAGACAAATAAAATAATCAATGGAAAATCTCTAAATATCGACGGCAAAATCGAACGGCCGTTTCGCGACGGTCAATCGACGCTCGGGAGCTCGGTTGGCTCTCGATCATTTCTCAAATTAACACAATTTCCTATGCCGACTCACGAGAGCGCGTTTTCCATCGGAACCGCCGAGACAAAGCACGCCGACACAATTTAATTTACGAAATCCGAGAACTCAAACAAATAACGCGACACTAATTCTTTTGACTCTATACAAAATAATTAATTAATTAAACCGGTCCAAGTGCACGGGACGAAAGAGCTCACCGACGTATCGAAGATCTTCGAAGAGAGACAAACGGCTCGATAACGCGATGCCTTCTTTCCTTCTCTAGCTGTTAACCGCGGGATCCTCTCACGACACGTGTTCCTCACACCAACTCTCGACGGGAATAGCCCAGAGTATCGACGTTCGATCGCTCTCGTTAACGCGTCCCTACCCCCGCCTAATCGCGCGATCCATATTCGCAAATATTCGGCCCTTTTCGGAATTTCGGCGACTCTCTCGCGCTCGCGACGACGGTAGCGTGATTGTCTCTCGCGAGAGACACGGACGACTCGGCGCGCAGTGGCGCTCCATCTTCACCGATCGAGATCGATATAATATTAATTGATGCACGATGGTACTGCTATTACGCAGCTCGGGATCTTGACTGCTGCCCTTCCGAAAGATGACCTCTTGCAGAATCTCTGCAGCGGCGGTAGCTTCCTCTGATCGCTCCGATAGCGATTTATACGGCGAGGGCAGGAGACTCGGTAGCGACGAACTCCTCGGCTTGAGAGTCCCTGTCGATGACCCCCGGTAGCGAAGACTCTCGCAGTAAAATCCCTCGTTGTATGACGAATAATCGTCGATAGCTCCTTCTCTCGCCGATTTACTCTCTCGCCCGCGACTCGGACGAACATGAAATATTTTTTCAAAAACGAAGAAAAATTAAAATAAATCCCTAACTCTTACAAATAGGCCCTGTGGAATCGCCTCGGGAGCCTTGGTGCGAGGAAAGCGCATTTTAGTAACGGGCTGAAATTTTGCCACGTTACAGGACATTCCGGAACTACTGTTCCGTTTGCCCGGGCGAGCTGTGTAATTCCCCTCTTCTGGTGTACCTGCTAAATCTTCCCCTGTCGCCGTGAACTAACCTTGGCATTATGCGGCTTGGCTGACGCAACTCATGTCTTTGCCCGGGCCCCTTTTTATCTTTCCGCTTGACTACACTAGCTTCATTTTCTGTCTTTCGCGGCGTGTCCTGATCTTACGTTAGGTGATATCGGAAAAGTAACTATTCTATGTTGAAGGTGGATTGTTTCTGAACATTTTGGTATAAACCGCGATTTGATATTTTATACTATAAATCGAAGGGAGCCCGATTTCTTACATGCAGCATACGTTTTCTGTTGCAAATATTTTGTTGCCACTAATGTTATGGATTTCTTGCAAACGGTAAATAATTCCAGAAAAATAACAATGCTGTTAGAATAATGGAATGTTTCTGATTAATTTGGTATAATTACTAATTTATAATTTTTCCACCATAAGTGGAGAAAACGCAATCCCGGAAGTAAATCTTTATTCTTAATCCCAGCTTAATCGGTAAGCGTAATTGGAAAAGTAACAGTTATCTCTTATAGCGAAAATCTTCCTTAAAATGTTGATGTAATTAAAACGTTATTATTTTATTCTCCCGATCATAGGGAGCCATTTCTTTTGCGCACGGTGCGTAAATTTTGAGTAATTGCATCTTCTCGCTCGGTGGCCGAGACGTTCGCACTCGTGAGTCACCGTCGAGTCATACTCGTGTTGCATACTGCGAACTATCGCACTTGGCTGGGTGGGTCGTAAAAGTTTACGACTGTCCCCCCTGAATGTTTAGTTTTCGGTAATGCGGTTTCCTGTTTCACTAGTTCTTTATCTCTCGAATTTCGGCCATCTTTCTTTTCCTTCGATCGTCGCATAATATAACATGGAAATTTAACTATGGCAATAACTTATCCTATGAAGTTAGTGGCGTTCACTCGTCTTGGTTTCTCGTGACTCTGCGTGATTTTACTGTTTGGCCCCTTTATGCGGTTATTTGTTTCAAGGTGTTCGCTGTTTTTATCAATGATTTACACCAAATTTTATTTCTATGATTTTGAAAGCTTTATCGTTTCGAATTTATATTTATTTATCGCGTTTGTCGACAGATTGTGTCGATTAATTTCCCTAACATCCTGGACAATTTTATTATCTTTGATTCAATTCATACTATGTTTTATTAAATGGCTGACAGATTTTAATTGATCATCTTTATCATTTATCGTTAAAGGTTAGAATTAAGGAATTTAAAGAAGGTTAAAGAATTGTTGGTGAAGAAATTATTCCATTATGATGATGGATGGTTAAATTATACAGGGGACGTTTGTCTCTCAGTCGCGCGACCGACATATTCAGAAATACATTGCGACGTCGTACGGTGTTAAAATACCGAAACTATGTCGATGGTCAGGGTTAATTTCCATACATAAGGTAATGTAGGTTCCCTTTTTCCGATGGAAGCCCATTAGAATATTTAGTTAGAGAAATTCTAATGGTCTGTCCGCATGGTAAAAGCTTGGATCTATACTCCGTGGGTCGATGCCGTGGTCGACCGTATCGACGTCGGCAGCGGAGTTCGCTGTTTCACCGAGCGTAGTGCGTGTGTCGAGGGGGATTCAAGCCTCTGTCCGCATGGTAAAAGCTTGGATCTATACTCCGTGGGTCGATGCCGTGGTCGACCGTATCGACGTCGGCAGCGGAGTTCGCTGTTTCACCGAGCGTAGTGCGTGTGTCGAGGGGGATTCGAGCCTCTGTCCGCATCTACTTCGTGTGGTGGATAATTCTATGTTCCATCTTTTATCCATTTAATTTTAATTTACACAATGAATATTTGAATCTCATTGGAAATATTTTCCAGAGGAGATTCATTCCTGAAATATCGCTCAGCGACCGGTGAGAAAAATCGTCCCCCTTATGAGTTTTAATGAGAACAAATTATGTCGGGTTTTCGTGAAGCGTAGGAATTATTTTGAGGGATCAGGTTTCAAATAGTATAAAAATAAGCAGAAATGTAAGTTGCGAAAAGTATTATTAGTTAATAAAAAAAAAAATAGAGAAGGTTACGTCAGGACGTAACACCTCCCCCCCTAAGATGATTGTTAGGAGAAGCCTAACGATCATTCTAATGGGTATGTATTCATATGGCCATATATTTTCCTTAGTAATAATCAATTAAAGGTATGGCCCTCTCGATTCTGTCACCATAGCCTCTCGTTCCTTGGTCCGAGATTATATATATATTTTTTTTTTCCCTTTTTTTTATTTTTAATGCCTTTTCCTTTTCGGGTATTTTTTCCTCTTTTTTTTTAATCAAAGATAATGGATTGCTGCGTTTTATTTTTAGGTAAGTATGAAATTATGACTTTATTGTCTTTGGCGTAATTGTCTTGCCTCTTTACTTATAAATAATTTTATTCCTACGAGAATATACGATTTTTCCTGTTCTTCTCTCTTATACTTTTTGGCAAATAAGCTTTTATGAGTAATAGATTTTATGTAAGGCATTACTTTGGCATTAAGCGTGATTAATAATTGTATAATATAAAAAGTTAAACATGATAACCCTTAATGATAATTCGGAATTGCTTTCTTTCATAATTAATCGCTAACATACGCAAGTTTCGGAAGGTTGTCCTGTTGCATGTGACGGTAAACGTGGTGTCTTCTTCTTGTCAATGTACAAAGGTCCAGTTTATTATACCCATATTTCGGCCTCGAGACCGTCCAGATCGTGAGTGGTGGTTACTGTATTGAAATCTTGGCCTTGTGGTAGTAGGATGTCCTCCACCTGTGTATATCTTGTTCCACCCAAGATAACGGAACGGCCTCGGCGTGGTAGTTTCCGTGTCCATTCCTCAAGTACCCCGTTAGGGATTCCTTTCCACTCCGGCGGTACGTAACAGCCGGGCATCAGAGGCCAATAAAGTTGTGGGAAGTATACTTTTCCTTCGTCAGCTTTTGGATGATTGATAGCAATCGGCAAGATGTACTGAACCATCTGTGAATATTGATAATAATTATATCAGCTGGGTATATATATATATTGTAACGGGGGTTTTCGTTATAACCCGTTTCCTTGAGATACGGCGGGGGAATCTAGTGATCGTAGGAAATGAGGGGTGCAGTTACAAAAACAAGGAGTTTATTAATAATTCAAACAAAATATGCGAAATTAGTTACAAAGTAAATTGAAAATAATACAGAAAGAAAATAATAATTGTTACTAAATCTCGGAGAAAAATTAATGACTCTATTGATTATTCATAAAACAAAACAATGTGAAAATAATAAGAAACTAATAATTACTAACAATTCGATAAATTATTCGGGGCGTCGGAATATCGGGACAGCAGTAAGGGGTGGCAATCGAGAGGGTCGAACGAAAAAGTATCACGGGGGTGACCACGAGGCAATCCGCTGTGCGTATGCACTCGGGGTATGGCAAAGGGGATGACTCGGGATACGAATTTTATTCGGCAGCGAAGGTGGAATAAGTACCGGTAAATTTCTGGTAATTTATGGGCCACCAATTACGCGAAAATAATGAACTTTATGTCGGCGTACAATAAAAAGGGACGATCACTGTGTTCTATTACGGGGGAGAGTGCTCGAGCAACAATAATTATTCACTTTTGGGCGCCAGTTACCTTTTTACGGGGTAACACCGTTTGCACAGGGGAGAATGACTCTACTTTTCTAAATGCCGGCTTTTCAATGGGACGTCTTTTCTCGCGGGAGGGTTAACCGATCTTCCGGCTCTGAATTTAATCCTTCGGCTTGATTTTCGGGGCGACTAACTATTATTATTGCAATGGGACTCAAGGGGGTGAGCACTCGGGGAGATTTATGCGCTGAATAACGCGCGTACGACACCCACCACGTGCACGAGCGCGATGCCGGAAAATGGCGACGCCGGTAACGGTACACGAGACACGCGGTTGTCTGGTACTATCTTTCACGATAATCACGGAATGGGATTCGGGGGGGGCTGATTGCGGGGGATCTCACACTTGTATTACAAAAATCTCACTCACTCGTATTACAATCTCTTTCCTGGATCTCGACAATCCTTCTTTCACTCGTCTATACAATTTTCTTTCTCGGCGTGTCGCTACGCACGTCTATTCGCTGTATCGTCTCGACCGAGGCTGAGGTACGCTCGTCGTTGCGGAAGTCTTCTCGGATCTCAGCGCTGCGGATGTCAGTGGTGGGAGAGAGAAAACATTACTCAGCGTCGGTCGATACATCGCTCGATCGACGGGTGAGGCGGCAGGTGGCGGCAGTAGTTCCTATTGATCGTCGTTCGATCGATGGCATCGAACGACGATTGCGAGCGGTGGACGGCGGGCGGTGTTGTCGGCTCTCATGCTATGGTGACGGCAACAGCGGGACTTGGCGATGAATTCGGTGGCCGTCGAGCGATGCCTCCCTCGGCTTTTCCTGTCTCTCTCTCTCAATCTCGTACGTTGTCTCGGGTTCTCTTGGTAGTGAGCGTACCTCGCCTTGTCGCGGGGGTTCGTGGGAGGGCGGGGCGGGGGGGCTATTTAATGTCGTTTCGCGTCGATTTGGCTCCGTGGTGGGTGGAGCTCGATCGAGATTTGCAGTATAGCGATTTACTTCGTTACAAACTCCTCCGGGGGAAATCGAGAGTACTTCCTTGAAGCACTCGAGCAACATTCATACAGGGTGTCCCGGGAGGAAGGGAAAGGGGTAAGGGTTGCTGGAAATAATGGTTCTCGGATATAATGGTAATAATACTTGTTTATTTTAATGACTGACCCGTGGCGATAGTCGAGGCTCGGATAGTGCACACAAAAACGGAAAAAAAAATAAATAAAGGAACCTAATGGATATAATACAAAAACAACTAAAAATGCCATTCGACGGCGAAATAATAAGGTAAAAGAATAAAACAAAAGAAAATTAGTGCATCCCGTTACTTTGGCGATTGGGCCTGCTACCGCGCACGGCTTCTTTGGGTCGTCTTGCTATTTACAGTGTTCGTTCTGGTCCGGGGGCGTACAATGTTTGTTGATGGGGGGGGGGGGGGGGGGGGGGGGGGGGCGATCGATGGGCTAGTGGAGGCGTTTCGGGCAACTCTTTGCCTGATGGCTGCGTCCGCCGCAATTCCAGCAGCGCAGGCCGGAGGGTATGTCGGCTGGGGGACGGCTGGGACGGGGGGTATCAGTGGGGTGACTTAGGCGGTTGGGGCGAGGAGTTTCTGGGTCGGCTCGGGTCGTGGGAGTGCGTTTTGGGGGTCGGGGTATGCGGAGGGACATCAGAGGTTGGGGGGTGGTAGGGGGTCGTTTCAGGGACGTCGTTCGGGGAGCGGGGATGGGGTGGTATGCCGGGGGTTGGCTTCTGGGGTTGTGGGATTGGCGCGATGTGGACGGGACGGCTGGATCGTGGAGAGATATCTCTCGCATGCCCATTATGGCTGGGGCAACGGGGACTGCGGGGATAGCTGGGGGGTAGGTGGTGATGGTAACGGGTTTGGGACGGCTTTTGGTGGGGGTTTTTATTTTGGGCATGGGACGAGCGGGGACTGCGGGGGTGCTGGGTTTAGCCGGGATCTCGCTGGGGCTGGTCACCTCTTCCAGCAGGTGCGCGAAGGGGGAGTCGTCGGAGGGGAAGTCGTAGCGTCTTCCGGTAGCTTCGGCGGGGTAGTGCTCGACATCAGGGGTCTTCATGAGGATCTCGTCCTCCTCTTCAGTTTCTGGGTCGGAGGGTATAGCCGGCCGCGGGGGTCGGTGCTCGCGCTGCACGTCTAGAGCGGCCCCGGGGGCGGCCTCGTAGATTGCGGGACGTCTTCTCTGTTCCGCGGGCTGTGCGTCGTGGGGGAGAACCGGCCCGTAGCCGATTCTCCCATCTCGCGTTCCGGGTTGGGAAACGTCTCCACATCGTTAACCTGTGAAGCGGGATAAGCAGTGTGAAGCGCGGGGGTATTAGTGCCAAGCGGGGAGTTATCTATGGGCTGGGGGCTGGGGATTCTTTCGGGGCTCTCTGGTTGCGTTTGGGTATCGGCTGGGACTAGTGGGGTTTCGTTCAGTAATTCCGTGGCGTCGTGGTGGTCATTCAGGTGGGTCTGGTCGCATACGGTTTCGGGGGGATCGTCGTAGGGTTGTGCGTACGGTTTCAGGTCCTTGACGTGAACCTTAGGCCGTTTGCTATTCAGAGGGAGTTCGATTTCGTAAATGACGGGGGATACTTTACGGGTGATGGTATAGGGGCCTTTGTATCGGGGGGCTAACTTGGCGGCGAAGTTTTGTGAGGCGGATGAGAGTACGCGATTCCTTCGCAGCACCTGATCGCCTACTTCGTATTGACGATCTATTCGTCCTTCGTTGTAGTACTGGGCCTGCCGGCCAGCGGCTTCTGATAGGTTTCGTCGAACCCAGTCATGGAGGAGGGGCAATCGCTTCATTCTGTCTTTCCAAACGGACGGGTCTCGTCGATCTAGGACGGCTGGGGGCGGGTCATCATTCAGTAGGTTCTTCGAGGGGCGGGGGTTCCTTCCGAAGTTGAGAAACGCGGGGGAGGTTTGGGTGGAGGACTGGACGGCTGTGTTGATGGCGAAACAGAGTTCATGGAGATGAATGTCCCATTGTTGGTGGTTGTCTCCAACATAGGAGACAATCATGGTCTTTAGGGTACGATTAACGCGTTCTACGGGGTTTGCCTGGGCGTGATACGGGGGGATGGTGGTCTGACGGATGCCATACTGGCCTAGGTATTCGGTCATATGGCGGTTGACGAATTCCGTTCCATTGTCGGTGAGGAGATATCGGGGGCATCCCCATCGATTGAGGATCAATGTTTCAAGGGCGGCTGTGATTGTGGGGCCAGTGGCGGTTCGCAGGGCCTTGGCTTCCACCCACTTGGTGAATTGGTCCTGGAATACCACCACATACCGGTTTTTGCTTTTACTGGGGGGGAAGGGACCCATTACATCGGCGGCGACGACCGCCCATGGTCCTTCGGTCGTACGCTCGCGCATGAGGCCTCCGGGGGAGCCTTGGGATACCTTGTTCAACTGACAGACTCGGCATCGCTTTACGTATTTGGCGACATCGGCGAACATTCCGGGCCACGAGAAGTCCGGTCCCATGCGTCGGAAGGTCTTATCGACTCCCAGATGTCCTGACTGGGGGGCGAGGTGGGCATTCTCGAGGGCGCTGCGTCTCATGCCTATGGGGAGGACGAGCTTCCAGGCATCCAAGTCGTCCAGGGCGGGGTCTACTATTGGGTGTGGGCGGTGGTGATATAGTCGGTCATCTTCGATTCGCCAATCGGGGTACTTACTGGGGAACAGGTGGACATTTCTCATCTGGTTAAGATACCACGAGTCTTGTGCGTCACCAAGGGCCATCAGGGCGGAATCCGTTCCTTCGAACATTCGGGAGAGGGCATCGGGGACAACATTAAGCGTACCTTTTCGGTGGATGATTTCCATGTCGAGGGCTTGCATGGATAATGCCCATCGGGCCAATCTACCGGAGGGATCTCGGAGGTTGCGTAGCCATCGTAGGCTGCTGTGGTCGGTGATCACTCGAAAGTGCGTTCCTTCGAGATATGGGCGTAGTTTCTTTGCCGCCCATAGTACCGCGAGGCACTCCTTCTCGGTCACGCTGAACTTTCGTTCCTGTTTGGACAGGACTCGGGAGCAAAAGACAATGGGGTGTTCTTCCTCGTTGATGGACTGTGTGAGGACAGCGCCGATGGCGGAGTCACTGGCGTCGGTGTGGAGGGTGAAGGGCTGTTCGAAATCGGGTCGTGCTAATACGGGGGCCTGGGTTAGGGCGAGTCTGAGGGCCTCGAACGCTTCCTGCTGTTCAGGTCCCCAGCGCCAGGGGGTATTCTTCTCGAGGAGGGTGACAAGGGGGATCTTATGTTGGGAGATCTCTTCTAGGAATCAGGCGTACCACCCTATCATCCCTAGGAATCTCCGAAGTTCCTTTAGGTTCCGGGGGGTGGGATAATTCAAGATGGGGGCAATTTTGTCGGGGTCTGTCTTTAGTCCGTCCTTGGTTACAATGTACCCTAGGTACTTCATCTCGGGGAGGTAAAATTCACTCTTATCACGGTTTATCTCGAGTCCCGCCTCGGAAAGGGCCTTTAATACCTTTTCGAGGTACTCGAGATGCTGGCCTTCGGTTTCGGTAGCAATGACCACGTCGTCGAGGTACGCGAAGACGTGGGGTTCCCATTCTGGGTTTATCAGCCTGTCCATTAGTCGCTGGAATGTCGCGGGGGCGTTCGTCAGTCCAAAGGGCATACGGGTGAATTGGAAGAGTCCTCTACCTGGGACGGCAAAGGCTGTGGGGGCTCGACTTCCGGGGGCAAGGGGGACTTGAAAATACGCCTGACTTAAATCCAATTTGGATAAGTATCGGGCGCTCCGGAGGCTCGCAAGGATGCGATCCATACTGGGGATGGGGTATGCATCTTTTCGGGTCACTTTGTTTACGTCGCGGAAGTCGATACAAAACCGGTGCTTTCCGTTGGGCTTGGGGACAATCACCGGGTTGCTCAACCAACCGCTATTGGAGGGCTCTATTACTCCCTCGCGGAGCATCTTATCGACCTCCGCTTGGGCAATGCGCAAAAGGTATGGGGAGATGTTACGGGGTCTCTGGCGAATGGGGGGATGTCCTTCTACATCGATCTCGTGCTCGACCAGAGTGGTCGAACTGAGAGTTCCGGTGGGATTGGGTCTTATTTCGCGATCGAGGAGGGCTTCTAAACGGGGGTTGGCGTCTGGAGATACTTCGGCTAGGCCGGCGAATTCGTGGAAGGCGGAGATGGCACGGGGGGTGAAATCCTGGTCGGCAAATTGGCATACTTTGCCGCTGGGGAGGGTCCATGTATCGTTTCCGTAATTTACAGCTATTTGGAATAGCCTGCAAAAGTCAATGCCTAAGATACTTTCGTATCCGAGGCAGGCAACGCGTAACTCGAGGGTGCGTAGGGTACCGGCTACGTTAAAGGTGAGATTGACAACTCCTAGGATGGGGACGACTGTGTTATTGGCGACTCGTACGCCTCCGGGGTAGGGTTTGGGTTTTAATCCCAGGAATTCGGCAGTCTCTGAACCAAGGTATGAATGGGTTGCGCCGGGGTCCAATAGGGCGTGCATAACGTGTCCCTGGATTTCCAGGGGTAAGTAATGCCGAGGATCTAGTCCCTGGGATCCGATACAGTCTATTGCTTCGAAGGCGGCGCAATTCTCGGTATCGGCGGTAGTCGTGGGGGAGTCATCGTGGGTACTGGGGGGTTCGGGTGAAGGGGAGGTGATTTCGGGGTTCTCGAGGGCGGGGGTGTTGGTCTCGGGTGATCTGAGTTCTTCGGGGGGTGCTTCTGGGATTTCAGGGGGCGATGCTTCTACTGGGGAGGGTTTTGGGCGTTGGCGGGGGGGGTCCGGGTTTGCTGTCCCCCCCCGTGTGCGTTTCCCGCTTCGCGACGTCTGAGACACGTCGGGCATGAATTCACATCCACACCCGGAGTACCACAGATCGGACAAAACACACCACGGGGTTGGGGGCAGTTACGGTATAAATGTCCGCTCTCACGACAGTTGTAGCAGCGGACATTAGCAAATCGGGTCGTATTATCTCTTGGGGTGCTTGGCGGGGTTATTTGCAGTGCCATTAAGGGGGGTGGCTGATAGGGTGGGTTCGTGTGGCTGGCAAGGGCCGACGCTGCGTGAGCGTAACTCTGGGGGACGGGTGTTGCGTTTACGGGACTTGCTACTGGCGGGGAGGTGGTTGTTGGGGTCGCGGGGAACGATGCGGGGTGGTTGGGGGTCTGGGGTGCATCTGCTATTGCGGCAGCTCGTTCTTTCGTCTTCTTGGTCGACCGGGGGGTGTACGCGGCGCTTGGGAGGACACTTTGATTGGCTGGTGGTGGAGGGCGATACGTTCGAGCTTTTTCCTTAGTTGCCTCGATCCTTCTGCATTGCAGTTGGAACTCGAGGAAACTATGGATCTCATCGCGATGCAGGAATATCGCGATGTCGGGGTGGAGATTATCAAAACAAAGGTCTAGCTGTGCTTGGAGGGACATCGGGGGGGCCATGTAACTGAAATACGTGCGCATTTTGGTCAAATAATCGCAACAGGGCTCGGTGGGACCTTGGGTTCGCGATTCAGCTTCCCTACGGAGTCGCTCCTGTAGGTTGCTGTACCCAAATCTCGCTCGGAAATAGTAGAGGAATTCCTCATACGTCCTCCACGACGATCGCTCCACTCGATACCACATAAGGGCATCGGCGGTGAAACTCTCGGCGAGGAGGCGCATGAGGTCTGCTTGTTGGAAGCCTCTACTATTGCAGTATTCGTGAAGGCGAAGGAGGAACTCTTCCCCATCTTCCCCCTCACGACCCGCAAACTTGGGCCCATTCTGGCGGAAGTGGTCTACGTGACGCGTATCTCGGGTGAATGTAGTGTCAAGGGTGTCATTTGGGGCTTGTACCGATTGTTGCGGCGCGGGGTATTGAAGGGGGTGGGTTGTGCTGTGATGGCGGGGACGTCCTTGATCTGTGGTTTCCGGGAGGTCATATGTTCTATTGGGGAGTGCTGGTGGGACGACAGGGGGTTGCGAATGGGTACGGAGGTCTATTGAAGCGGGGGGTTGGAGTTGCAACGTCGGACGGGGGGTTACGGGGTTAGCGAACGTTACAGAGGGGCATCGCGGGGTCTGTTGGGGTGGTGGGTCGTGCTGAGGAGGGTCGTTGTGGGTTATTTCACTCGCACGACTTTCCTCCATGCTGAGGGGGTCTTGGTAAATGCCAAACGTCTGTCCCGTGGGTAGTGGTTGGATCGGCGAGGACGCGACGTTGGTGGTTTCACGGGGTGGTTCGTCGGGGTAGACCTGACGGGAATCGTCGAGGCTCGGTTCTGCGTACGCTGTTCCGAAAGTGAACGGAGCGGTACGTCTACGTTCGTCTACTTCGGGGTTCCAGGGGACGTATACTTGGGGGAATAAACGGCGTACCTCGCTTCGGCAGAATCGATCCATCAACTGCTCGAGGTTACCGCCAATGGAAAGGCCAGCGCGATCGCACAGTAGTACGATATCGCTCACATTGGGGAGGTTGCGAATGTGCGCGTACATTTGGGTCATTTCTTGTTCCACTTCGGGGTCTGAAGGGGCGCTAGGGGCGACGGAGGACGGTTGTCGACTGACAGTGCCTCTTGTCTGGGTGGTAGTGGCAGTAAGGGTCGTCGTGGAGATCGGGGAAGGCCCAGGGTTGCACGTTGCGGGGGTTGCAACGGACATACCAAGAGCGGTGGTGGGGGCAACATAATGGGTGGTCATGGTAGTCGTTGTTGTGATAGTCGTCGTCGTGGGGGTGGCCCCTGTTGTGGAGGGGTTAGCGGTAGTCGTTGGGGGGCGGCCGTCCATTTTTATTTGCAAGTGTAATGCGCGGGAACCGTATTACCAAAGCAACAGTGAAAACAAAAAAAAAATAATATATGAAGGTACGTGGAGTTGCAGCGGAGGGGTAGTAAGCGTGGCGGGTCGACTAGTGCGGGGGCGGAAGAATTTTTGTAGGTGTTATTCGGGGGGGGGGGGGGGGTTTTGCCGTGCGGGGAGTATGCAGCTAGCGTGACGAACACACTGCGCAAGGCCACACAAAAAAAAAATTAAACCGAGATTGCAAAAAAAAAACAAGACAATAAATCAATAATAAATGCATGTAAATATTCCAAACAAACCGTTCATCAAAATCGCCTTAATTAACTCGCGACACGGGTGAGTGTCGTAACGCAGGGGGGGGTTGGCACGTGTTGTGTTTTTTTTTTCCAAAGGGTCTTCGGGTTGACAAGCTAATGGGGGGGGGGGGGGGGGAGATACTGCAAAACGATAACAAAAAAAAAAAAAAAATTAAAATAAAATAAATTTAATATCGCGTGGGTAGGGGTAGCGAATCCGGGGGGGGGGGGGGGGGAAGGGGGTAGCCGAAGTGAGCTCTTACGATTGGAAAGGGGCTCGGGGTTGACTGATAATAATTTTAAATAAGCAAAAAAAATATATATATTCCCTTTCCAATGTATCAGTGCCCCACGTTGGGCGCCATTTTGTAACGGGGGTTTTCGTTATAACCCGTTTCCTTGAGATACGGCGGGGGAATCTAGTGATCGTAGGAAATGAGGGGTGCAGTTACAAAAACAAGGAGTTTATTAATAATTCAAACAAAATATGCGAAATTAGTTACAAAGTAAATTGAAAATAATACAGAAAGAAAATAATAATTGTTACTAAATCTCGGAGAAAAATGAATGACTCTATTGATTATTCATAAAACAAAACAATGTGAAAATAATAAGAAACTAATAATTACTAACAATTCGATAAATTATTCGGGGTGTCGGAATATCGGGACAGCAGTAAGGGGTGGCAATCGAGAGGGTCGAACGAAAAAGTATCACGGGGGTGACCACGAGGCAATCCGCTGTGCGTATGCACTCGGGGTATGGCAAAGGGGACGACTCGGGATACGAATTTTATTCGGCAGCGAAGGTGGAATAAGTACCGGTAAATTTCCGGTAATTTACGGGCCACCAATTACGCGAAAATAATGAACTTTATGTCGGCGTACAATAAAAAGGGACGATCACTGTGTTCTATTACGGGGGAGAGGGCTCGAGCAACAATAATTATTCACTTTTGGGCGCCAGTTACCTTTTTACGGGGTAACACCGTTTGCACAGGGGAGAATGACTCTACTTTTCTAAATGCCGGCTTTTCAATGGGACGTCTTTTCTCGCGGGAGGTTAATCGATCTTCCGGCTCTGAATTTAATCCTTCGGCTTGATTTTCGGGGCGACTAACTATTATTATTGCAATGGGACTCAAGGGGGTTAGCACTCGGGGAGATTTATGCGCTGAATAACGCGCGTACGACACCCACCACGTGCACGAGCGCGATGCCGGAAAATGGCGACGCCGGTAACGGTACACGAGACACGCGGTTGTCTGGTACTATCTTTCACGATAATCACGGGATGGGATTCGGGGGGGCTGATTGCGGGGGATCTCACACTTGTATTACAATCTCTTTCCTGGATCTCGACAATCCTTCTTTCACTCGTCTATACAATTTTCTTTCTCGGCGTGTCGCTACGCACGTCTATTCGCTGTATCGTCTCGATCGAGGCTGAGGTACGCTCGTCGTTGCGGAAGTCTTCTCGGATCTCAGCGCTGCGGATGTCAGTGGTGGGAGAGAGAAAACATTACTCAGCGTCGGTCGATACATCGCTCGATCGACGGGTGAGGCGGCAGGTGGCGGCAGTAGTTCCTATTGATCGTCGTTCGATCGATGGCATCGAACGACGATTGCGAGCGGTGGACGGCGGGCGGTGTTGTCGGCTCTCATGCTATGGTGACGGCAACAGCGGGACTTGGCGATGAATTCAGTGGCCGTCGAGCGATGCCTCCCTCGGCTTTTCCTGTCTCTCTCTCTCAATCTCGTACGTTGTCTCGGGTTCTCTTGGTAGTGAGCGTACCTCGCCTTGTCGCGGGGGTTCGTGGGAGGGCGGGGCGGGGGGGCTATTTAATGTCGTTTCGCGTCGATTTGGCTCCGTGGTGGGTGGAGCTCGATCGAGATTTGCAGTATAGCGATTTACTTCGTTACAATATATATATATATATAAACCTTTTCTTCATTATTCTACGCATAAAGCATATTATTAAAATTTTATTAGTTTAGGAGTCTATGATGTTTTATGTAAGAAGGAGGAATAGTTTGTCAAAAGAGGTAAACTCACTTGACCGTCGATACAACTGTATACTTGTTATTTCGTGAGTCGTTATTCTGCGCTTTCTTTTAGTGCTACACTTCTAACGTGTTCCAATTTCGTTATCTCTTCCTCTAGTCCTGAAATGCTTCGAAGGGATAGATTCGAAGGCACCTCGCGAGTGTCAACCTCCAGGAGTCCCTGTAACGAGTAATGTTCTACCTCCATATCTTCGGCTGTTCGTTTTTGTGCGAGATCGAGGGCCTCGCTGGTGATCTCTTCCTCGCTATGGCTTTCTTCGTCTTCCACATTGCTGTATTGACCTTTTCCCATGTATTCAAGGAGGTCTGGCTTCTGTGCGAGAGGTATCAGAGTGTCAAGGTACCATCTGTACGTAATTCCTCCGAGGTGTATTTCTTGACCGAGCCGGACGGATGCTCGCCTCAACCATTGATCGCGTGTTCTCTGGCTTAGTCTGCGCCACTCCGGTGGTACGTAAATGAATCGCTGTTGATGGCCCGGTGGGTCCAATGCTACCCTCCAGTAACAGATGAGTTTTCCCATTCTCAATGTAGGGCTAATATATCGTCGATTGACGGCGATGGGCAAGTGTCTTCCCAGCCCTTTTAGTTTAAGCGGCACGTGCCACTCAGGTACCGGCTCGTCGAGCTCCGGCCATCGTCTTGTACCCGGTATGGGGACCGTAGCGTATCGCTGTCCCTGTGGCATGAGGATATCGTTGCGCCACTCGTATTGTGTTTGCCCCAAGGTAACATCTTCGAGTGGATTAGCGCGTAATTGGGCGGTCCATTCATTCAATCGCTCCTTTTCGATATGTCGCCATTCAGGTGGCACGAACAAGAGGAAAGGTTTATCCGTGATATCTATGTGTAAAGAGATTCTCCAGTAACAGTAAATAACAGCAGTTCCGGGCACCAGCTTTGCAGGTGCCACCTCGTTGATTCGGATTTTTAGCGTCTCTGGTAGCGGTGCATGTTGATCCGATCTCGTTTGCATTAACGCAGTAATTTCGCGTCCGCATTTGCATCTCGCCATGTCTTCGGATCTCTGTTGTTAAATTTTAATTATTGATATTAATTGTTTGTGCAATTCCGATTTAATTCTGGCTTAATTATAGATAGTGTGCTCTAAATTTATTGATTATTATTCCCTCGTTTTTATTATATTTTCCCTTCCCCCTTTTTTTTTGTTTTCGTTAATCAATTCCATTTCCTTGGGTTAACTGGGTCAAAAAAAAAATATATAACAATCCTATTTTTCATCCATTTAACTGTCGTAGTCATTAATATAGCGTTTCTCCAAGCCCCAATCTGTCATTTGTCAGGAGGTCTATGTGTGTAGTTTTATGCTGGGGTGTTATTAGTATTTTCCCCTCTTTTCTGAACATATCTAATTAAAGTATTATTATGTATAGAAATTTTTTTCTTTTTATATAATATATATATATATATATATATTTTTTTTTTTTTTTTTTTTTATATCGTTATTAATTAAAATATTGTTAAGTATATTATTGATATAATTTCCTTTCTCTTTTTTTTCATTTATCTCTCATCTCTATTTTCCTTTATTACTTGGCAATTGTTAAAGTAAGATTATATTTTATTATTCGATTTCCCTAATCCGTTCCTTTTCTTTTGCTCTTCCTTTCCCTATTTCGCCTGCTTTTTTTTCGAGTTATTGCTTATCTTCCTTCTTTGGTTTTTGCAATAGAAAATATTGTTGCTTATTCCTTGCGTTTGAACCCTCGCCCATTTCTTGTGCATCGATTTTTAACTCGGGATATAAACCGCTGGGTTCGTTAAGCTCTTCCGCGCCGTCTGCACGAGTAGTCGAAGTGGACGCGGTAATATTCCTCGGCGGCACGGCTCTTGCCCTGGGCAATGTGTCATAAACTGGCCGGGTGCGTATAGCTATAGTCTCGCCGGCCCCATCCGTTTGTGTACCCGCTAATACTTGCATAGGGTACGTTTCTTCTTTTCGACTTGGGTGTGGTAGTGTATGAAAATTAGATCCGGGGTGTCTCATAATTGCATCGAAGTCTCGAATTCTCGGATCGAATTCATATGTTATGGGTGGGATGAGAGACACATCTCCACTGGGAGCTCCGCAAGGCTGGTATGCCGGTGGTTGTTATGGTTCGGATGGCCCTGCGTCGTTATTCGTATCATCCTCTTTCCTATTATTTGGCTTCGGTTGTTTATTGCTCAAGTGCAATAGCAAGCTCGTAACGGAGTCCCAAATTGCGCCTAGCAAATGTATAGACCATCCGTATACAGTGTGCAAAGCATAGCCGTGTATTATTGTGTCGATGATAAGTTTAATGCAGATTCTACGATTTTATTTAATGCTTCTTCATCAAGGAGATTTGATAATGAGCCACCTTGAACGATTGAAGAATGTCCGGTAATTCCTCGCGCCAATGAATTTAATATTGCTGGCCTCTCCGCGGGGAACATTAAGTGATCGCGAAGTTCTTCCAATTCTTTCTGCGTATAAATTCCGCTTGTTGCTAATGCGTAAGGGCTGACGTATTTCCAAGTGGGTTTAGTAAGAGGTTTGAGAATGGTAGGAGTCTGAGTTTGCATAGGGGTTGGTCCGAAAGAATACCATTCTCCGGCCAACAAATACATAGGAGCGAGTAGTCAATTACAAGATACCTCGGTGCCGGGTTTTAATAGTATGTGAGTTCGCGGTGACAGGTGGAAAGAGAAATTTCCCATTGTTACGGGTAATTCGTTGTAACATTCGGCAGTTCGAGCAATTTTTACTTCGACGAAAATACATTGAGCAATGTGTGCCACTTCTCCAGCTATCAGCCATATATCCTGGCCCTTTCATTAAACCGTATGCGAATTCGTCGGGAGAGATCCTCGCTATCGTCAGAGTAGTTTGCAATAGTTGTCGTTCGAGGTTACAACGTTGCATTAATATATCGCGATACATGTCTTTAATTTGCGTACGGATATGTTTCTCTACGAATACGAATTTAGAATTCATGTATGTGAAAATATCCAGATTGTTTACTTCGATGGGTTTCTTTGCAATAAAAGGGTTTCCTCGTGTAGTCTCTACAGTAAGCAGCTTAGGATGCTCGGTTTTAGTTAAGATATATCCGCAAACTTTTATTGTGTTTTTGCTAGAAAGTCCGAATGTCACGTCTCCTTCAGTGAGAGTGTATACTGTTTGTTCGTTGCCAACGTCGTAATCCGTAATTCTATCGGCAATCCCTTCGTATAGGAGTCCGTACCGGCCGGTTTTACAACTGTCTTCGGGTAGCGGGTCCCAGAATGTATTGCCGCCGTCGAAGTCGACACAACGACCCTCGCTCAACTCACAACTTGTACCGGACCGCAGATGTATTTTATTAGTATCTACGTTTACTCGAGCGTTGTAATCTCTCAGTGATATTTCCACACTTCCATGTACTACTACCTTATCCCATGTACCGTAAGTGTCGGAATAAGTAGTCCCGTCACAAGATCCGTCGTTATAAATCGAGCCTGCTATGTGTATTGGTCGCGTGATTGTTCCGTTCGTCATAATCCCTGTGACCGTTGTCTGTCCTATCTTAATATTACCGTATCGATACATATCGAGGCAAGATTCTCGGTTGACGCTATCTATATATCCGTATTCTCCGTTGGTTACATCCATCGTATGGGAATGCATTCCACATCTTTTAATTGTTCGATAAATTTCCACCTTACATTGCCTTACTCTTATAGATGAATATTCATTGATCTGTATTAGTTGAATGTAGGTGCGAGTGACGTTAACTTCTTGCTGGGGTATGTTGCATTCTCCCACTCCTAGTAATGATACGCTGGTGATGTTCGATGTAACTCCCGCGCAATCGTACCCAATCAATCCGTGAATCACCGGGATTTTCGAATTTAAGTAGATCAGTGCACTCCATGTCAGTAGAATTCCGAGCTTCATTGTCTGCAATATTATCGTTTCGTGAGATTCCCTGTATTCAATAATTTTGTATATTTTCGATATTCGTTTCTACTCTGTGTTTTGTGAACGCGAGAATTGGGTAGGGTTTTTTTTCTCTCTTTTTTTTTATGGCCTGACCAATAGGAAAATTTCCTTCACTTGCGAAGGAAATTCGACACGTGGTACGAGGATTATCGCGCTGAGGTTTCGTGAACCTTGTGAGTGGGGATTTGTGTATTTAAACCGGGGTTGCGGAGGAAGAAAATCATTCAAGTCTTTGAACTCGAAACAATCATCATGTCGACGCCTTATCTTTTTTCCGTGGAGCAATTGAACGCGGCCTATATGGCGGCGTATTGCGCGTTGATCCGTGGCGGATCGCAGGAGGAGTTCAATCGGAGGGTAAGGCTTGCGTTTTCATTATGTATATTTTTTTTTTTTTTTTTTTTGCCGTTCGTTGTATAATCTTTTCTTTTCCTTTTCCAGATTACAGAATTGCGGGCAACCCCGTCCATCTTTTTCAATTCGGACGAAGATTGGGACGCCGAGGAATCGGTGTCCAGCTATTTGGACATCTTGCGGGAGCGGGGGGTTTATCCCCCCGTTAATCAGGGCCGATTCCCGGATCTCGCTCCCGGCCTGCAGGATCTCGATGAGGGAGGTTTCTCCCATCATGACGATCCTGTGGAGGGTTTTGATCCCAGCGACTATGTGGCGCTCCCGCGGGTGGAGGAGGAGGGGATGGAGGTGGAGCAGGAGGAAGATCCTCCTGCCGCCCACAGCCAAAGACCGTCCCCGGATCGTGGGCCCGATGACGAGGGGGGGGAATGCCGGCGGCTCGGGTGGCCCCCTCCGCCCTCCGCAACAGAATCAGGAGTATGTATTGGTCTTCTCTTGTTTTTTCTTAATATTTTTTTTCTTTCTAATAAGTTTGTGTGTTTTTTTTTGTTTCAGCTCGCGGTACCGGCCCTATTAGGGAAATTAGTTTTAATTTAAGTTTAATTTAGTATAAGTTATAAATTTAGTTATAGATTTTAATTCTAATTATAGATTTTATTAATTAGGTATGAATATTATCTTTGTTTAGTTATATATATATATATATTTTTTTGTAATTGTAAGTTTAGTTATAATACTTTATATTTTTATCTTATTATTTTTTTTGTGTGTTTTCTCCTTTCTTTTTTTTCAATAAATGCCTGCAAAGGCGCTAAAATACAATCTTGTGTTCTCCCTTTTTTTTGTTTATTTTATTATATAAGTCTGTGTGTTTTTTTTTTTCGTTTTTTTTATTATTATTATTTTTTTTTTTTTTTTCCGAGGAGTTGCGGAATCCTTTTTACGGATTCACCCCAGTCATGCGGGCTGGTGCAAATGTGGGACTCCCGATTGGCCTACCCACTAAACCGCCACCTCCTTTGCGTCCGCCCCCGACCAGGAACTATGTTAATATTACTTCTGATCGGGGGGTCTGTCTGTGTTTGTCTTGTCATGTTGTGCGTGCGTTCTGTTTCTGTTTTCTTTGTCGCGTCTGGTCTGTCATGTCAGGCAGCCGTCCGCGTTTTTCTGTCGCAGTATTGTTTCTATGTATGTGGCAATGTTTTGCCATTGGTCGTTTCCGTGGAGCATCACCTCGACGATGTTGTCCGGGGTGATGCTTCCGACCGCCGTTTCTGTTTCTTGTCGCAGTCTTGTCCAGCGGTCACATCTGAAGAAGGTGTGTTCCGCGTCGTCCCGTTCGTGTCCACAGTATGTACAGTCCGGTGTTCGTACTCTGTTCATTTTATGTAGGTACCGTCTAAAGTAACCGTGTCCCGTCAGGAATTGAGTGACGTAAAAGTTTACGTCCCCAAACTCCCGACGGAGCCACAGTCTCAGGTCCTTTATCAGTCGTCTCGTCCAGTTTCCTGTCGTTTCTTCTGTCCATCGTTGTTGCCACATCTGTAGCGTCCTGTCTCTTTCTGTCGATGCCGCGTCCTGTCGTCTTGTATCTGCGCTCTTACCATAGATCCTCTTGCGCTCGAAAGCGAGGAGGTCTATGGGAATCACGCCCGCTATCACCAGAACAGCCTGTGCAGAGACGGTCCGGTAGGAGCAAGCGATCCTCAGCGCGCTCTGTCTTTGTACTGCCATCATTGCGTGGCAGTATTTTTTCGTCTTCAGGGAGTCTGTCCAGATCTCCGCGCCGTAGAGCAGAATCGAGTGGACCGTTGACATTAGTAGTCTCCGTTTCCCCGGTCTCGGTCCGTTCGTATTTGCCATCAGGCGGCTTAAGGATGCTATCCTTCCGGCCGCCTTCTGAGCTGTCCTTTGTATGTGAGGCCAGAAGGTCATCTTTGTATCTAGGGTCACCCCCAGATACTTGACGTCCCCTCTGGTCTTGTTGTCGTCCCTCCCGATCTTCATCGGTAGTATCGTCTGTATTCGTTTCCTCGTGAGAAAAAGCAGTTCTGTCTTCTCCGTCGCTAGTTGTAGTCCGTGGTCAGTCATCCATCGTCCGACCCGTCTCATCGTCTGATTCAGTTTGTACTGCGCCAGTTCTGGAGAGCGCTCGGCGATCACCGCCGCCACGTCATCGGCGTATGCGACGAGGAGTACGCCGAGCGGGAGCTCTAGTCTGAGCAGGCTGTCGTAGAGTCCGTTCCAGAAGTCCGGTCCAAGTATGGATCCTTGGGCCACCCCCGCGGTAATTTGTCTCGTCATCTGTCCCTCTGTTGTCTCGTATGTAATTCGTCGGTTTCGCAGATAATCCCCCACCACCCGGAGCAGGTACGGCGGAATCCTGTAGTCGCTTCTGAGCGATCCCAGGATGTCGACCCACCTGGCCGAGTTGAAGGCGTTCCTGACGTCCAGTGTCGCCAGCAGCACGATAGGCCGCGCTGCGTGGCAGTGTCTGTCTGTGTCTCGGAAGGAGTCGACCACCCTCTGGATTGCTCCGATGGTTGATCGACCCTTCCTGAAGCCGAACTGCCGGTCTGAGAGGTCTCCGCCGTTCTGTATCGCGTCCGTCAGTCTTGGTCTGAGTAGCCGTTCGTACAGTTTCCCTGTCGTGTCTAGTAAGCTCAGCGGCCGGTAGACCGACGGTGAACTGGGGTCGCCCTTCCCCTTCGGGATGAGGACCAGCCTCGCCGTCTTCCAGCGGTCGCTGAAGGTCCCTGTCATCAAGCACGTGTTGTACAGGTCGAGAAGTATCTCCGGCCTCTGGCTAGCCATTAGCCGGATGATCTCTCCCGGTACTCCGTCGGGTCCTGGCGCGTTACCCGTCTTCACGGCGTTGGCTGCTCTGGTGAGCTCCTCCGCCGTGAAGATGGGGACCGCCGAAGTTTCGATGTCGTTCGTTACGTCCGTGCGTATCGGGTGTATCGGGAATAGTCCGTCGACGATCCGTCGTGTGGCTTCCGCGTCTTTGAGTTCCGGCGGAGCCCGGGCCCCCAGTTTACCGGTTACGATCTTGTAACCGGTTCCCCACGGGTCGCGGCCCACCTCCTCGCAGAGCTTCTTCCAGCATCGCGCCTTGCTGTCTTTAATAGCGTTCGTCAGTCTTTTTCGTTCCGTCCTGTATGCCTCTTGAAGGGATTCCCTTTCAGGTCTCCCGCCGGCCCTGGTGACCCGTCTTCGGTTGGCGAGGCACCTTTTCCGCAGTTCGGCTATCTCGTCCGTCCACCAGTACTGTGGTTGTCTGTTTTGTCTGTTCTGTCGTTTCGGCATTGTGCTGTTGCACAGCCGCTCCGTCAGCTTAGCCGTCTCGTCTGCCAGTCTTTCCGCCCTTTGCCGACCGGTCAGCTCCGGGGGAACGTTTGTGCTCGGAGCCGGCGCTGCCGCCAGTTCCTCCGCAAACTTTCGTACGTCGAGTTTGTTCGTGTTCCACCGCGGGGGTTGTCGCACTCTCGTTCGCGTTGTCGTCGTCTGTACTGCCACTTCAAAAGCGATGTACTGATGATCGCTGGCCGTGTAGTCCTCGATCACCCGCCATCCCCTTATCAGCTGCAGCAGTCGTTCTGACGTTATTGTAACGTCCGGTATAGATTCCCCGTATCCTGGTCGTCTGTATGTCGGTACGTTCCCCGTATTTACCACTACGAGGTCTAGCCTTGCGGCCATCTCCAGTAGTAGTCGTCCCCGTTTGTTCGTTTCTGTCATACCCCACTCGATCGCCCTCGCGTTGAAGTCCCCCGCGATCACGATATCTCCGGGCAGATCGCTGATTCCGTCCTCGAGGAGCGCCACCTTTCTCTCGAATTCCGCCACGGCGCAGTTTGGGGTCAGGTAGACGCTGACATATATGACAGCGCCCACCTTGGCCCAGACGTAATCGTCCCCAACGCCCCGATCGGTTATCCGGGTCCGGGCCGCGCCCCTCACCCAGATAGCAACTGTCTTCGTTTCGTTCGTTATCCATGTCTGCGTCGGTCGTGTCCTGTACGGTTCGCACAGTATCAGGATGTTAGCGTCGTGTTCGTCTGCTATCTGGGGCAGTAGCATGTCTGCTGTCCTGCTCCGGTTCAGGTTTCCCTGTATTATTCTGTTCGTCGTCTGTCCTGTCTCTTGCACTCCTCCAGCGCAGCTCGGAACTCCGAACACCTCCCGGATCCCGCGAGGTGTCCGACGTCCTCGTGCCCCGCTTTGGTGCACAAGGGGCAAGTCGGTCTGCCTTTACAGTCCGTCGCGTAATGTCCCGTTTCGCCGCATTTCCTACAGCATTTTGTCCGGTCCTCGTTCTCGCAGTTCGCCTTTGTATGCCCGTAGCCTAGGCATTTGTAACATTTCGTCACTGTCAACCGTTTTCGGAGGCGGCATCGCACCCATCCGATCCCGATCCGGCCGCGGTCGAGCAGCACCCTGGCTTCGTGCGATTCAAGGTCGCACACCGTCATGTACTGCTCGGCCCGGTTCGGGCCGAAGATGTGGACGCCGAAGTCCGCGTCTCGTCCTGTCTCGCGTCTCAGTGACTGTATTACGTCGTCCTTTGTCGTAGCACAGTCCAGGTCCAAGATCTCCAGTTGGACCCTGGAGGTCGTGGTCTTAACGCTGCCTGCGTCCCCGACCGCTTCTTGGAGCGCGCGTCGGAAGTCTTCGCGTCCGTCCATGCTGGCTTGGATCTTTAATAGACACAGTGCAGTCTTGGTCTTCCTCAGAGTCGTCACCTGCACGTGACTCTTCGTCGGATCGACTGTCGCCCGTATTTTCCGTACTATGTCTGAGTACGTCGTGTCCTCTCCAGGCTTGACTAGTACAGCCGTCCCCCGGTGTTTGGGGGCTGGTCTGCGCCTGTCCTCCTGAACGTCAGTGTTCGTCTTGTTTGTTTTCTTTTTCTGTTCTGTCTTTTTTTTCTTCTTTGTCGTGACTGTTTGCCAAGGTGCGGCCGTTTCCCCGCTTGGGGCCCTCTTCTGTGAGGTTCCCGGAGGGGTCCCAGTCGTCTCCCGTTTGTGTTTCGTCCGTGGCGTTTCTAATTCTCTCGTCTCCGTTTCCGTCGCTGTCGAATCGTAATCCGTTGTTCGATTTCTCGGGGCCGTCCTGGTGCGCTTATTTAGCGCAGCGTCGGCGGCCTCGAGAATCGTTTTTATACCATTTTTGACGGTCATATTCATGTTTTTCTGTATGGCCGCTGCCTCGGCCATTTTCGTCGCTGTTCTCTGTATGAGCGTTAGCAGCTCTGTCAGGTCTAGTTCGTCGTGTCGTACCATCGTAATTTCGTCCGTAGCGGGAGCACTGCTAGTCGCGCTTCCTGCGCTCGACGCGCTGGTCGTCCTGACGCGTCTCAGCGCGTTCAGTTTTGTCCTGCCCGCGTCTCGTGCAGTTTTGTCTCCGTTTCGTCCGTCCGCCGTGGCGTCGATCCGTCCCGGGGTTGGGTTCCCCGTTGTTTTTGATGCGTTTGTAGTATTTTTGTTTCGTTGTACTTCCATGTTTTCTGTCCTCCCTCGTCCTTTGTATTTGTATGTGTGTGTGTATTTTTGGGGTAAGAGGCTGCAACCCTCTCCGCCGCCTTGCCCCCATGAACGGTTGCCCCGGCGGCAAGGACCAGTGGCCTCACCAACGCCCCCCGCTGCTGCTGCATGGCCCAATCCGGGCGCCACCCGGCACTACAACAGCATGGGGATTTTTCGCTGGCTGATAGGGCAGCTAGGTCCGCCTGGCTGGGGGGACCCGGGCCCCTGTACTATCCAGCGGCCCAGGAGCTTCGAGCCTGGTTTTCTCGGGGTACCCTCTGGTGCATCGCCCCCGGAGCCGCCCGCCACAGAGAGCGGCAGAAGAGTCCCAGCGCCGTCCCCCTCTGTTCGGTGTGCGTGTTTCTGAGTGCCCGTTCCAGTGACATCGTCCAGTCCATTCGCTCTAGGGGAACTCGTTTATAGGGGGCCCCACGCATTCGCTTTTCGGGAGTCCCCGTTTATAGGGAGCCCCGGGCACTCACTTTCTCGGGATGACCCGTTTATAGGGTACCCGATCACTCGCATCACCAGCATGTCACTCGGGCGTGTTTGTGTAAGTGTTTGCGGCTAGTGTATGTGTGTGTGTGATCTAGTTTTGGTCCACCCCGAATATTTCGGTACCATCCATATCTGGAAGGCGTCCCCCTATCCGCCACCTGGGAAGGCGCCCGATGCGGGACTAGCAACCCGACACGGGATTATTATTATTATTATTATTACTATTATTATTATTATTATTTTACTTTGGAGGGGAGCTTTTATTAATAAATGCCTGAAAAAGGCCTAAAATACAATTTAATGTTTTTTTTTTCATTATATATATTTTTTTTTCCATTATTTTTTTTTTCGCTTTTATTTTTTTATTTTTTTTTTTTATTTTTTTTTATATGGCGAGGTTCGCCTCATTTTATTTTCTTCTCCTTTTTTATATATATATATTTTTTTTTATTTGGTGGCGGCGATAATGTCTGTTGTTCTGCAAACAGTCCTCGTTCTTTCGATCGTTCTCTAGACTTGTTGTTCCGTCAACAGTCTTCGCTCTTCTTGTACATGGGTCAACCGTAAGTATGGGTTTTTTTTTTGTATATGTATCTCCCCTTTTCTTTATATCTTCTCTTTGGTCGAGCCCTTGTGACTCCCAACAGTTTGTTTCTTCCTTTTCTTACGGTTGAGTCTTTACGACTCCCGATTTTGTTTCTCTTTCCTTCTCTCTGGTTGAGTCCTTGGGACTCCCGATGATTTGTCTCCTTTTCTTTTCCACGGTTGAGTCCTCACGACTCCCGATTTTCATTCTCACGTTTTTTTTTCCTTTTTATTTCCTATTATTATTATTATTATTAATATTATTATTTTTTTCCTCTGTCGGTCGAATATTCAAGACTCCCGACAAATGTTTAATTTTCACATTTTCCTTCTTATTCGTTATTATTATTCATATTATATTTTTTCCTCTCTGTCGGTCGAGTCTTCAAGACTCCCGACAACTTGTCATTAGAATTCTAGGGGTCCATGTTCTCTCTCCCCCTTTTGCTTTTATTATCCCCTTATGTCTAAATTATTCATAAATATATATATATTTTTCGATTTTCCTTTTTCCAATGTTTTAATGATATTCCTTTCCCCAGCTGAGTTCCCTATGAACTCCTGATATTTCCTTTCATTATTGAAAATTTCTGTCGAGTTCCCTATGAACTCCTGATACTTTTCTTCTACTATTGAATTTTCGGTTGAGTTTCCTATGAACTCCTGTTACTTTTCTTCTTACTATTACTAAGTCTTCCGTTTCCTTACTCATCATAGATTTTCATAATTATTTGTATATACTAGTAATTAATATATTTCGTTGTTACGAGTTTTTTTTTTTTTTTTTTTTTTTTCAAACATTTTTTCATCATTTTTTTTTATATATATGTATTTTTTTGTTTTTTTTTTTATTTCCCTAGTTTCTAATTAGCTTAGTTGCATTTTTATGCTTTGTGAGCGCGTTTAAATTCCCCTTTAGATTTCTACTCATTATTATATAAAATTTCTTACTGTAAAACGTTATTGTTACTTGTCTATTTTTTTTCCTTACTTAACTTTATCATTCATCCATTCTATTCATTCCTTCATTCGTTCATTCCTTTTTTTTTTGATTTTTTTTTTCTTGTCCCTGAGACTTCTCATCTCCTTTCTTATTCTTGTTCTTTCTCCATCCTTTTTATAAGTAATATTTTTATTCCCGTTCCTCCACCATTTTGTTCGTTTCTATAATGAGTCCGCTATCTAATGCTATTAATACCGCGATATTCTACCTATCTTCCTAGATTATCTATATATCTCTATTGTATTTTTTTTTGTGTTGTTTTTTTTTTGGTGTATTTATTATTAGTGTTAGTATCATATGTAATTAATTTTATTTATGGTATTGGTACTTAGTTCTCTTATTTTTAGGTATATGTTCTTTCTTATGTTTTATTCCTCCCTTTTTTCCTTAATTTAATGTAAATTCTAATCGTTTATTCGCTTAGAGTTGGAAGTTATATGTATATTTTTTTTTATTGCGTATTTATATACCCTTATATATATTTTTTTTTATACCAGGGTTTCTAATAGATTCCCGTGTTCGGGGGTTTCGCTTCCTTCTTCGACGTGAGGGCATAATTTCCTGCATACTTCTTCGAAAACGTCTTTCTCGGTTAGCAGTGGAAGGTTACTTTGCACGGTGTTTGTGCTACCAACTGCGGGATCCTCATCTCCGGAACCCGGGGCCGTTTCGTACGGAGTCGATGGTACTAGTGTATCCACATCTTCGTCTTCATCGGTGTCCTCTGGCGGGTGGTAATTGAAAAGTCCGTAACCTTGGCTTTCCATTATTTTCACTAACTGACCCTCCGGAAGGAGGGAATCGCCTCTCCATATGTATCTCACTCCTCCGAGGGTTATGGGTTGATACATATTTTCACATAATAGTGCGGTGTAAAGGGCTCGCCCCGCTTTACTGAGCCTTCTCCACTCGGGTGGTACCCATAGGTCGAACTTGCGTCCGTGTGCGTCGGGCAATTCAATTTTCCAATAACAGAATATTTTTTCCATTCCATTTACGATGTTGTGGGGTACCTGTCGGTTTATCCTTACAGGCAAATCCGTTCCGTCGGAGTATTGAAGCCGGGGTTCGCCCCAGAAAGGAGTTTCCCCCCAGGAATAGTATTGGGTGTTCGGGTCCTATCCCCTCTACCTGCCATGTACGCCGCTTACCAGATACGTTAATACCGACCGCGAAGAGAAAATCCATACCGAGTAAACACGATGATTGTAACTGTTTCACGTTCAAAATCGGAAACCACTTTTGCAACCCATCTAACTCAATTGGAAATAACCCCTCTCCGAGTACGCGTTCCAACGTGCCATTTGCCATTCTCACGTAATTTTCCGGACTCGGCGGAAATTCGCGAAACGGAAGCCTGAGTTCACGAATGATATGCCTACCTATATTTCCGATCACCGATGTCGTCGCGCCCGTATCGATCAATGCTTCGAGAATTTTGCCCCCAACGAGTAATTGTACAAAAATTCGAACGCGACTTTTTTCGCGCCTCCACTCCGGTGGCGAGGGAAAATCTGCTACCAATTCCCCGGGCTTATAATCACTCGTCGCAATGACGTCTGTTACTGTAGAAGGCGATTGAATATTTTCATTAATATTTCCAACGCGACTTTCGGTATCCCGTGACTTGCGTGTCACGAGGTCAGGCCCATTGTTCTCGGTCACGACATTAATCCTATCGTTAATCGCGATCTCAACATCCGATTCTTCCGAAATTTTCTCATCAAGTGTCCGATCTCCCCGCAGTTATAACAGAAAAGCAGTTTTCCATTGGCGCTCGGCGATCCTTTCGGGTTGCCACGAGTGTCTCCGGTCGCTCGGGGCTTCTCGGTAACGTTCGGCTGCGAGGGTGTCGCGCTCAGCGTTGAGGCTGCAGCTACGGTCGGCGGCGTGCCCGACGTGAGTCCCGCGGCTTCACCGCTACCCCCACTACGCTTGCGTTGTTTCGTCTTTTTCTTCTGAGGTTTCTTTTCATCATCGTTCTCTTCTACGGCGTTTACGTGAGCCGATGAGGTACGATTCGTCTTCGAGTAATACAATTTACCACCGTATTTTGACGTTGATGGTTTTTTCGTCTCCTTCGATGTTCCCTTCCACGCAAATTCCTTAGCGTGGGACTCCTCCCGACTCGGCGGAGGACGTCGTGCTTCGGCTAATTCACCGAAAGATCGAAAATCTCCCCGATCGATCATATCCCAGTACTCGGGTCGAAGTCCTGAGTATGCTTGCTCTAGCTGGGTGCTCATTCTCCTTTTTTTCTTCAGGCGAGCGTACAATCCTTGTACGCAGATGAGATAGTCTTTCGCTGTCTCACCTACTCCCTGTGTGCGTCGCCGAATGTCATCGCGTAATCCCTTTTGATCGGAATCCGCGAAAAACCAATTGCGAAACTCGCGAGTAGTAGGTGGTGCACTATGGCGACCCCCACTCCTATCCCCTGCACTTCGGTCCCGTTTTGAGCCCGGTTTGAAGTAGTGGGGGTAACCACAGTGCACCACATTGTTGAGTTCTCTCCTACCCTTCATTTTTCCCTCCCTTCACCCTCTTTTCGATTTCCCCCTCCACTTCAGTTCCGTTTTGTTGTGTGTTGCGTTCTCTCTCTCTCACCCTTCAATTTTCCCCCTCCACTTTACGCAAGATCACGTGCGATTCAGCTCCGACAACTGTTGGTAAGAGACTGAGGTGGCGACAGCAATAGTCCGTAATATAATAATTATCCCCCTCTCCACTTTGGTACCGTTTTGCGTTCGATTTAGAGTAGTAAGAGTGGGGGGCGGCTTACATTGCAAAACCTCAAAAAAACTTTAAAAATTAAATAAATTTACCTGCTGCTTTCACCGTTCTCCTGCATGCCTGCACACGCCTGTCTCTACACTCCTATTTTTACGTTACACGAGGTATACTACACTGCACGAGGCGGCTCGTCATACGCGAAACCAAATTCGCGAATTACCGCCTCTCCAATGTCGACAAATTCAGGCTCGTCAGCCTGATCGCGTATAATATTGTTTTTTAATAATTTTATGAGAGGTTTGGCATTGTCTCGTGAAAAAGTCAAGCCCCTAAACACCACTTTGTTCCTGATGGTACTTCTGTTCTCTGCCCTCATTAAGCGGTCGCCAATGTTGCCATCCTCATCATCACGACCTTCGTCTCCTACCGCTTCGTACCGACTCTCCTCCTCAGCCGCTAAAATTATGGCTTTAAGCGCTTCCGATGCACCGTATTCATGACCGTTAGCAATAAGGTGATGAAGGCCAAAAATCTCGCAAAAAAGTAATAAGCATGGAACCGCTGCAGCGTTGGGATGCTGTTACGGCTTCGTCCACGAGATACACTTCGGCATACCCGTCTTCGTCCACATAAACAATTTCGCACCGAACAGCCGTAAAATTACGGTACAAAACGCACGCGGTACCAGGTTCTGCACGATCGCGAGGGAGCTTCCATTGAGGGTCACACTGTCTATAAAAATTGTTAATGAAGCTTTTTACTTTTCTATATAAAGCGCACATATCGTCCACTCGCACTGCCACTGTGCACGCTGTCTCAACTCTTACTATTTCACACACGAAATTGTTAGGCATATGGACTGTCAGAAATTTTAAATACATTATTGATTAAATTACTTCACACACTATTAATAACTTTTACTTAATTTAAAAAAGAATGGAGCGTATTTGTAAGAAAGAGTTGTGTCTCGTTTAGAAGCGCAAGAACGACTAATGATGTGATTCATTTATTTGCATAACGCTGGACAGTCTACTGTGTATGATCTTCACTGAAAGTAATACCCGGGGGTTCAAATCGCTCAGGGTCATTTCGCAGATTGTTTCCCCAAAATATAGCGTCAGCGCATTCCCAGGTGCTCTCGCTGTTGGGCAGCCTAATGTGTGTGATCTACACTGAAAGTAATATCAGAGGATTCAAATCGCTCAGGGTCATTTCGCGGATTGCTTCCCCAAAATGTAGCGTCAGCGCATTTCCCAGGTGCTCTCGCGACTACAGCCAGATCTCACGGAAGTAGCACGCACAATGTATACTCTTTATGGAGTGGAGGGTTTTTATTTTATCGCTTTGCCAATAGCACGTAACGGTGATCGATACGACAAAACGGACGAAATTTTCGAATAACTATGATTTAATTATGGTATGTCGTTTTTCTCACAATCGGAGCGAAACGCTAAAGCGATCGCTATATCGTATATTGCTTTTCCGAAGATGCAGCATCAGCGTTTTCCGGGAGGTACAAGCGTTGGCCTAGTGTATTAACGTATTATAAATCATATATTAGTATTAGGGCGTGGCATTTTTATTTGGGCCTCTAACTCGAGAATGGGAATTGCTACGCGAACGCCGACCACGATGGTACCATCCATGCGACTCCCCCTTTCGTCTCGCGAAAGTGCTAATCACTGTCCAGATTGGTAATTCGCGGTTTTCGCGCGAGGTACAGTCATTGGCCTAGTGTATTAACGTATTATAAATCGTATATTGCTTTTCCGAAGATGCAACATCAGCGTTTGCGTTGCTAGGCTCGAATGTAATTTTTTTTTTCACGAATAAAATATACGCGCATCAGACAGTAGCGCTTCAGTTATCTGACGATTCGTAAGTAACGGACCAACGATTCTCAATCGAAAATGGCAGACCACTCCCTTCGTAAATGTATTCTAGATTTATTGAAATTAACAAAATTGCGCAGTGCGGAACTTCGACGACGGTGTAATGAGCAGTGGTGTAGAGATTTGCGCAATTTATGGGGAAATAGTCTTGTGAGTCGCTTGAAATTAGTTGTATGGCGGTCCCCTGTACGCGTCATTGCGAAAGCTTACAAGAGAGGGATGTTGAACGGAAGGTGAGTGTTAACATGTGTTTTCAATGAATTAAGGCGGCGAGGTGTCGAAGAATCACAGTGCTTCCGCGGTATTGCTGAAGAAATTAGAGGTAAGTTTAAAATTGTATAATATCAGACTCTTAAAATACCCCCAATAACAGCGTCTCGGAAGCCATGGCAGGTATAGACAAAGGAACGCACGAAGTGTTTCATTTGACCCCATGCCTAATTACTTGGGTTTTAATCACTTAAGGAAAAAAATGTCGATATTTCGTGAACGGGGGTTGCTAGGCGTATGGCGATCACGGGGGTACCATCGATACAATTCACCCTTTCATTTCGCGAAAGTACCAATCACTGTACCAATTGGTATTTCGCGGTTTTCGCGGGGTACAGTCATTGGCCAGTCCACTAAATCACATGTTTGTCGATTTCTTCGATTTTATTCCCCGAAAAGATTTCGTATTTCGTACCGTTTACGAAATATTGTCAATAAACTAATAATTAGTATTTGACTTGTAGCGTATCGAGAGTTAATGGATGCAACCCCTCATGAAGAGGAGGAGCTTATCGAGATGGCCGATAATGTGGAGCGCCAATATCAGCATGAGGCCCCTCTTATGGAGTTAACTGCCGATAATGTCGAGTATCAGTATCACCAACGGCATGAGGCCCCAGAGGCAGCAGTAGATAATGTCGAGTACCAGCGGTATGAGGCCCCCCTAATAGAGACAGCAGCTGCAACCGATAATGTTGAGAGTCCACGTCAAGAAGGGCATGAGCCTATTGAATATTCACTCGTAAATTTTCCGCGTAATATTCCCTTTGCGCGTGAGTATAAAAAAATGTATACAGTATGAGTATTAAGGAAACGTGTAATTGACTAATTATATCATATTTTACAGCTGCGTTTCGTCGTCGCCTAACGAGACCTGTAGAAGACGAATGCGAAGTCGGAGGAGCGCCTGAATTGTGGGCATCTGAGAGGCCGGTAGAGAACGAAGAAGAAGAAGACAGGCATACGCAACGATCAGAGGATCAGCAAAGTGACGATGAAGAAAGCTGTATGTACCATGAAAATCAGTTGTGGGAGTGCTGCCGTTGTAACCCCGGCTTAATGAGGGACGTGGAAGACGATGAAATCACAGAGCGTGCAGACTTGCAAGCATCAGGGAATGAAGAAGAAGAGAAAGATTTGTCGAGAACGAAGGAACAGTCTGTATTAGAACAAACAGCGGCTGATAAAGAAGAAGAAGAAGAAGACGAGGAAGAAAATCAGCTATGGGAGCTTCGAATAGTAGCGTGTGAATTGCCACAAACCCAAGAACCCCGAGATCGCAGCTGGTTTCACGAACTGACGACCGATGACAATACAGGTAAATATACATTAATTTTGATTTCGACGATATAGAAAGTTAAATTATTTTGTAGCACGGCAACTGGTAACCACTTTAATTGATGATGAAGATGAAGATGCTTAAATTGCTTCACCAGGTACTAGCAATATTTCAACAAATTTCAGAAACAATAAATTGATCTCATAAGGCAATACCTTTTACAGAAATACAAACGGGCGCTGGCAGAACGCGCACTGCGACGAGAACCTCAGCATTCGGCGATGTGCAGCCACCGGGGATCCGAATCGAGATCGTGCAGAATACCAGACGTTATTTTAAACGTTTTAAACTTCGAGGCCAAGAGACTACGTTGCGCATACGTAGGCCACCCCCAGAAACAAATATCATAGAGTGGCTCGAGGGTGCGTTCCGCGATCTATTAACGTATATTACTAGCTCCTGTGAGGGCGGTGATTATGCCGGCATATCATTTACAGCTGACAATTTATCTCACGGACCCGTATGGCTTTCTTTTCGGCGCATCCGTGACTTTACGTTTGAAGATATTTGGCAATTGATATCCAGTGTTGCTCAAAGTTCAGCATCAATAGTGCAATGTACTCGTTACCTCACGTTACGGCGAGGGCTCGACGGGCGCGAGAGAGTCCGCGGTGCGAGATAGACGCGGGGCAGGTATAGAGAGAGAGGGCCGACAGCGGCACAGGGAAGGGGCTCGGTGTCTAGCGAGAGAGAGTCCCGTGGTAGTCAATTATCGTACAATACTCGATATGACTGCTAGGTGTCGCATAGAGAATTACACATTTCTCGTAAGCGATATACCTCCTTGAGCCCTATATCCAGGCCAGCCGAGACGACGAAGGTATCGAAAAATAACCAAGGAAGAGACAAGGAAGGACGATAAAATCAAGAAGAAGGCACCGCTGGTACGTACAAGTATAACTCACTGGTCTGAAGAAACTTTCGGGGACGTTAGTTTCTCGTGTACCATTTATTTTTGTAATCTGTCGGTCTGACGGGACTTTCGGTGACGTTAGTCCCTCATGTACCATACTTAAACTCGTTTTCCTGTGGGTCTGACGAAATCTTCGGGGACGTTGATTTCTCGTGTACTCTCCTCATCTTCCTTACCGAGGTTTGATGCCAACGGCGACGAAGGTAATCAAACTCTCGAAGAACCTTCCCGTAGCTCGCGAGTAGAGTCATTAGAACGCGTTTAGGGCACTTTAACCCGAGGACATAGCCGGAAGCGAGTAGCGATTGGACTTCGGTGACGTTGTCTAAATCCCGATCTCGCGGAAGCCTTTGTACTTTCGAGGAACCGGCCGTGTGGAGAAGAACCACACGTGCCTGTGAGATTAGCTTCCGCGGGTTAGAGAGACAACAGCGAAGGTGATTAAACGGAAGATCGGAGCCTGGAGCACGGATGCTGGATCAACGGATCAGGACAGCGCACGGGATCTGAATTGATTTCGAATCGGAAACCAATCCACGAACACTGAGCGAAATCGCGATAAGCTAAATTGTAATTACTCTCATACTTTTCTTAAACAATAAACTGATTTTACCTAACTGACCATATCGTTAATATTATTTGCTCGCCCCGAACCCCAACGTTAGCCGGTAGCCGAGGAAGCAGATCGGCTAAAAGGCGAAACGTTACAATAGATATAAATGATTCGTGTAATATAAAAACGTGTATTGTCAAAGGTGTCGAGGGTACAGGTAGAAATGCTCTCGCGCACGAAGCCGTCGCGAAAAAATCCATTTTGACAATACGAAACGACGATAATCTATGTTTGCCACGCTCACTTGTAGCAGCTCGAGTCCACGCCGAACGGGGTGGAAATTCGAACAGGGGCTCTGCATACAAAATGTCAACGAATTAGGCAAATCAATGGGTCAATGCAAAAAGAACAAGCGTTGCAGCTTACAAGAGTTGCAAATGTTCGTATACCTAGTAATGGTTGTCGTCTCACCGATGTTGCGCCGTATCAAGATCATTTAGCGCTATACGGCATAGCGATCGTGATTTTTGAATTTCTGGGTTTAGGTCGCCGCATGAAAGAAGCTATATTCAATGGCACACAAAAAGTTCTGAATACATGCGGTTTGATTCAACATACTCTATATATTGTGTATTACGAGCGCTCGCACCATTACGAGCCGATTTTGAATCTCAGAAGGGCCGTCGGTTGCTCGGGGTTTTGTCATCTATATAACAGGCTATACCGTCAATTAGATCACAGATGTCTGAAAAAAAAATGTCCGCGATGCTGGAAACGGCCACCATGCGATCCTAGTACAAATGATCTAATAAAATGCGTCGGGTGCAATCGTGAATTTTACGGGGAAGAATGCGCACATCATCATAGTACAACCGCAGTAATGTACACGCGAGATAAAAAAGGCGTTACTCTTTGTGAAGCGGTTAAACAATGCCGCCTGTGCTTCACAACGATACATCCTTTGATGAAAAAAAAGAAACATGTATGTGGCTATAGTTTTTGTACAATATGTAAATCCGATTAGTTGCATAATCATTTATGCTACATATCGCCCGTTCGTCGAAAGAAATTTAAAGGCAATATTTATATTTTTTATGACTTCGAAACGCAGCAGTGTACGCCGATAGAAGGCGACCCTGCCACATTCGCGCACGAGCCAAACCTCTGTGTAGCTCAACGTGTCAGCACATTTTATTGAGATAACGTTTCTATAGCCGACCCGTGTGAATATTGCGGAACACACGAATTTGTATTCAAGCATAGCCCCGTATGTCAGCTTGTGGAATTAGCTATGCAGGACATCGGAGATTTTTCGCGCACAATATTAATTGCGCATAATGCGGTTTTGACGCTCAGTTCATTTTACGCTATTTAGTCAACGAAAAAAAGACGCAGATGCCTGAATTGATAATGAACGGGACGAAAATTATTACCATGCGAATCGGTAACCTCGTATTTCTCGACAGCTTAAATTACTTTCCCATGCCTCTAAGTGTGCTACCAAAAGCCTTCGGCTTAACGGGTTCTATTGCTAAAGGGGCTTTTCCCCACTTGTTCAATACACCGGAAATTCAAAATTATGTAGGAAAATTGCCAGCCATAGAATATTATTTCCCGGAAACGATGAACACTGCTGCTCGCGAGAAATTATTAATCTGGTATAAAGAATCGAATGATGCCAATTATGTGTTCGATTTTGCAAAAGATATAGTGAGCTATTGCAAGACTGATGTCACAATATTGAGAAGAGCTTGTATCGCTTTTAGACGGTTGTTTATTACCAGCGGAAATGTTTGTCCATTCGACGAAAGCACGACGATAGTTTCAGCTTGTTTTCGCGTTTTTCGAAAAAACTTTCTGAAACATTATTCAATAGGTATTATACCCACAGGGGGCTACAGATGGGCTCATAATCAATCAAAAAAAGCGGCCTCATGGCTCGTGTGGATGGAGCATTCTCTCGGTCGCCCAATAACGCACGCAGGCCGAACGCGCGAAAATAAAATATTTCAGAGTATACTGGTAGACGGGTACTACGAAACCCAGAACGCAGCGCATGTATTGCAGTTTCATGGTTGTTATTGGCACGGATGCCCTCGCTGTTTCGCAATAAATAGAGAAAGCAATCAGAACGACGATGTGTCAATGAACGAGCGTTTCGAGAGGACAATTGCTATGTCTAATAGGATCCGTACGGGCGGTTACGTACTAATCGAGATATGGGAATGCGAGAACGATCGTATGTTAGAAGCAAACGTTGAAATGAGGGAATTTGTGCGAAATCACCCACTAGTTATGTTAGAGTCTCTCAATCCACGGGACGCGTTCTTTGGTGGGCGTACGGAAAACATGGTTACACTCTACGATGTAAACGAATCAGAGCAGATACGTTATGTGGACGTTTGCTCCTTGTATCCGTATATCTGTAAATTTGGCAAGTATCCTGTTGGCCATCCAACAGTATATGTAGGTGATGAGTGTAAGGTTTTGACAGGCTCTGATAACACAGACCTGTCAAAAGTCGAAGGTCTTGTAAAATGTACTGTATTACCGCCGCGAAATCTGTATCATCCTATTCTGCCTGTACGTATGCATCATCGTTTGTTATTCGCTCTGTGTCGGAGCTGTTGCGAAAATATGAGCCAGGAAGAGTGTGTGCATGAAAATCCTGAAGAACGTATGTTTGTCGGTACATGGGTGGTAGATGAGCTGCGAAAAGCTGCCTCGTGTGGATATAAAGTGATAAGCGTTGATGAAATCTGGCAATATCAAATAACGCAATTTAAGCCCGAAACAAACGAGGGCGGTCACTTTGCTACCTATATAAATACATTTTTGAAAATCGAACAAGAAGCCATTGGTTGGCCCGAGAACTATTCCGAAGACAGTGTAGCTCAAGATCAATATATTGCTGCTTTTGAACAGTCCGAAGGCATTAAGCTGAACCGCAATGCGATAGACACAAACCCGGGATTGCGATCAGTGGCTAAGTTATGTCTCAATTCATTCTGGGGAAAATTTGGCCAGCGCGAAAACCTACCACAAACGACAATAGTGTCCTCGCGTAAGGAACTTCTGGAGTTACTGGATAGTCCTGAGTACGACGTCACAGGCATTCTGCCTGTTAATAATAAGATTTTATACGTTAGTTATACGAAAATTAACGAGGCTATTCAGCCGTCTGGCATTGCTAATGCTGTAATAGCTGCTTATACCACAGCACAAGCTCGATTGAAACTTTATAGTTACCTTGAGCACCTGGATCGTCGTGCACTCTACTGTGACACAGACTCGGTAATTTACGTGACAGACAAAAATAGACCGAATGAATACGAGTCGCCGATAGGCCAACTTTTAGGAGAACTAACGGATGAGCTGGGAACAGGGCATTATATTAAATCTTTCGTTTCCGGAGGAGCTAAATTTTATTCGTTTATAGTGTTACGTCCGGGTCTCCGCCGCTACGTTATTTTAACTATTAATAGTCGATTTTTCTTACGCATTAAATTTTTTCTTATTAGAATATCCAATGACTCGTTGTCTCGCGCTTAGCAATAAGGCAGCGCAAGAATATAAAAAAAAAGAGGAATTTATATATTATTTCTAAGTCGCATTTGCAATGCGAAACTTGTGAGACTCGAAACGGAGTCCGAGTCCCACACCGATAATTTTTATCAAACGTCGCGAAACAAAGTCGAAGACGAAACTCGCGATAGCAGTAGCGAAGTACCGAGAATGAGACGTTGCATCAGCCCGAGAGCCGTGAGATGCTGTTCCTGCACAATCAGCACTTTTAGAGGTGATGAAGGTGGGGAACGGCACTCACGATTCGCATCTCGAAGGGCAGCGCAATTAGTCTCTCTCGGGACCTCAAAACGACAGGTCAAAACGCGAATTCAAATTCCGATTGTAACGAGAATAATCGCGAAGTGCGAGTGACGTTATCTCACCGATTTACGGGAGTAACGCAAACTCTTTCCTTTGGTGTGTTTGTTTTTGTGATTTTATTGTGACTCGAGATAATCATCTTCGATTGTTTTAATAAAAATTAATAATTTCGAACCATCGTGTTGAAGTGAGTGGGGAGGAGGTTACCCTTTTCCCTTACGTTTAAGTACGCGAAGGATAAAGTGCCGAGGAGACGAGATTCCGGTACCAGCGATACGCGGTGCCGACGGCAACGATAAACCCACGAGGATCTACAACGCGAAGGATCTACAATTGTCCACTGCGACAATAGCTCAAGAGCAAAGGTACGTTAGCGATTTTCGATAAAAATTACGCGAACGTGCGCAGGTACTTGCTCCTATCCCCGGCTTGAGATTCCAAGCCCCAAACAGGAGCGCAAAACAAAAACCCTTTAGTGTGTCGCGAACATCGGCGGAAAATAACTAACGAAACCTGCCGGGACGTAACAATAGCATGCGCTCCCGATGGAACCGAAAGGGAGGTCTGTAAAGTAAAAGGGATTACACTTAATGTTAAAAACATCGCATTAATCAATTTTAAGTCAATTCGATCTTTCATTATGGGTAAACGCGAAGAACCGATTGTATTGAGCTCCGACGCTATTCACCGCACACCGTTTCATCAAGTTGTAACGCGCCCCGAAACAAAGTCGTGTAAACCATCGAGTGTCAAACGAAGACAAGATGGCAGATATGGTAGCCTGCCTTATGGCTACAAAAGTTAAATTATTTTAGAAATGTACTAGAAGTGGTAGTTATAAATAAATGATCTATAATTTAGTAAATATTCCAAGCCCTCTTTATTAGTTACAGCGCAGTAGAAAACTTGATCACTCACGCAAATGGATACGTGGTGGAAACATCCCTGGACCGCAATGATCTGCGGTCCTACAGGTTGCGGTAAGACGTATTTTGTGAAAAAGTTTTTAAAGTTCGTTACGCATATGAACAGTGTGCCATTTGAGAGAATTATTTTCTATTATTTTGAATGGCAATCAGCCTACGCCGAATATGGTAAATCAATAGAATTTCACGAGGGTCTGCCTCAATCTGCAGATTACGCTAACGATCTCCGTGCTAAACTCATAATTATTGATGATCTGATGCGCGAAGCCTCGAACAATGCGGTCGTTGATCTATTCACGAAATGTAGTCATCATAAGAATTTAAGTGTTATTTTCATAACGCAAAACTTATTTCATCAGGGTCACGGTCAACGAGATATTTCTCTGAATGCCAATTACATAGTTGTTTTGAAGAACCCTCGTGATCGTGCTCAAATACAACATCTAGCGCGTTAGATATATCCAGAAAATCCCCGATTTTTACAAGAGGCTTATCACGATGCTACTTCCGCACCGAACGGTTATCTTCTACTTGACTTGAAACAATCGACACCCGATAACTGTAGATTTCGCACGTGCATTTTTCCCGATGATCCACATCATTTCGTGTATGTGCCTCGTAAACAGATAAAAAGCAGTCGCACACAGGACGAACTTCTAGTATTGCACTTGTAATGGTCAATAACGGGTCATCAGTCAGTCTGCCGTGCATTGTGCAAAATTTTAGTCAAGTGCTGCGCAACGTCATTTTGCATAAAGAAAAGAAACTGTCCGCGTCCCGAAGCGCTTGTGAATGTGCACTTAAGGTTCTGCGCGGGAGCGCACCAACCCGTGTACATTCTACGAAAAAGTTAAAGACCTTCATTGCACTGTCAAAAGTCTATCAGTTCGACGCCTGTAATGGCACGAAACGGATCGCCTCTCTGCAAGAAGCACATTGCGATATTGCAAGTTCTTCAGCATCTCAACAAAGATCAGCGTGAGGCTGTTTTGCGTAAAGCAGACTCATCCACAATACGGTGTATTTGTGAGTGTGCACTAAACATACTTCGCGGCAATGTACCACTGAAGCCCGAGCAGAAGAAAAAATTACAGAGACATGCGCATGTTCTTCGTCGCTTAGCAGCAAAGAGAGGCTGCTGGAAAAGTAAGAAGCGATACGTTGTCCAGAGCGGTGGCTTCTTGCCACTCTTGCTGGCTCCTATATTAGGCACAGTTCTGTCAAACTTGATAGGAAGATAATGGAGCATACAAGAAAAATGGTGCTTGTGCCTGAAGAAAACCTACCGCAACTGAGTGCACAAAATCAGAGGCAAGTCATTTTTAACAAACCTACGGTATCACCCCAAGTGCGAGCTTTTGGCGCTACCTTGAGCAGACTGGATACGGAAATGAATGATATTTTGAAGTGTAATACAGTAAAACCTCTGCATTAGTGCCCTCGATATTAGTCCAACCTCGACAATAGTCCAAGCCGAACCTCTACAATAGTCCAGAGGCTCCGCCTACCTGCTACCTACACAAAGCAACTAATCCTAGCGTCTGTGTGCACGGCTGTGCGCCGCCGCCGAATTCAAATTTATAACGTTATGCCTACATAGTGTAGTCTTCAATCCGTGCCAGTCGATATTTTTGTTTACACTTTCAAAAAAATTTGCTAAATATATAATATACCAGTAGTAGAAGTTATTATGCATAAACTTGTACATTAAATTTAATGATTATGCATAAAAACATCCAGTACCAAACCATTGAATTAACAAATTTTTTTTACAGCGTACCAGTACAGACCTTTCAATGTGCTTCGTTCGTAAACAATAACAATAAAGAGTATACATGAGAAAAGACGCTAGTGAATAATAAATTAATTATTCCTGTGCGGTATAGTGATTTGAACACTAGTTTTATAGGTTTATAGCGATTTACATAGTTAATTTTTAAAGATATGTATAGCTTTATTGTTTGCAAGTCTAGGGCAATTTTTAGTAAGTCCATCGTCGATGATGAATAATAAAGGTATGATTTGGATACGGTATTTTAATCGTTACTATGACTGCTGTATTTTATAAAAACAAATAACTCGACATAACGGAACATACTTTATGATACGCTGTGAATATTTTATTGTTAAGAACGTAGTGGTGCATAATCCGTGATAACCGTTACGAACTCCTAATAGCCGCATAGATGACAGGTACTGGTGGGTGAGCCCCCACCCCACAATATCTACATTCGAGTCAAGATTGGCAAAAGTATTAATACCGTGGGTAATGACAGATCGTCCTCATTCGATTTCGAAACGTGATTGAGTTACGAGCGAAATTGATATAACCATACTGCATATAACCTCGAGTGATATTTGACTTGCTACAAAATATTTTGTGGCACTGTCTGTCTAACGAAGAAAAGTGAAAAAAAAATGAACACCGAAGTGCCGAAAGTGTGAAACGTCTGCATTCTTCGACTTCGTATATCTAACTCTATATCTAAAAAATTGTACATCTAAAAAATTCTATATCTATTCTATCCTATCCTATTCTGTTCTATTCTATTCTATCTATTCTATTCTATTCTATTGTTCTATTCTATTCTAATTCTATATCTATTCTATTCTATCTTCTATTCTATATTAGTAAAATATTCAATTCTATATTCTTCTAAATTCGAAAAATGGCGACGCGCAGAAAAAGAACAGATTTATCATTTGATCAGAAAGAAACAATTATTAAGCGATTAAAATCTGGCGAACATGAAAATCAACTTGCAAAGGAGTTTGGTGTCTGCAAGAGGACTATTCGCAGAATTCAGTGTAATAAGGAGAATTTGGAAACAAAGATTGCCAATTTAACTGCCACGCATAAGAGCAAATCTCAAAAAAGAGTTGTTGCCGCTGAGACCAGCGTTTTTGAGAAAGCACTCTTGACTTGGTTTTTGCAATAGCGCAGCTTAAATGAGTCAGTCTCTGGTCCCATTCTACAAGAAAAAGCGATTTCGCTGAATACAAAACTAGGTGGATCCGAAGATTTTAAAGCTAGTAATGGTTGGCTCGAGAAATTTAAAAAACGCCATGGCATACACGTTCTGTCAGTGCAAGGCGAAAAACTCTCCTGCGATACTACAGCGAGCCGCGAATTTTGTGCTAACTTTAAATCGATTATCGCCGAGAAAAATTACGACTTGGCGGAAATTTACAATGCCGATGAAACAGGCCTCTACTGGAAGTCCATGCCGAATAAAACGCTAGCAGCACGAGATGAAGTTTCTGCACCAGGACGAAAGGAGCCGAAGGACAGAGTTACAGTGCTAGTGTGTGCGAATGCTGACGGAAGCGATAAGGTGCCACTCTTTGTGATTGGTAAATCGCAAAAGCCACGGTGCTTTAAAAATATTGCGAATTTACCAGTCGTATACGCTGGACAAAAGAGCGCATGGATGGATCGAGCGCTATTCACCTTCTGGTACTCAACGGTTTTTGTACCTCACGTCCGTGAGAATATGTTAAAAAAATACGGAGAAGTAAAAAAAGTACTGCTTCTGCTCGACAACGCTCCATCGCATCCATCAGTCGACCATCTGAACGCAATTGATGAGAATTTTCAGGTAAGTTTATCATTGTTTATGATATATATAAACGTATATATTTAAAATATTTTCAAAAACGGAATAATAATTAAATATTTATATATTTATGATTTGTTACAGGTGATGTATTTGCCACCGAATGTGACTGCTTTGATCCAACCGATGGATCAAGGGGTAATCGAAAAGATGAAAAGGATGTATCGTGGAAACATCCTAAGAGAGTTACTCGCCAGTGAAGATGAAAATGCAGTATCAAGTTTCATCAAAGGACTGAATATGACTGACTGCTGTATGAAAATCGCCAGCGCCTGGGATATGCTGTTGAAGGAAAATTTGTCGAATGCGTGGAACAAGCTGCTTCGGGGGGACGATTCGACAAATGAATGCCTTGTTCGTTCGGAAAACGTAGAGGATCTATTACACTTGGTGCGTAGAGTTCCTGGCTATGAAGACTCGACTGTGGACAGGATTGCTCCGTGGTTATCGAGTGATCGTGACTTGGGCTGGCAAATATTGACAGACGATGAAATACTCGAAAGGTACTGTATTGCCCCATACTTATTCTCGCTTATAAACGTATTTATTATAACTGTAATTTATAGAATATTAAATTTTCATTGCCTTTGTAATTACAGGTTCGAGATAGAAGACGAGAACGCAATAGACATTGGAATAAATGATAATTGTACACCGGAGTCCAATGATGAAGATGAAGATGAGGATGAAGTTGTCAATACGTCGCCAGAGGAAGCTCTAGCTGCCTTGACAACGTATCAAAAATGGGTTCAATCTCATTGGGACTGTCAAAAAAATCATTCAATGCAGTTAGAAGAAATGCGATTTATCACAACCGAAATAATGTGGAGATCAAAAGCCGATTTTAGTTATACCGACTGAAAAGTTTAATAATATATTAATCAATAATTATAATAAAAATATTGATATTCTTTGTATTGCTATTATTATTATAATTTTAAATATATTATTGTAATAACTTCAAAAATGTAATATGATATAAAATTAAAATATATTATTATAACAACTAATTTGTATTTTATTAATAAACATTACTTTTACTCTATATCTGTTATACCGTGACGCACTAGACTAAAGGTAATCTAGCATTTTTTACAACGATTCAATTACCTGCATTGGTATAGATTTTCTGACAAAGTATCTGTGTCGATTTGGATGCAGTAAAATAAAAATTCTTGAAATGCGAAGGAAAGTTGAAAAAATACCCGGGTGCCTGTTTAGAGTCGTACAGCCCTGTACCGACAGGGCCCTATTTAACATAGCTCGTCCCTGACAGATGTTCGCTCATTGGCTGCGGAGCGAAAGCAGAGTTACGCCTATTTTTGGACTATTAGAGAGGTTCCGAAATAGCGCTTGGACTAATGCAGAGGTTTTACTGTACTTACAAGGATGATAGGGAAAAGTGGTCTGCATATTTGACTGTATTGCAGAGCTATCTTCATTTTGCTGACAGCGAGCGAGCTCAGCAATACCGGAATCTGGTCGTAGAACAAAAAGAGATACCTGCGCAGAGCTGTGAAAAGAAAAAGAAATCGATGCACATGCATGATTCTATCATAATCGAAAGTATACCAGCAAAATATCGCACTAAAGCAAAACTTTTATTGCGTCGTCTGCACGACGTGCCTGAATCGAATTTTGCGTGGGATTCTGCGGGCGTTGTTTCCATTAGTGGAAAGCCAATCAAAGAGTCGAATATTGTTGATCTTGTGAACGATGCGATGCGAGCAAGAAAAGCCCCTAAACCGATGGGCCGAAAAGCGTTTGCCCGATTTTTGAGAGAGATACAAGCACCTCGAGAATTTGTGGGGAATGAGGAGCTGCGGGCTGAATCCCGAGCCAATTCAACATTGCAACCCCTCGATAGTGGCGACAACAGTGGCACAGGCGGAGGCGTGGGTGATAACGAAGAGGAGGAGGGGGAAGAAGAAGAGGGCATCAGCGATATAGACCCTGATTTTTTCAGTGACCCATATCAATCTGGCCGCAGTGGTGGGAGTGATAGCAGCAGACCTAGTCCCCTTCGTAAATCAAAGCGTCGTGTACAATATGGGGGATCTGGATATAAAATTAGGCGTGTAACCTGGTCAAACCTCAAATTATAATCATGAAAATATTAGAAAAAGCCTATTTTGATCCATCCCATCCCGCATCGTTTTCGGGTGCCACTAATCTATTACGTTTGGCCCATAAGAAAAAAATTAATGATAAAAGAGCGCTACGGTGGTTGGAGGCTCAGGAAGCGTTCACCAGACACAAGCCTGTAAAACGGCGCTTTCCCCGACGTTTCTATAATGTACGAAATATTGACGATGTTTGGGAAGCTGATCTCGTCGATCTTCGCTCGCCCAAGGATTACAATGACGACTTTGTCTATCTTCTCGTAGTCATAGATGTTCTCAGCAAATACGCCTGGCTTGAACCTCTGCGTGATAAGACTGCTTCGTCAGTGGCTAAAGCGTTTATGCGCATTTTATCACAGAGCAAAGGAAGATCGCCTATCTGCCTTCAATCGGATAAAGGTAAAGAATTTACCGGTACTGCATTTCAAACTTTACTGCAGAAAAAGAATATCACATTTCGAACAGCGCAAAATCCTGATATAAAAGCCTCTATTGCAGAAAGATTCAATAGAACATTGAAGGAAAGGATGTGGCGTTTTTTTACGTATTCCAGGCAAAAGCGATATATCGATGTTCTGCAAAATATTGTTTCGGCATACAATCACGCACAACATAGTAGGATAAAAATGGCTCCTACAGATGTAACGCTCGTTACAGCCGCTAGGGCGCGATCTAATCTATTAAAACGCTATGATATAAAGCCTGAGCATCAAAAGCCTCCTAAATATCAAATAGGAGATACTGTACGTATCAGTAGTGCAAAAGCAGCCTTTGCAAAAGGTTACGAAAGTGGTTGGAGTAGTGAAGTCTTCAAAATACATCGTATATCGAATAGCTGTTGGCCTACAGTGTACATCTTACGCGATCTTCAAAACGAAGATATCGACGGCATCTTTTACGAGGCTGAATTATCGCAAAAAATCATCCAGAATGAAAGACAAGTTTTATATTGTACTGCCTAGCAATAGTAGCATGGCATATTATCCCGATAACACAACAACGCACTACACTACTCACTTATCGCAGTACGTGACTTTGCACGGTAATTGGGCCGTTTCATTAGCTGAAATTCATATACCTATGACCATTTTACATGTCCCTCCTGAGGGAGAACGGAACTTTATCATCGTAGTCGCGAATGCTGTAACACCTGCTTCTGGCGCAGCCTCAGATTTTAAAGAAGATCGTGATTGTGTACCGTCGGGAAACTATCAAAATATAGATTCGCTGCTTGAAGCTGTTAACGAAATTTCGTGTGTCAAAGGTCACTTAACATTTCATTGTGGGAGTAACGGTTACGTTACGGCAGAGACTATTTGTCATAAGTGTACGGGCCTAGAACATGCATTTTTATTTTCGCCTGAATTAAATAAAATTTTAGGTTACTCACATAGTCAGGCCATTGTAGTCCAAAGTGGTACCACGTACGCTGCTCAAAGACCAGCAAGTCTCATCAACGGCGTACCAAATATGTTTTTCGTTTATACCGATATCTGTGAACCTTATATAACAGGTGATGTTCATACGCCTCTGCTCCGAGTCGTACCATCAGCAGCCGCTGACAATTCTAATTTTGGGTCCATGAAAATTAGATGCTTTTCACCACAGCGCTATGTGCCTCTATTGCGCACTAACTTTCAAACTATAACTATTGATATATGGACGAATTCGGCGAACCAATCCCATTTGAGTACGGGACTTTGACGGTGATACTACACTTCAAACGTACCGATTAATAGAATGGATATCTACAGTGATTACTTTGATGCACAGGCAGGGGGCGGTGCACGGACAGGTGACGGTGGTATCAGCAATGCATACGTGGGATCACCAAATCAGCGTGGACAAGATATCGGTAGTTTTCTTGGTGGGCTCTTCAGACGTATTATACCTCTCTTAAAGCAGGGGGCACGCACCGTCGGTAAAGAGGCACTACGTGCAGGAGTTAATGTAGCTAGTGATGTATTGGATTCTGGTATGCATCCACGAGAAGCTTTTAAAACACGCCTGCGCGAATCAGGTCAAACCCTAAAACGAAAGGCAGAGGAAAAAATTGATACTCTTATGAAAGGTTCTGGGTATAAAGGGGCTAGACTTAATAATTTGATGCATTCCGCCGGTGGACGCACGTCTCGGCGCATCGACTCGAAAAAACGAAAGAAATCGACAGTGAGGAGAAAACGTTCGAGAAAAGCGAATAAGAAGAAGAAGGAGAAGAAACCTGTGACACGAAAATTGGGAGTCGGTATAGAGAAAAAAAAGAGGAAGAAGGTGCGGTCCGTGGCTGATATTTTTGCCTTGACAAAAAAATGGCTTTTTTACATGCCCATTCGTGAGAATGTATGAAGTCGGAACTTGAACTATTTACGTTACCCCCTACTCAAACGACTATTGAGGGAACGCAATGGGTATACTATAAACCAATTTCATCACTGACCGATGATTCGCCTATCGAGTTCGTGGTACCAGGACACGGAGATGAGTATATTGACTTAGCCCATACTATGTTGAGTTTGCGTGTTGAAATACCAAAGACAACCTCAAAAGAGGAGCAGGTTAAAGTGGACCCTATCAATAATCTATTACATTCGATGTTCAATCAGGTAGATGTATACTTGAATCAGAAACTTGTATCACCTCCTAACAACGCTTATGCGTATAGGGCTTATATTGAAATACTTTTGAATTATGGTCAAGGCGCAAAGGCCTCTCATCTTACGAGTGTTCTATGGTACTCAGACACGGCTGGTAAAATGGACGACTTGAATGACGGCAATGCAGGGCTTAAAGCCCGTAGTCATTTTCTAAGCGACGGCAAAACAGTCGATCTTCTTGGGCACCTTCACTGCGATATTTTTAATCAGGACAGATTCTTGCTGAACGGTATTGAAATGCGGTTGCGCCTCGTGCGCACCAGTGACGCGTTTTGCCTCATGATCACCTCGAAAAATAGCAAGATCCGTATTATTGTAAGTTATAGCCATATCAATGCATGCTGGTGTACATGGGGACACTTTGGATAATGTTATACGTGGTCAATTGCCCAAGCGCATAATTATTAGCTTCGTGGATAATAAAGCCTTCAATGGTGACCGCACACTAAACCCATTTAATTTTCAAAATTATGAGATCAACTATCTCTCTTTATACGCTGACGGTATTCAGATACCCTCGATAGCTCTACAGCCGGACTTTACCGTTACCGCTCTATATGTAGATGCTTATCATACGTTGTTCTCAGGCACGGGCATTCATTTCCTCAATCAGGGCAACTGTGTATCACGCTCATCTTATCCGTGGGGGTACTGTTTTTTCGCATTTGACCTTACACCTTACCTTTCAGCAAACAATAACAGTCATTGGAATCTGGTGAAACACGGTAGTGTTAGAATAGAAGTACGATTCAAGGAGTTTCTAACTTCGACAGTTAACTGCATCGTATATGCTGAATATGATAATGTATTGGAAATCGACTCGTCCCGTCAGGTTATTGTAGATTTCAGCGGCTAAGCTATACTCGCTGCTTCTTCAGTTAACATTGAGAGCCCGAAGCATCAAGATGTCGCGCGAATCCATGAGTGTTGTAATTGATATACAAGGCGTAAAAGATCAATTTAATAACTTTTTGCCTAAAGAAGTTGCAGTTGTTACGGTTGTTATGTCCTGACGTAACTCTCTCTCTATTTTTTTATTAATAATACTTTTCGCAACTCACATTTCTGCTTATTTTCTTACTATTTGAAAGCCTGTTTCCCTCAAAAATAATTCCTACATTCCACGAAAATTCCAACATTATTAGTTCTCATTAAACTCATAAAAAGAATGATTTCTCTCTCCAGTCGCTGAGCGATATTTCAGGAATGAATCTCCTCTGGAAATATTTCCAATGAGATTCAAATATTCATTGTGTAAATTAAAATTAAATGGGTAAAAGATGGAACATAGAAATATCCAGCACACGAGATAGATGCAGACAGAGGCTTGAATCCCCCTCGACACATGCACTACCCTCGGTGAAACAGCGAACTCCGCTGCCGACGTCGATACGGTCGACCACGGCATCGACCCACGGAGTATAGATCCGAGCTTTTACCCTGCGGGCAGACCATTAGAATTTTTCTAACTGAATACTCTAATGGGCTTCCATCGTAAAAAAGGGAACCTACATTACCTTATGTATGGAAGTTAACCCTGACCATCGACATAGTTTCGGTATTTTAACACCGTACAACGTCGCAATGTATCTCTGAATATATGGGTCGCGCGACCGAGAGACAAACACCCCGTGTATCATTTAACCATTCATCATCATAATGAAATAATTTCTTCACCAACAATTCTAAAATACGTTTCATACTTCCACACGCTTTCTAACTTTTAACGATAAATAATAAAAATGATCAATTAAAATCTGTCAGCCGTTTAATAAAATATAATATGAATTGAATCAAAAATAATAAAATTGTCCAGGATGATAGGGAAATTAATCGACACAATCTGTCAACAAACGCAATCAATAGATATAAATTCGAAACGACAAACATTCAAAATCATAGGAATAAAAATTTGGTATAATTTATGGATAAATACTATCAACACCCCGTAACAGATTATAAGCGAATAAAGGCCAGATAATAAATCACGTAGAGCCATGAGAAACCGATACGAATGAGCGCCACGAACTTCACAAGGCACGTTATTGTCGCAGTTAATTTCCATAAATAAAATGCGACGATTGAAAGAAAGGAAAAATGGTCGAATTTCAAGAGATAACAAACTAGTGAAACAAAAAACCGCGTTACAAAAACTAAACATTTAAGGAAGGACAGTCGTAAAACTTTTATGACCCACCTAGCCAAACGCGATAGTTCGTAGTATGCAACACGAGTGTGCCCCGACGGTGACTCATAAGGGCGAACGTCTCGGGCGCCGAGCGAGAAGATGCAATCCACTTAAAAATATTTACGCTCCAAGCGCAAAGAAATGGCTCCCTACGATCGGGAGAATAAAATAATAACAGTTTAATTACATGAACATTTTAAGGAAGATCCCCGCTATAAGTTATAACTATTATTCTTCCCATTATGGTTACCGTTTAAGCAGGGATTAAGAGTAAAGATTTACTTCCGTGATTGCGTTTTCTCGACTTATGGTGAAAAATTTATAAATTAATAATTATACCAAATTAATCGGAAACTTTCCACTATTCTAACGGCGTTGTTATTTTTCCGGAATTATTTGCCGTTTGCGAGAAATCCATGACACTAGTGGCAACGAAATATTTGCAACAGAAAACGTATGCCGCGTGTAAGAAATCGGGCTCCCCTCGATTTACAGTGCAAAATATCAAATCGCGGTTTATATCAAAATATTTAGAGACAATCCACCTTCAACATAGAATAGTTATTTTTCCGATATCGCTTAATGTATGATCAGGACACGCCGTGAAAGACAGAAATTAAGTTAGTATAGGCGAGCGGAAAAGATAAAAGGGGGCCCGGGCAAAGCCATGAGTTGCGTAAGCCGAGCCGCATAATGCCAAGGCTAATTCACGGCGATAGGGGAAGATCTAGCAGGTACACCAAAAGAGGGGAATTACACAGCTCGCCCGGGCAAACGTAACAGTAGTTCCGGAATGTCCATATAAGGGAATAAGATGATCAGACGACGCTGCTACCAGGCACATGCAATAACTGTTGCGCGGTTCTAAGGGGGGCAACGCCCAAAGATATCGGCCCAGTTATGCCACAGATACCTCGGAATATCAGGAAAATGTTATTAGCATATAATAAAATAATTTGTACAAGAGCCGAGAAGTATTGTATCCTTCAGGTGTATAATATTATGACATCCAACATTTAAAAGGTGATAATGTTATTAGAATTATTGCTGGTAAAAATATATGTATTTCTCGACTCTTACCACCGGTTTCTGAATACGTACACATATAGGAGAATTTTACGAACAACAACTATTACTTTTTTCTGTCTCTTATACATTAAGAATATCAAATATTAATTATAACAATTATTTAGTTATTAGTATTAAAATTACAATCTAATCAGGCAAATAATTAGGTTTAAGGAAGGAAATGAAATTCGACGGAAAATGGATAAATCTACCATTAATTAACAATAAGAATGAAAGACAAATCAACGAATCTCGAACAAGCCGAGAGGAGAATAGCGAGGGGCAACGTTACTCATCAGGGGAGTATAAGGCCCGGGCATATTTGAGGGAGGGATTTTCTTCCCCCTCTGGATCCCATTTCTCTAGCATATAAGAGGCCGCGGAAAAAGGGTTCGACAGTGACCACCAGCAGAGAGTAGAGACCAGGAGCAGCAGAAGAAGTAAGAGAGTAGAAAGAGAGACGGAGGCGCCTAAGAGCGAGCGCGCGATCGGTGCATCCGATCGGTAGTCCGGTGTTCCGGCTAGGCGGCGAGAGAGATAGAGCTAGAGGCCGCGATCTTTGTTAACCACCATACTATGTTGTACGCCACCTTCTGCGGCGTACCTTTTTCCGCTCGTCGGCCTGGCGACCTAAAAACAGAAAGAAAAGAAAAAACAATTAATATATTATTTTACGCTTAATATTACTTACCGCGATACTTCATCGTCCTCCGGTGTCGTCGTCCCTCGGCGTCGCTCTCCGGCGAAGTCCCTCGGCGTCGTTCCTCGGCGTAGTCCTCCGGCGAAGTCCCTCGGCGTCGTCCCTCGGCGTAGTCCCGGGCGAGGTCCTCCGGCGTCGTTCCTCGTCAAGGCTCATCATCGCCCTTCGGCGATGATCCCCGACGTCGTCCCTCGTTGGCGATCCCCATCGTCGCCTCTTCGGCAACAATCTCCAACGTCGTCCCTTGGCGATCTGGCACAAAAAAACATAAAATATTAGGAAAAAATAGAATATTACCAGCGAACCATTAGAATCACACTTACCATCTCAGAAGAGTGGCTGCGATGACCAAAAATCCCACGACGATCCATCGACGACTCCCTTCGACGACAAATCCTTCTACGCCGAAGTTCCCCGCTGCGCTGGGAGAAAAAAACCCAAAAAAATCGTCGATCACACACACTGTCAATTAGCATGTAACATTTAGAATTACGTACTGTATTAATTTATCGATCGGGAACTCTCGGAATCCCGAGTCCCCGATCGCTTCGCGCGAAATCCCGGAACTTCGATTATTTTCACCGTTATAATTATTTAACACTATACCCAGCACATCACAATAACTCCGCGAATAATTAAAACACTTTTTGTTCAACTTTCACGCGCGTCCGGGATTTCTCTTACGAGAAATAAACGAAAAACTCTGACACCGGGAAACGTCAAGTACATCGCGAGAGGTTAAACCCGCAACTCTCGCGATGCCCCCGAGCTCCGCCGCCCGCCGCGCGATTCACTCGGAACTTAGTTCCGACTCGACCGCTAGGTGGCGATTTCGCCAAAGTTTCGCGTGAATGAAACATCACCCGCTAGCTACTTAAGCCGCGCGATTTCGATGTACAGGATCATTCGGGATTGTGCTGCCCGTATAAACGCACCGTTTTTGGAGGCTCACTGCAAAGTGATGCAAACTTCTCAAGGCTGGAAATAAAGACTCGTTAATATAATTTTATATAAACGCAGTTTCGAAAAATTTCTTCCCTAGGTTCCCCAAGCGTCGTTCTTACGACGAGCTTCGAACTCTTCGCCGTTTTCACGGCGCAACTCGCAAATTCATCGTTCTCACGACGCCATTCGCAACTCGTCGTTCTCACGACGAGCATCAACCTCCCACCGAACAGGTGGCCAGCGGTCTCCACAGAACTCGTCGTTTTCACGACGAATACCAAGACTCCACCGAATAGGTGGCCAGCGGTCTCCACAGAACTCGTCGTTTTCACGACGAGTACCACGACTCCACCGAATAGGTGGCCAGCAGTCGAAACCCTTGACACATCGAGGATTCCTCGCCGGAGACAGCCCTCTACGGGACTTCGCCGCGGGAACCCGCAACGCTTCGCCGCTTTCACGGTGCTATTCGCATACTCGTCGTTTTCACGACGAGTCCCGAGATCCCACCGAATAGGTGGCCAGCGATCTTCGCAGAATTCGTCGTCTTCACGACAAACTCCGGGACCCCACCAAATAGGTGGCCAGTCGTCGAGAATTCTCGACACACCGAGGACTTCTTCCCGGAGACAGTCCTCTACGGGACTTCACCGCGGGAACCCGCAACTCTTCGCCGTTTTCACGGCGCTTTCGCAAACTCGTCGTTTTCACGACGAGCAGCGAGATTCCACCGCATAGGTGGTCCCCGGCCGAGCATCTTCATCGCGGCTGAGGGATTTCTTCACGGAGGTCTTTCTTCCCCAGCGCATCTCCACATCGAGCAAATATCTCGGCCGAGGTTTCGCGCCAAGGAACCCCGATGGCTCGAACAGCCAATCCCTGGACAGGGATCCCCTACTGCTATAGGATTGGCCCGCTGATGGGCCTCCAGCCGGGATATAAGGAGGGCCGCTGGCTCGACTAGATTCATTCGGCTTCGCACAGTCCTAGGTGCAACATCGCTCCCCGCGATCTCCACTGATAAAGTGCTCCATTCTCCACTGATAAAGTGCTCCGTTCTTCACTGTTAAAGTGATTCGTCTCCACTGCTAAAGTGAATCCTTCCGCACTGTTAAAGTGCTCTCCTTCCACACCGATAAGGAGACTCGTCCTCCACTGCTAAAGTGGCCAGCCGCGTCGCGAAAGAATCGTGTTCTTTTTTTTCTTTTCTTTACTTCGTCCACCGGCCGAGCGGATCCCGTGGTCGAAGACGAATCCTTCATACCTCCGACGAAAGGAGAGACGGGCAGCGCGAGACGCCTTCATAAGCGTCACGTGGCACCGACGCGATCCTCGCCTTCGCCGCGCACCACTACCGGATCACACGGAATTTTTCATACTACCGCGCTACGCGGACGCGATTCGCGATGCGAATAACAACCCCGACGATAAAGAGAACCTAGTTCCACACATCCCGCCGGCTTCTCCGGACCCCGAGGATCCCGCGATCACCCATTCGAATTCGGGCTCGTCCCCGTACCTCGACGCAACCCTCAGTTACCGCGACGCCGAATTCGAGACGCTGTACGCCGAACTTGCCGAGGAAATCGAGAGACCGGGTCTCCTCTTCGTCTCGACCGAGGCGTATACGCCAACGCGACCCCCGTTAACAGCTCGCACAGTGCATGCCCCTTCGAGCCCCTTCCCGGCGAACGCCATCGATACTTACGCACCGTTGCGTATTCCAACGAAACCGCAGGTACCATTCGTACCCCCTCCGTCGAAGAAACGCCGAATTAGCCTTCCGGAAGGCAAACGCGAGACACCCGGTCCTTCCGCATCCCATCTTCAACGCTCCATCAGTGAGATCACGGGGAGGATAAACAGGCCTCGCGTTCGTAGCGTGGTGGTAATTCCGCCACCTGCACGTGCCCCAAGGCATTAAGCCGAGGGACATACGTAGCTGGAATTTCTTCCTGCGCACCTACCGAGGCCTTTACGTAACACGGACTTCACGTCCATCGATTTTTTAGTGCCCCTCACGGGGCCAAAATCTTTCGAAAACAAAATAATTCTTTCAGGTATCCCCATTGACCAGTGGCCAACAATACTATTTCAGGTACTCCACTGACCAGTGGCCAGCAATTCCAAGAAATCTCTCAGACCCCTCCCCCCCCCGCGCCCTTGTTGCTCGCGCCTACGCCGCGGGTAATAACTAGAGTAGGATCGCGGGTCCGTTGAGACGACGAATGAAATAGAGCAACTCTCCTATTGGAGAATTTTGTTTATAATATCTTCCATCTCCAAAAATTGTATTCATTCTTGAGGTAACCAGAGTTTTCTTGGATTAGCTTCGTACAGTAAATTGTCACTCTCAATTTACCCGTTGGAAAAAAATCATCTCTCGTTTCAAACATCCAGAATCTTCATTTACTAGATTTTTAGAAGAAATCTCTGTTCGAATCGTTTTTTCCAACAACTCATTGTACTCTCCGAAGATCGCATTCTTGTCCTTTTGAATTTGCCTGAATTATTTTATTTGAATAAATTCTGAATATTACGGCATAATTGGCTCGAAATCCGTGTTAAACCACCCGTTTCATCGCATCGACCATCATTGAAACTACCACCATCGAAACAAACATCGTAAGTACAATTTAATTCAATTCTTTGATATAGTTACAATTGGAAATGTGTGCAATATCCTCTGTTACTCGAACTCCTCAATAATTCGCATTGCCGTCGCCAGACAACATTTTACATCACTCATCGAAACATTATTCAGTTTGAAATCAACACCATATATATATTGCAGTGAAATAATTCCTCATAATTCAAATCATCGATGAATCGTCAATTTAATTACGCAACAGATAAAGAAATTTTATAATACCTCTAAGACAAGTCAACGAATAGCATTCCAAGCCCTGTCCTTAGTAAATTTCCTCACGGTTAGACTAAAAAATGGGCAGTTGCGCCGATAATTGATGCCAGGAGTGGTAAAGGAGGGAGAGATCTCTCTTGACCAGCGCGTATTCAATCGTACTCGACGCAACCTCGCGTTAAAATTCGGGTGAAATAGAAACACCCACATTTTTGACGTGACAAATTTTTGGGGTCTCGTCCGGGATCTATGGAATGCTTGCTTTATTAAATTGAGTTTTATAACAATCCACGGATAAAATTTAAAACGATTTCTCTTGGAATCACAACATACATACACGCACACACGCATACACGACAAAAAAAAAGGGAAGTGTGGAAAATAAGTAACGATTTTTATTACAAAGGAGAATTAATTCCATATAAGGAATTTATACAACTGTATTCTTGTATTTTCGAAGCGCTACGTTAGTACGAACTGTAACCTTTTATAACCTTGACTGGAAACTGGGATCTACGCGGTTCGCCACGTAGTCCCACTCAAAAACCCTTTCCTTACGTCGCCGCGCAGTTCGCTGCAGAGCTACACTCTCCTACCTAAACCCCGGTTCGTGCGGCGTTGGCGTTAACTTGCAGCAAATAAGCTCAAGGGTCGATAGTTGTTGATAATTTATATAAAAATGGGCAAATTGCATTTTAAAGTCATTATGCCATTGCGTTAATGTGAGCCGTAACCTTCAATAACCTTTACTGGAAACTGGGAATTACGCGGCTCGCCACGTACTCTCACTCAAAAACCCCTTTCCTTTGTCGCCGAGCGGTTCGCTGCAAAGCCACACTCCTGTCTAAACCCCGGCTCATATAACGACAATTGGTAATTGTTAAATTCAAATAGTATGGTACGGCTGCGCTAGTACGAACTGTAACCTATATAACCTTGACTGGAAACTGGGATTTACGCGGCTCGCCACGTAGTCCCACTCAAAAAACCCTTTCCTTACGTCGCCGCGCAGTTCGCTGCAGAGCTACACACTCCTGTCTAAACCCCGGTTCATATAACGACAATTGGGAATTATTGCATTTAAATATTATGGTACGACTACGTTAATGCAAACTGTAACCTATATAACCTTGACTGGAAACTGGGATCTGCGCGGTTCGCCACGCAATCTCACTCGAAAAAAACCTTTCCTTGCGTCGTCGCGCAGTTTGCTGCAAAGCCACGTTCCTACCTGAACCCCAGTTTGTATAGCGATAGTTTGGAATTTTGCATCTCTTTGCAAGAGTTTGAATTCGCGTCATTTAATTTTGCTTTATTATTGGATTGTAATAATCGTTTCTTATGGATACACAAGGATTACGAGCGAGAAATAATAATTCACAGGGATCACACGAACACTGCGTAACCCTAAGAGAATCTCGACGAGACAAACGGGCTTTGGAAAATAATAAAGAAAATATTGCACCACAATTCATTTACACATTGAAACCAATCGAATACACTGCAATACCTTGTAACGGGGGATTCGTCGGAGGCTTATTTTCGAAAGGGACAACGGGAGAAATAAATGATCGAAGGCGGTGCGGGGATTAATAACCAAGAAATGGAGTTTATTATAAATTCAACAAGAAAAGAAAAAAATACAAACGGAAAAAAATGAAAAAAGAAAGTATAAGAATTAATGAACTGTCGCAAAAGAACTAAAAAAAAAACAAATGACATCGAATGACTGAACTGAACCAAATAACTCGGCAGTAGTATACGACTAAAGTTTCCGCAAGTTAATACTCCGATAACAGATCGCTAGTCGCAATATAGCGGCAGCAATAAAGGGTGGCGAGGGGGAGGGTCGGACGAGAATTATCACGGAGTTAACCACGAGGCAATCCGCCACGCGTATGCACTCGTGGTATGGCAAAAAGGAGACGACGGGGCTGTAGAATCTTTATTCGGCAATGAAACGGATAACTTACTGGAAAGTTTCCGGTAAGTTACGGGGCGGCGAAAAGAAATTATTACGGAGGGAAATCTATGCGTAGAGCGAGGGAAAAAGAAAGAAAGAAAAAAAATTAAGCGATTACTGTGAACACTAGGGAAAAGGGCTCGAGCTGATGGACGATATTAATTTTGGGCGCCAGTTACCTTTGCACGGGGTAACGCCGTTTACACGGGGGGGGGGGGGGGGGGGGGGGGGGGGGGGGACTATGAATATTCGAAGTGCCGGCTATTCAACGGGACGTCTTAGATCGCAGGGGAGGGTTAACCGATCTTTCGGCTCAGAATTTAATCCTTCGGCTGTTCTGGGACGACTAATTACTGGTTACAAGGCAATGGGAATGACGGGGCGAGCACACGGGGGGATTTCTTCGATAGATTAGCACGAGTAGTAGTGTACAGGTATAGGGAGACAGGATTTACCCCCTCCACGCGGCCACTGGCGCCAACCCCCACCACCGCCGTCTACCCCCACCCCTCTCCCCCACCCCCACTGTCTACCCCCACTCCTTCCCCCACCACCTGTGGTCCCCTCCCCACCCCCTAGGGCCCTTTAAGCCACGCCCCCTGAGTTATAGGGAGCCAATGAGAGAGAGGCTGGGAAAATCTCTGGACCGTGATTGGTCGTCTCATTTTCCCCGAGCCGTGATTGGCTGACTAGAAATTCCCCGAGCTCTTATTGGCCGAATGATTTTCCATGGCGCCCTCTATAAATTTCCATTGCCTTTTCTGTACTAGTATTATTCCAAGCATTCGCTTAATAACGATTGGACGTCCGATTTTTCCGATGTTTTGGTTGGTCGAAGAATTTTTCCAAAGCGCCCTCTAAGAGTTACCGACTTCTTTTTAATACGAATATATTCTGCAGTCGGTAAAACGGGATTCAGTCGGATCCTTATGATGGTAATTCGAAGCGGGTAAAAATAAATCGGCGTTTTAAGTATATCAAATTATTATTCAGTAGCTTAGACGTTCTGTACAATCCATCCCCTCCCATGTCTCATCCTCCCAGACTAACGAAAGTTTGCAATGTACGGTTAACGAAACATAAAATACTTATTCATACATGGTTATCATATAAGTAAGGGCAAGTGACGCAAAGTGAAGACCGACGAGAAATAATCTTAAATCTACTTATAATAATGAATACAATGAGAATCGGTATAATTAATAATACTGGATCGACGAAATTGACTACCAATCGGTAGAGTTACTGTTACATATGATTATACGCATGGTCTGATGTCTGTTAATAGCATATCCAAAACAGTAAAAGGATATGTATACGATTAAGCGACTATTGATTCGCACTTTTCTTATTCTTCATAAGGTATTTTTTCATCTCGTTCACGATGAAAGGGATACCCAGTACCGTCAGTTCAAGGAAGACAATGCCAAACGTGAGATCGATAAACGACGGGTCCAATCGGCGTTTAACAGCTTCTTTCAATAACTTGAAATTATTTTTTATCAAATCTTTGACACGTGAACTGTCTATCTTTTCCGGCATCTCCATCGGCGGGATGTACATCAGTAATTCGGCACAAAGTACGTCGAGACACTTTTGAGCATGTGTGACGTTTCGCTGCAGACGTCTGAAACGTTCGTCCGTGCATACCATTAATCCGATAAGCCCGTCAAACGATGTTTTTTGCATTACAACGGCCGGCGAATACTTTCTACGTTTCTTTGTCGGTGTTCCTAATCCCTCGTCGTCGTCCTTCTCCGCGGGGTTTTCTTGAACGCGACGGTCAAACGCGACAGATTTTGAACCGAAACTTGTTGTAAACACGATTTCACAGTCACCGACTCGTATGGATGATGGGGTGCGCCAACCCGATCCCCAGGCGATCTTTTGACTACCGTCAAAGTACTTCGAAATGGTCGGTAGATGAGTTTGCAGCAAGTTCCAAGCCTCCGATTCAAAGACAATACCACCGGCCGTGCTATTGTTCTGAAGTTTTACGATAGGCTGTATACTTCCATCGGCGCGTAGTTGCAGTCCAATGCTCACTTTTTTTGTCTCGGACTGGTTGAGCGTATATGTTGTACCGAGAATCAGTGGCGATTCGAGCCGCTTTTTGTCGTCTTCCGTCAATCCGAGTTCCATGGCTGAAGGTTGTAAATCGTTCCTCCGAAGATCTTCAACACTACTAGTTTGACTCATCTTAAACAATGGTCCACGAATACACTGAGACTAGCAAAAAATTAACGAGAAGAAACTCGAAAGCTTAAACTCAAATCTCTTTAATGACCTCACGGGCCGGACTGCCGCAGTTTGGTGTATCGCGTCGGTTATATGTGATCCTGGGGCGCCACGGCGCTAGTATCTCTGTAGATTTCACATGCTCTGGGAGAGGGGAGAACCGGTTGTAAGATCATGACGCATATGCCACAAAGAAAACACCTGCGTATTCGAAAGAAAAGTCAATATACATAAAGAAAAGATATCGATCTTTGAGTGCAAAGAAACACCGGAGCTATAAATCTGGTATCCCGGAGATCGGAGATATCGATCGCTGGACCTCACAGTTGGAGATCCGCGACCCGTGAAAAGTCAAAAATAGGAAGAGTTGACGGTCACAATACGGGATACATGTTGACCTTACACTTGAAATTTATGTATTTCTGTAGTGTTCTGTCACAGTCGTAAAACGAATCTAGATCAGCCGTTAAAATTTCTAAATCGTAAAATTAAAAAAAAAAATGTGCAGCGTCTTTGAGATGCACCGATATTTGTCTCGGATTTCCGTATTGTTTAGTTTGATGAAAAGGAGTTTAGCTTCGAAGATCGTGTCCAACTGTTACCTCGATATTGTTTTGACAGTGAGATACAATGGACGCGAGCTCTGTGTATTGCAACGGTCTATAGATCCAGATCTATTTCAAAAGGGTGTCGGTGGTAGACGACTATCTGTAGATCGGTATTTTTATGACTGTTTTTATGAGGTTCTTGCACATCCCTTCGAGTGGAGTTTCGAGGAACAGATTTTTTTTTCGTTTTATTACTCATAGTGTCGGTGGAAACAATCCGAACCGACCTCGAGGTGACTATTCAATGGCTTTTCGGCGGTGCGACAAGTTGCGAGTAGTATTGTTTTTATGTATACGATGTTAGCCGTATTTTCGGTGGTGCGGCAAGTTACAGGTAGTAACGTTTTTATGTATAAGATGAGCGGCGTATTTTAGCGCAAGGATGCGCGCAAAGGCAATAGAATAAGCTACGCCGCGGGTAGCCTATATTTTCACCATCGGTGCGCAATGTCTTGAGACAACGGAAAGAGGTGAAAAAAATAAGCCGGCTTAAGGCAATGAGAACAATGTCTACCAAAATCTTAGTAATGTTTACCAGAGACAGTGTTACGTCTTCTGTTTTCCGCATTTTCATAGGCAGAAAATTGTGGTGGGGTGTAGGCGAAAAACTATAAAAGCTTCGGAAAGACAAATCTTTAACAATTCTGTGTCGAGAAGTCATTCGTGAAGCTTCAAACTTCATACGATGGTGAGATCGCGTGATTCTCGCCCCACCACGAGCGATTTCATCCCCTCTCAACAGTCCGGGTTACGTAACGGCGTGACTCACCATCACACGATGTTTCCCCTTCTACCCGAGATTTGATCCCCACTAAAATCGAGGAGATGCAACCAAGCCACGTGACATCGCGAGATCTTTCCCCTTCTTTAGCATAATTCATCCCTACTACGACGAATTATCACGTGATATGGTGTGATTTTACCCCTACTAACGCGAATTTCATCCCCAGCAAGGCAAAGATGACGAAATATCACGCCACATGGGCGAACTCCACCCCTTTGAGAATGATATAAAAGCGAGCACCCGAAAAGGCTTAGACACTTCAGAAAATCATCAAGTTTACGACATAACGAGATCGTTAGTCACCACCATTCAGCCCGTTAGATCTTCGTGATAAAAGATCACTCAAGTCCGTTACATCTTCGTGAGAAAAGAGCACTCTAGTCCGTTAGAACTTCGTGATAAAAGTTAGAAACGATCTCGAGCATTGGAACTCCGGGTAACTGCGCCCGCGGTACCATTCTCCTGACGGAAAACCGCGAGCACTGGTCTGGATAACTGAGTCCATTTTACCAGTTGCTATCTCCGAGGAATCGAACTTTAAATTAACGATCAATTTATTGATCGTGGGGACCGTCCGTCGCACACAAGCGAGAAACGAAAACGATCGTGGAGCTTCCTGATCTTCGATTCTCCGCGGAAAGCGATCGGTACTGTCTGCTTTAAAGTTCCTCTTCGTTCCCCTTTAGATCAGGTAAACCGTGTCCAAAGCATACTTCACTGTTCGCAAACGAATACGAACAACCGTATAACACAATTAACATTCTCATAAGGGCAGGCGATTAGAAATACGCATGGGAAGCGATACCGAAACATAATTCAAGAATAGAAGCGCATTCGGCGAAATTGAGTGTTAAGCTCCACACGGTGGTAATACAACCATCGTGTGAATCTCAAAATTAAGCAAAAGAATTAAACTTTGAATCTCAGCCCTTCTGGCTGCATAAACGATAGGGCTAAGAGGCTCGTACAAAGTCAAGGAAGATAGGAACATTAGGAAATTGAGTGTAGAGCTCCACTCGGGTTACACCCTGTAAATGAGTGAATCATAACTTTGTAGAATCACGAAATATTGACTGACAGCCCTTCTGGCTGTGCAAATTAGATTAATTACAGCAAGAATAAAAAAATAATTCTATTAATTAATAACACCCTGTTGTCAGTGAGCCGATGATGAGAGGGTATGACACTCGAGTAGCGCGAAATACTCATGAGTGATCAACGACTTCTGAGGCCACTATAAAAATTAAAATAACATAAATCAAAATTAATCGAAAGACCCGCGCGTCAGGTGGATATCCAGCCGCCTGGAGATAATTTTGAGTCGAGTCCAAGACACGAACCTCACGACACCGAGGTGTCGCATATAAAATTAACTCAACGTTGAGTTACTCGCGCAATTAATAACGTCAATCCTTATCAAGAAAGGAGCGCAAAACTCGTAACGTTTCAATACATATACATTCTGTGTGGCAGTGTGTGGCAGTGTGTGAAAAACCTCTTCTGTGGAATCTCGTGATTCATTGTCTTCTTCATTTTTTCAACGAATTAAAAAAAAAAAAAAAAAAAAAAAAAAAATGGAATCGTATCGTGCTCGCGTTCTCGTCAAGGCCGTGCAGAAAGCCGTTGGTTTTGCGCGATTCAGGAGTGCCGTGATTGCGAGACGTTGTACGGCAGCTTGGGCTAAGCGGCTCAGCGCTATGACCCTTTAACAGGTTCAACGAGAGTTTCGTTGCATCCTGAGGCAATTGCCCGTGAGGGTCATTGGACGGCTGCACAGCTACGATGCGTTTAGCGGTTCTCTCGACGCTATTGTGATTGCGGTGAGCGTCGTTGAAGAACGCAACAGCGGGCATTTACATGTTGTCCGCGCACTTGTAAATAGCCTCGAGAACGCGCAATGTGGTCTCGATATGCTGGCGTCCGATACGGAAAGCAACGGCGACGGCGACGACGACGAGACCAGCGCTGAGAGCGCCGAGGACAACGACGAGGACGATAGCGACGGCGGCCGCAACGGGGACGACGAAGACGATAGCGAGGACGACGAGGACGACGGAGACGCCGAAGACGACAGGGAGGACAGCGCGGAGGAAAAGAAGAAAGACGACGACACCGACGCTGAAAGCATGGTCGTTGCGGATGACGCTGCCAACGCTTCGAATGGGGAAGCAGCTACCGGCGGGGTGGAGAACGATCGGCATGAGACGAACTCAACCGCGGAGACGTTTATCCGCACTTCGTCGGATGAGCGCGACGACACCGATGCCGAGGCCTACGGTGTCAGCGAGGATGATGATGACGACGATAGTGAGGGCTCTACCGACGACAGTGATCACGACAGCGGACGTCACGATACGCTGTCAACCGCCGAAACTCTCATCATCACGGCGCCGGATGCAGTGAGCCCGTGCGATGAAGCGATGGTTATTAACGACGAAGAAGCTGCAGCGACGAGGAACCTCGACATGGAGGTTGGGATGATAATGGACCGTCAATCAGCCGTTACAATGGGTAAGTCAACGTTTATTTAAAAAAAAAGACAAAGTAATGTATACACGCATATATACATATGCGTATATACACGTACATATATATATATATATATATTAATCATATATTTAGTAATATTTAACTAATTACAATAAATAAAAAGGAAAATATAAAAAAAAAATATAATAAAAAGAAATATTCAAAAAAAAAAGGGAAAAAAAATTTTCATATAATAATAATTTAATTAGTCGCGATAGGAAGAAGAAGGAAAAATACTGATGACACCCCAGTATAAGACTACACACATAGACCTCCTGACAAATGACAGACTGGGGCTTGGAGAAACGCTATATTAATGACTACGATAGTTAACGGATATAAAATAGGATGATTATTTTTTTTTGACCCGGTTAACGTAAGGAAATGGAATTGATTAATGAAAACAAAAAAAAAAGGGGGGAAGGGAAAATATAATAATAACGAGGGAATAAATAATCAATAAATTTAGAGCACACTATCTATAATTAGACAGAATTAAATCGGGATTGCACAAATAATTAATATCGATAATTAAAATTTAGCAACAGAAATCCGAAGACATGGCGAGATGCAAATGCGGACGCGAAATTACTGCGTTAATGCAAACCAGATCCGATCATCATGCACCGCTACTGGAAACGCTAAAGATCCGAATCAACGAGGTGGCACCTGCAAAGCTGGTGCCCGGAACGGCTGTTATTTACTGTTACTGGAAAATCTCTTTACACATAGATATCGTGGATAAACCTTTTTTCTTGTTCGTGCCACCTGAATGGCGACACATCGAAAAGGAGCGATTGGATGAATGGACCACCCAATTACGCGCTAATCCGCTCGAAGATGTTACCCTGGGGCAAACGCAATACGAGTGGCGCAACGATATCCTCATGCCACAGGGACCGCGATACGCTACGATCCCCATACCAGGTACGAGAGGATGGCCGGAGCTCGATGAGGCGGTACCTGAGTGGCACGAGCCGCTTAAACTAAAAGGCCTGGGAAGACACTTGCCCATCACCGTCAATCGACGATATGTTAGCCCTAAACTAGGAATGGGAAAACTCATCTGTTACTGGAGGGTAGCATTGGACCCGCCAGGGTATCAACAACGATTTATTTACGTACCACCGGAGTGGCGTAGACTAAGCCAGAGAACACGCGATCAATGGCTGAGGCGAGCATCCGTCCGGCTCGGTCAAGATATACACCTCGGAGGAATTACTTACGGATGGTACCTTGACGCTCTGACACCTCTCGCACAGAAGCCAGAGCTCCTTGAATACATAGGAAAAGGTCAATACAGCAATGCGGAAGACGAAGAGAGGCATAGCGAAGAAGAAACCACCAGCGAGGCCGTCGACCTCACACAAAAAAAACAAACAACCGAAGATATGGAGGTAGAACGTTAATCGTTACAGGGACTCTTAGAAGTCGACACTCGCGAGGTGCCTTCGAATCTATCCATTCGAAGCATTTCAGGACTTGAGAAAGAGATAAGGAGATTGGAACACGCCAGAAGTCTAGCAGTAAAAGAAAGCGCGGAATAACGACATACGAAATAACAAGTAAACGGTTGTGTCGACGGTCAAGTGAGTTCACCCGTTTTTACAAACTATTCCTCTTTTCTCACACAAAACCAGACACTCCTAACTAATAAAATTTTAATAATATTCTTTATACATATAACAATGAAGAAAGGTTTCATATATATTTAACTAATATAATCATTGTCAATATTCACAGATGGTCCAGTACATCCTGCCGATTGTTATCAATCATCCGAAAACCAACGAAGGAAGAATATACCTACCACAACTTTATTGGCCCCTGATACCCGGCTGTTACGTACCGCCGGAATGGAAAGGAATCCCTAACGGCGTACTTGAGGAATGGACCCGGAAACTACCACGCCGAGGCCGATCCGTTATTTTGGGTGGAACAAGATACACACTGGTGGAAGACATCCTACTACCCCATGGCCAAGATTTCAATACAGTAACCACCACTCACGATCTGGACGGTCTCGAGGCCGAAGTATGGCTATAATAAACTGGACCAATACATTGACAAGCAGAAGACCCCACGTTTACCGTCACCAGCATCAAGACAACCTCCCGAAGCTTGCGTATGTTAGCAATTAATTATAAGAAGAAGGCAATTCCGAATCATCATTTAGGGTTATCATGTTTAACTTTTATATATTATACAATTATTAACCACGCTTAATGCCAAAGTAGTGCCTTACATGAAAACTATTACTCATAAAGCTTATTTGCAAAAAAGTATAAGAGATAAGAAGAAATCGTATATTCTCATAGGAATAAAATTATGTATAAGTAAAGAGGCAAGACAATTACACCAAAGACAATAATGCCATAATTTCATACTTACCTAAGAAACACAGCAATCCATTATCTTTGATTCAAAAAAAAATATTATATAAAAAAAAAAATAAATACAAAAAAAATATATCTCGGACCAAGGAACGAGGGACTATGGTGACAAAACCTAGAGCCATACATTTAATTAATAATTACTAAGAGATAAATATGGATATTGAATACATTCCCACTGGAATGATCATTAGGCTTCTCCTAACAATCATCTTAAGGGGGAAGGTGTTACGTCCTGACGTAACTCTCTCTATTTTTTTATTAATAATACTTTTCGCAACTCACATTTCTGCTTATTTTCTTACTATTTGAAAGCCTGTTTCCCTCAAAAATAATTCCTACATTCCACGAAAATTCCAACATTATTAGTTCTCATTAAACTCATAAAAAGAATGATTTCTCTCACCAGTCGCTGAGCGATATTTCAGGAATGAATCTCCTCTGAAAATGTTTCCAATGAGATTCATATATTCATTGTGTAAATTAAAATTAAATGGATAAAAGATGGAACATAGAATTATCCAGCACACGAGATAGATGCGGACAGAGGCTTGTGTTATACCCCGAATATCGCAGGTATTACCGAAAGATGTAATTGTGCAATAATAGAAGTATGCAGGCGACACGTGAGGCGCGATCGCCGAAATCGAACGCCTCGCGAGCGATTGAGCAATCGACGCATCGAGTGCGCGACTCTCAATCGCGGTCAAGTAATGCAGCGCGTCAGCAGTTAGCGTAACGCGAAGCCTCCAAATTCTCGAACGGAATCTGGAACGATAAATAATAAACAGCAGGCAACGAAAAGCGGAGATTGTCGCAATATATCCGGTGGTCGCAATATTACCGATTATCGCAATAATGCTTCGTCTTTAAAATTATGTTGACACGCTCGCTCCGTATATATCGATACGAGCGCGAGCATCAGACAATCTGGTATTGACTCGTGATACAGGGGGTCCGAATGGCTCCTGAAACTGTGCGTCTGGTCCAGGGGATTCGTGCAAGGAATCCAAGTTACAAGTATTGAACGTGTTTTATTATGATAGCGGGCCGAGCCTGAGTACTATCGAAGAGTGAGTTATATTGTGTGAAATAGAGAATCGTTCAGTAAGCGATACTGAATTAAAGTTATATTGTAAAGTGAAATAGTGAGTTGTTCAGTAAGCGATACTGAATTACAGATTGTATTTGATTGTCAAACTGTTCTACTGTTTTTCTTCTTTAATAAATATCATCTCGATCTATGTTCAGTGGTTCTCACTGGAGTTCCAACTCCTAACTGGCATTATCCCTTTTATTATTTCGGATTAAAATCCCAACCTTCGAGCACGGAGTGATCAACCGAGTTTTGGGGGTACAACACTTGAATCCCCCTCGACACACGCACTACCCTCGGTGAAACAGCGAACTCCGCTGCCGACGTCGATACGGTCGACCACGGCATCGACCCACGGAGTATAGATCCGAGCTTTTACCCTGCGTGCAGACCATTAGAATTTTTCTAACTGAATACTGTAATGGGCTTCCATCGTAAAAAAGGGAACCTACATTACCTTATGTATGGAAATTAACCCTGACCATCGACATAGTTTCGGTATTTTAACACCGTACAACGTCGCAATGTATCTCTGAATATATGGGTCGCGCGACTGAGAGACAAACACCCCCTGTATCATTTAACCATTCATCATCATAATGAAATAATTTCTTCACCAACAATTCTAAAATACGTTTCATACTTCCACACGCTTTCTAACTTTTAACGATAAATAATAAAAATGATCAATTAAAATCTGTCAGCCATTTAATAAAATATAATATGAATTGAATCAAAAATAATAAAATTGTCCAGGATGATAGGGAAATTAATCGACACAATCTGTCAACAAACGCAATCAATAGATATAAATTCGAAACGACAAACATTCAAAATCATAGGAATAAAAATTTGGTATAATTTATGGATAAATACAATCAACACCCCGTAACAGATTATAACCGAATAAAGGCCAGATAATAAATCACGCAGAGCCATGAGAAACCGATTCGAATGAGCGCCACTAACTTCACAAGGCACGTTATTGTCGCAGTTAATTTCCATAAATAAAATGCGACGATTGAAAGAAAGGAAAAATGGTCGAATTTCAAGAGATAACAAACTAGTGAAACAAAAAACCGCGTTACAAAAACTAAACATTTAGGGAAGGACAGTCGTAAAACTTTTACGACCCACCTAGCCAAACGCGATAGTTCGTAGTATGCAACACGAGTGTGCCCCGACGGTGACTCATAAGGGCGAACGTCTCGGGCGCCAAGCGAGAAGATGCAATCCACTCAAAAATATTTATGCTCCATGCGCAAAGAACTGGCTCCCTACGATCGGGAGAATAAAATAATAACAGTTTAATTACATGAACATTTTAAGGAAGATCCCCGCTATAAGTTATAACTATTATTTTTCCCATTATGGTTACCGTTTAAGCAGGGATTAAGAGTAAAGATTTACTTTCGTTATTGCGTTTTCTCGACTTATGGTGAAAAATGTATAAATTAATAATTATACCAAATTAATCGGAAACTTTCCACTATTCTAACGGCGTTGTTATTTTTCCGGAATTATTTGCCGTTTGCGAGAAATCCATGACACTAGTGGCAACGAAATATTTGCAACAGAAACCGTAGGCTGCGTGTAAGAAATCGGGCTCCCCTCGATTTATAGTGCAAAATATCAAATCGCGGTTTATATCAAAATATTTTGATGCGGAAACAATCCAGCTTCAACATAGAATAGTTATTTTTCCGATATCGCTTAATGTATGATCAGGACACGCCGTAAAAGACAGGAATTAAGTTAGTATAGGCGAGCGGAAAAGATAAAAGGGGGGGCCCGGCCAAAGCCATGAGTTGCGTAAGCCGAGCCGCATAATGCCAAGGCTAATTCACGGCGATAGGGGAAGATCTAGCAGGTACTCCAAAAGAGGGGAATTACACAGCTCGCCCGGGCAAACGGAACAGTAGTTCCGGAATGTCCATTATTATGTCGCGAATCATGAGTTTACGTGAGGAGCCGGCCTCATCTCGGTCAAGGAACTTAATCCATTTACGCGTTATCGAAGCGGCTACGATTCGCGGATGCCTCGTTTAGAGCCTAACCTTGCGGAAAATTGCTCGGGAAGAGGCTAGAGTTCATTCGCGAAATGTTGTCTAAGGGGAGGTTTAAACGGTTTCACTAATAGGATGGGTATCGCAACAATACGGGCAAAAATATTCAAGGGGAGCACTTGGTGCTGTAACAACTTCTTGCGGGGTAACGGAACGGTAAGCGCGGAGATACAAAATTATTGCAACTATTACAGAAATTACAAGAAAACAACTGAGGAGTATCACGACAATCAAAGGGGAGTTCATCGTGATATTGAAAATTTAACTAAACTCGCGGATTGATTTGAGAGACTCGACGGACGGTAGACACTGGATAAATTCGTACACCCGAGTGTACTACAGGGGTTTCACGTGTGACTCTCGAATCGCGGATATTAACGGTGATTTTAATGGAGATTCCGCACAAGAGAATAAAGATTAATACAATCACGATAATTGCCAGAAGGGCGATAATGATCTGAGATGCGTACATCTCTTAAACTTTTCACTAAAGTGGAAGGGTTGAGGGGAAAAATCACAAACTTAGAAAAAATAAAACTTACCGAAGAAAAATAGGATCTGGCGAACAAAAACGAAGAAGAGGTTACTGGTGGTGGTGGTCGGTAAATCGTTGGTCGATACCCTCGGCTTCGAGTAAGTTGCCGAGCGGTCGAAGGGTTTTTCACGAACAACGAACACAAAATTTAAGCACTGAAATTGTTTTTATTCTATTAACTTCAATTGAAGTTAATAGCGAAAACGAAACTTGGTACAAATCACAAACGAAGAACAAGACTTGAAAAAAATTCAAAGTCTTTTCACAGAATAAAAGAAAACTGGTCGTCGAACAGAGTAACGTCGTTGATTTTCGGAGAAGTAATGAGCATCAGCAACTAGCATCTAGCAACTAGCATGGCCCTCCGTAAAGGGCGCAGTTTAAATAGGCTTGACATAGACCGCGGTGGAAGGGGCAACTTTTTGGTTGAGGCGTGATTTTCCACGCCTCCCTTGTTCTCTTTCTATCGGCTGTCAATTTCTTATAATTAGTCTAATTAACTATTTTCAGATCGATTTTGGATTTGTTAATTAGCGATTTATTCTTTTTATTTATTTTGGAAGTGTCTCGAATTTGAATCACCTTTTTAGGTGGAAAATTACGAATTTTAATACTTGATAAAAGGAAAATTTTCTTGATAAAGAATTAATTAATTATCAAATCCAAAAATATTAAAAATGAACTCTATTGATATTTCGCTCTCATTCTTCACTCTATTACATGTATTCTCATTCGGTTTTTACTATAATATGTGAAATATCGATCGATATCGATTTGACAGATCTAATTAAATTGAATTTAAATTTGATATAAATTTCATAACTACCAGGGTGTTCTGGTATTCATTCTTAATGGTTTTTCATCGGCTTTCAATATAAAATGATGAATTAATTAACTTAATTAATTAATTTGTTTAACCTTTCCATTTGTCAAATTAACAAATTTCGGGTTAAACTTTTACGATAATTGTAACATTTGGCTATTGTAAATCATGAAAAAATGGTTATTATTAACGATTGTTAATAATTATTATTCGGTTATTCTCTCTTTTCTTCATCCCTACTCTTGGCTAAGAATTGCATTTGTCTCTTGATTTTTATGGCTCTGTTCCTATTGGTTGAGAAAAGTTCGGCTATCGATGAGTGGTGGGCCTTCTCGTACGTTCTATGCATTGCGCGGGTGGCTCACCCTTCCCCTACTCTCTCGGTACGATCACGTGTACCGTAGCTGGCCCGCGAGCTAGCCAACAGCGCTACCTCCCCTTCAGGGTGGCTCTTGACTTCCCTTGTTCGTACCAGCCACGCTCACGTGGTCGCTTCTCCTTCTATCCTACCTAAAGAGTATGCTGGTACAGAGGCTTTCTCCGTCGTGGCGACATAGCAACGACGTGCAATCCTCTGTTCTCTCCCAACACGGAGTCTTCTCTTTTTTTTTTCTTTCTAAGAACTGTGACAAATCGGCGAGCTGAATAGAATCGCTTCTTCGAACGAGCACCACTTATCTTTATTTATTCCATCCAAATGTTTAGAAGAAACTTCTCGGAGGTAGTTGTTGAAAAATAACATTTCCTATGTAACCCGATATTCTTCTTTCGTCGCTGGTTAAGATCGTAAATTGAACTATTTATCTTTGAAGCAATATCGATTTGCAAGATATTTTTCATTTAAATGTTTAGTCTCTGAGTAATGAGAGATATTGCTAAAGGCAGAAATATTTTAGCTCGTTGTTTTTACGGATTTACTTTTTATGATGGGAAAAGACCAGAAGGGTTTATGATGGTTACCTGAGTAACGCGCAAATACCTGACCTACCCCTAGCTATAAAATATAACCGGGGAAATACGTGAAAAATACATAAAAAAAATATGATTACAAAGTTGTAATATTGTTGACGACCTGACCCAATGTTCGTACGCATGCGTGATTCTATTGGAAATCGTCTAATTATCAAATTCGCGACTATTGGAAATCTCCCATTGTTCGCGGGGGTGGCTGTAAACGATGCCCGAGAGGTGCTGCACTCGTTGGAGGAAATCGGAAGTTTTTCTAACCCACTGGGCCCTATGCATAGGGGTTAGAAGGAAGCTGTCGGTATCGTCGCTCGAGGTGTTGGTCGTCTTCGGAGTCATAGAGCACTCGCGTCTGTGAGCCTCGCTGCGTCGTAGTGTTGGTGAGGTTTGAAGTCACCGAGAGCTCGTATCGGTGAGTCTCGATGCGTCATGGTGTTGGTGTATTTCGGCTACATCGAGCGCTCGTGTCTATGAGCCTCGACGCTTAGTGGTGTTGGTAGGTTTCGGCAAACAGAGACCTGCCGGCTTAGCAACAGTCAAATCCCTTCGATGGCGGCTGGCCCAGGTACATGAGCCGGCGTTTCTTACTGGTATTGGTGACTTTTCTTCACAGCGTGGTGTCGGGGCCACGTGCTCATCTTGGGTGATCGAGCCGTGGTGTTATGCCTTTGGAATTCTCGAGTAACTCAAGTCCCATTGAAGATGTTGATTTTTTTCTCGTGTCTCCGATGACAGAATTATTTTACGACTTCGTCTCGACAAAATCGCTTTCGAAAGTTTGTTAAATAGTTTCTGGTCAACGGTTCTCTGTCTACGCTTCTCACGCACAGCGATCCTCTCCCTTTTTCCCTTTTTCCTTTATTTCCCTCAGTCTTTCCGTTTCCTCGCGAGTGTACGCGTGCAGCTTCTCTCGGTGCGATCGAAGAGCAGCGCAAGTTCGCGAATAAGAGTTCTCGAAAAGTGCGTGACGTAACACCTCCCCCGGAAAACGAGAGTCGCTTCGAAGAACGACGATCGTCCTCGGCAGAGGCCACAAAATGATACAGTACTTTTTGGGTCAGCTCGTCCAGGATGCTGAAATCTCGAGATTTCTGAAACAATATGAAATATATGCGAGATACAATCTGTTGATTCTTGATGGTTGAATATAATCGATCGGAAGTAACGTGCCTTGTTTCGACGTTGGTGGTGGATGATGCTTCTTCCAGATGCTGCTGTTAGATTTTGATTTGGACAACTTCTTCTTTGGTTTCTTCCTTCGCTGTTGTGGATTCGCTGATATGATGATTTGAATACTGGGGATACCAGAGTATCCCGGCAAAGACTCGATATAAAGATATAATTCTATGGGATGCAAAAATGATTTTCTATAGGTGATAAATATGATCAGATAAATCATAAGGATTTATTCGGATAGGATTGGAAAATAGGATTACTATTAGGTGACAAAAGGTTTTCGACTCTACTGAATTTAAACATGCTAAACTGTCGTGCTTCTAAACTACTACAAAATTTAGAGAGTATATATTTTTTTTGAAAAATGAAAAATGATTTTATTTTAAAATAATCAAAATAATTTGCCTTAAGGGCTACAATATTATTTTGATATTTAAACCTAGATATATCTATTTTGATTATTATTAAGATTATAGGAAGAATAATAGAGATATATATATATATGGAGGGCACTTATATAGCGTGCCCTTTTTTAATAATGATAAAAATACGAATAATAGATATATATATATATATATGGAGGGCACTTATATAGCGTGCCCTTTTCAAAAAAAGAAAATTAATTTTTTTAACAATACAAACAAAAAAATTAAGGATATATATATATTGTTATGAACGAAGGGTTAAAGCGTGTTATTCCTCGAACCCATCGTCGTCATCCTCGGATTCAAACTCATTTTCCGCATTTTCATAAAGAATGCGGTCAGGCCTCTGGCCTACAGGCACTGCGGTGTCCGCCTTTATCTCGTAGATATGGCCGCCCAGTTGTAAGCGTCGGGCCTCCTTTAGGGCCCTCACCCACGAGCGAACCACGTGGTTAGAAAGGAGTCTCCACTCCGGCGGTACGAACAATCCTTCCGGGGTATACCAATACTCAATCTCTTCTTCGATTCCGGCTGGCGCTCCCTGCGGCCATGATTGATTCAATTCAATCGTCAGCGTGATAACATCGGATCCATACGGCACCATGTTGACTTTAATTTTGAAAAATCAAAGAAAAAATGAAAATAAAATTTTGTTTGTGATTTTAAAGTTCATGGTTTCCCTTATGGATTACCATGCACATGCACTTGCACGAGCAACAAAACGAAAATAAAAAAAATTATTCTTTTGAAATATTTTGTGTCGCTGCTGATTATAGCGCGATCTTTTAACCCATTCTTCCGAGATTCGGATAAAGTGAGATAGTTGCCGAAGTGTCGGACCGTGCGGCTGGAACCATAATGTTTGTTGGCGCCGAACTCACAGGTGCACTGGAGCCACTATTATTTGTTTCATTGTCTTGTCGTGGAGGTACCTGCTCAATAGGCAGATGTACCGACTCACTTGCAACGTTCATGGTCACTACCTGCGAAGGGGGTTTCTCTATTACACCTCGTTTAAGATGCAACAATAGATTTGTAACTGAGTCCCATATTGCTCCTACCAGATACAATGACCATCCATACACGGTATGCAGAGCATATCCATGTATGATAGTGTCTATCAAAAGTTTAATTCCGCGGATTAGCATTATCACACCGATCACTCCCGCACTAATGTGTCCAAAGGAGACGAACTTTGCCCATGCTTTATTCCACGCAGATTCCATAAGTTTGTTAAATTCCGGTCCTTGCAAAAGATTCGCAATTGATCCTCCTTGCGAAACCACTGGTTTACCCAACAGTCCTCTGGCCATGGTGTTGAGTACGGCTGGTTGCTCAGCGGGGAACATTACATGATCCCTTAGCTGGTCGAGGTCAGCGGCTGTATATATTCCACTGGTGGCCAAAGACTGTGTGTTTCGGTATCTCCATGTTGGTTTAGTCATTGGTTTCATTGTTTCCGGAGGGATTACTCGAACTGGCCCAGGTGTCAGTCCGAACCATTCTCCTTCGATCATATACATTGTTGGTACGAGACGATTGCAATTTATTTGCATTCCTCTTTTCATCAACACGTGGGTTCGTGGTGACAGGAATTGTGTCTCGTTTCCGACGACAACCGGTAGTTGCGTGTAACACTCCTGCAGGTGTTGTACTCGAACTTCGACCGGTACACATTTTACTACGTGTACTACCTCTCCCGAGATTACAGCCATATATCCTGGTCCTTTCATCAATTGATATGCAAATTCATCCGGAGATTGAGTTGCTATTGCCAATCGATTTTTCAGCATTTCTCTCTCCAAACTACACTTGTGGTTCATAACGTCGTGATAAAGTTGTTGAATTTCGGTTTTGATATGTCGCTCCACATACACGAATTTTGAGTTTACATACGCGAAAATATCCATATTAGTAACGTCCAATCGAGTGGCACTCACGAATCCTTGTTCTCCTCTCACTTCGTGTATCAGGAGACGCGGATGTTCCGTTCGTATTAACACTTGTCCACACACTGTTATCGGAGGGAGAGTGGTAAGCGCGAAGGTAATGTCCGACGCGGTCAGCGAATACAAAACTCCGGAGTCTTGATTTATACTTCGCTGCGCCATACCTTCGTACAAAACACTATATTGTTTGTCTCCACATTTGTCCAGGGGAATCGGATCCCAAAACGTTGGTCCACTTTCGATATCCGCGCACTGTCCTTTGCTTAGTTCACATCTCATACCTGAGTTCAAATAAACTATATTGTTTTTTATTCCAACTCGCGCACGGTAATCTCGAAGGGTCACTATTATATCCGCGAGCACATAAACTGAACTCCAGCTACCGAAAGGGTCTGTGTATGAAACACCTTCACACGAGCCATCGTTTCCTACCCAGCCGATCAACGTTGCCGGGAAGGCTTGAGTGTGGTTCGGTTGAGCCCCGGCGAATTGTACCTGATCTACCTGAAATGTACCGTACATCTGGACTTGCTCGCAGGCTTCGCGTGATATTTCCTTTATGTATGATGCCTTTCCACCATCCACGTTGCTGACGTGCGAATGCATCCCGCATCGAAGAACCGTTCGACGAACCTCGATCTTGCATTGTCGCACATGTACAGTTGCATATTCGTTAATTTGAAGAAACTGGATTCGTTCGGTTGTCACGTTCAAGATAGGCGGTGGAATATCGCATTCGTCCACATCCAAAAGTGATAGTGTGGTGATGTTTGAGGCCATCCCTCCACACTCGTATCCCAATAGGCTGCTTACGATCGGTGGTCCATTCCATATCCATATCCACATGAATATCAATGGCGTCAGCAGATGGAGATGCATTTTTTTTTTCTTCCTGTATACAGACAATACTTAAATGCAAAGCCCCCCCCCTTAACTACCCTTTTCGTAGACGAGGAAGTTTGCTACTTAAATATTCTAACTTTAATAATATATATATTTTTCCAAAACTATCAATGTAAACAGACTATTTCTAATATTATAAATTTTTTGAAACTTAGTATTTATAAACTTTAACATAAAAATAGATTATTATAAATCTTTCAACTTATCAAACATACTTTTTAATAGAGAAATACAAAAAAATATAACTTTTCGAAACTACTGAATATACTTTTACTGATAAAAAAAAAAAAATAAACTTTGAAACTTAAATCTTTTTCTTTTTCAGCTATTAATTAGCGTATGTATATATTTTTTTTTTTCCTTTGGATTTTTTCCTCTTTTTTTTTTTATAAAGGGATACTTATATAACTATACATTCACTCATCTCAATCAAATCCAGTCGCGTTCTCAAACTATCGATGGTCTCAAGGAGCAGATCGTATTTAATTCGATTAAACGTCTGTCCGGACGCTGCCTGAATTATCCTCGGGTTCGCGGTTATTTCCCATACGATCAAAGTTTCCTCTCGACCGGGGTAAATACTCTCACGGATTCCTGCTCCTTGCGATCGTAGGAGACAGGTCAACTCTTCCTGGAGGAGAGTGACGCTGGAGCTGTTCCACCAATAGCGACACCCTCGTACTCTTTTTTCTATACGCCCTAGGATTTCACGCAGGAAACCTCTGTTGGCTTCCGCTTCTATCTTATCATCCCAACGGATGTCCTGCTCTAGCCACGGGAAACTTCTTATTTCTGCTAATAATCCTAACATCTTTTTCGCAGCAAAATATATTGATTTTGCCCTGGTCCGTCCATCTCCGTGTGTTAAATACGGACCACAAGTCAAGCGGCAATCCCACCTTGTTTGTGAGATACGCGAGCACTTAATGTGCGCTTCTATCGATCTTGCTCTTAAATATGCTTGTAGTCTCGCCATTGGATGGGGATGAGGTTCTCCTGGTTGACTTCCTCCGTCCATTTTGCTTTAAACAAACGGTTTTTCCTAAAATTTCTCTTTTTTTTTTTTTTCTTACTTAACATAAGCATGCAACTAATAATTAAGATTACTAATTTATTATCGATAATACTCCCACTTTCTTCATACGCTCTTTACATGTCTCGATGATAGAAAGAAGACGGGTATAATGAAGCTCACTTCGCAATATACCACCGGATACATGCACGATAATAGGTATCGTGTTTAATTCCCAAAACATCAGGCTTTTTGTTTTATATACTACATGACGTTCTGTCAATTCTATCCGTTGCGATTCTAATAATCGGTCAAGTTCATCCCTGAAGACTAACGAATGACCCTCGCTCCAGGAGGCTCTATGGCGCTTTACCTGGTGCGCTATACTTTCTAATACTCCCAAAACGTTTTCCTTGTTACATTCTGTTCCTATTCCGGCGTCTACTTGTTGTTCAATCCAGGGGAACACAAGGGTTCTTCGCAGATTTTCCCACATACGAAATATGCCTAACGCTTTGGCATGATCCTTGGATTTACTATTTCCATAGGATTGGTATGGCCCGCAGGTCACCTGACAAATCCAACGGTTACGAAACATATACTTGAAGTGAGGTCTTATCTTACGCCTCTGCATATATTCCCGTAGGAATTCCTCCGGATGGGGTCGCTCCATATTTTTCTATAATTTTTTTCTTTCGCAGCTGAAAATTAAAATAAAACTCGAACTAAATTTTTTTCTTTGAATAAATTGTTTTTAATTTAAACCTTTTTTCCTTTTTCTCCCTTTCTCCAATATACAAACTAATAATAAAAACACAATATAGAAAAAGAAAAAAAAATGATTTTAACTAAGCCTATTCCAATATATATAAAAGAAAATCTAATTATCAAAAATAAGAGAATGAAAAGAATCTATTCCAATATTTAAAAAAAAAAAAATTTAAACAAACGAAAAATGGAAAATTCAATTAACCTATTCCAATATATAGAGAAAATAAAAACGCTAACGAAAAATTTAACTAATCCTATCTATTTTCAATATAATACAATATATATATTTACACTTATAATATGTCCTTTTCCATGGGACAGGTATCCGAGAGGACAGGTTTAGTCACTCTCGGAGTCAGTACCTTCCCATGCCCTGATCCTTACGCATGCCATGAAATGTTGAATCGCCAACATTAGCATGTGTAATTCGACCAGGGTCTTATCATGATATACTATGGTTAAATAAAACTCCGGTACACTATTCATTAACCATGCCGTACTGTAGTCACCCGTTGCGGTGACTTCCATATCACGGGTGATTTGAACTCCAGCCAAGCCCATTAACCTCACGAAATAATCGCAAAGTTCCTCGACTTGTTCCTCTGTCGGAGCGGTCAGTTGGACGGCCCTTGTGTGCAGCCGTTCTAGGCTGACCAAAGGGTCGTCTTCAAGATCGCGCTCGAGTTCAAGGATACGGACATCCTCTTCATCGTCGGAACTTTCTTCCTCTACTATCATGGGGGGGTCGGGGGTAACAGGGGTCAAGGGGTGGACGATGTTGATAGGGATCGGATCGTCGCTGTCAGTCTCCAGGATAATTTCCATCAAGTTTTTGGCGGCGGCTTCCTTCGCGTCCTCTTCGTCGTCCCCATACCCGATTGCCATGCAATCTTCCACCTCCACCATGTAGGAGGCGGAATTGCACCTTCCCTCCTCCTTTTCCCGGAGAAGGGTATACGTAGCCTCTAATCCGTTCAACATTAGAAACTCCCGAAGGTGAGTAAGCGACGTCTGTTGGGCTGCCATTTTTTTTTTCGCTGTAATTCGAAGACTCTTTATAAATAAAAGGTTTTCTTCTATGGGGGGGTAATATGCGATATTCGCAGTCGATCGGCGTGCACTACCTGGGTTTTCCTTTTGATTCTAATGCGGACGTTGTGGTCCCCCATCACCTCTACTACCTCATGCGGCCCTGTATAATTATCTTCGAGCTTTTTCGGCTTAGGGCCTTTCTTTAAAAATACATATTCTCCAACTTGAAAGCTCTTCGGATTTATTTTCCGATCGTAGAGAAGTTTCGACTTCTCCTTCGCTCCTATTAAATTTTCACGTGCAATAGCTCGAATTTCATGCATTTGAGTTATTATTTTAACGAGATAATTGTTATATGTTTGTAGTCGATCCTCGGGATGGATTTCTTCGCTTGATGGTGTTCTTGCTAATCTTCCAAAGACAAGTTCGTACGGTGTATGTTTGGTTCCTTCGTGGACGCTGGTGTTGTAATTAAAAATCGCCAATTCCACCCATTCGTCCCACTCGAACTCTCGACCGTTATATTGCTTCAAGTATTCTCCTAGAGCATGGTGAGATCTTTCGAGTGATCCGTTGGACTGTGGATGAAACGCAGTTGTACGCAACTTCTTGATACGAAATCTTTTCGCTAATCGTCTCATTAATCCGCTCAGAAAATTACTGCCTTGATCTGTCAATACTGCCTTAGGAGATCCGAAAATACAAATAAAATGTTTTACGAACGCGTCAGCCACTGTTACGGCCATTGCGTTCGGCAAAGGAATCGCGATGCAAAACTTTGTGAATTGATCTTGGATTGTCAAAATATACTCGTTAAGCCTTTTTGTTTTCGGTATCGGACCGACTATATCCATTGCTATTTTCTCGAAAGCTGTTCCCGGTGTATCTGTTATTAACATTGGCTGTTTTGTTTTGAATCTATCGCATTTCTTTAATTGACACGGCAAACATTGTTGAATGAATTGTTGAATATCGGTTTTCATTTTCTCCCAAAAGAAGTGTTGTCGCACGCGATTATACTTTTTGCTAACTCCTCGGTGGCCTCCCACAGCTGAGCTATGCATCTCACGCATAATATCGTACCTCTCTTCTTTCTTCGGATACCGAATTATCCCATGACAAACTATTACTTTTATCGCGCTCCCTTTAAATCCAGATCGTAATTTTGAAGCTATTTCGTCCCAAACTACGTTACCTACTTTCTCTGTTTTGGCTATACTGACACTCGGAATATTTAAAGACTCCATTGTATTTCGAAGGCTAATAATCGAGCTATTAATTTGAGCTAACGTTCCCGACAAACCCTCTCCGGACTCGTCACTGACAGGTAGAGCTATATGGTACCTGTTCCCTCGCTTCACCGCACTGGCTTTGCCAAGTACGAGATCAGGGAAGTATGGCAACTCTCTGCGCTCAACGAGTTTTCGAGATCCGAGGTCGAAGGGTGCTCCGTTTGTTTTGACGAAATACGCGAGAGTATCTTTTCGTATGAAAAAGAGATCTCGCGACTCAATGATATTTCTCGAAAGTGTTTTCTCTTCGTTTTCTACTCGAAGACGTTCCTCTAACGGCAAATCGTCTTCATCCAATTCATTATCGCTTTCTATCTCTTCATCAGAATTCTCATTTTCCTCATCGGATTCCATTCTCTGTGGTGTACTTTCCTTTGGTTGGTAATTTTCTTCGTTATCGGAGTTTCGATCTTCATCGATGATAAAATCTTCTCGTGGTATCTCTTCTCGTGGTATCTCGTCTCGTGGTATATCTTCTTCTGATATATCGTCTCGTGGATCGTAATCTTTATCTCTCGGATTTTCGCAATTTTCGCCATGCAAATCCTCGAAATCTTCGTCTGGTGGATCTTCCATTGGTTCTTCTCGATAACTTGGACCTACCTGATTCTCATCCTCCTCGAATGCAGAATCTTCGGATTCGATTGGATCTATTCTCTTCGATTGTTGTTTCATCCTTGGTGGATTCTTCCTTGGAATAATCTTCGATTGATTTTTCTTCTTTGTTGGTTTTTTCTTCGGGGGTGGTTCTTCAATTGGAGGTTTATCTACCTTACCCTTTCTTTGTAGTTGTTCTTCCTGTTGTTTTTTCGCTCGTCGTCGAGTAATTACACGCGCTGGCGTTTCTTCCACCTGTTTCGAAATTTCTTTCGCAGGTGGATTAGCGGCAGGCTGTAAAATTTCCTTTTGTTGTTGTTTAGCTTGATTCCTTGTTATTCCTATAATATACGAAGGGTCTTTCGTTGACCTGAGTTTACGCTCGGCTAAAGGGTCAGTCGACTGGCCCATTGACTCACTCGGATCGTCCTTTCGGTCGGCCTCGAGCAGCTGTATAGGGGTCAGTGACTCTCTCCATAGCTCTTCGTATTCCTCCTCATATGGAAATTCTTCATCGCTCTCTCCATCGGTTTCTATATCGGTATTTTCGAGTAAACGCAATATTTCGTGGGTGGTTAGGGAATCGCCGTAATCCTCGCATGTCACGAAAATCTCTTCGTCGCTCTCGTTAGAGTGCGTCTCGACAGGATTTCTCGACAATGCGTCGGCGTTCACGTTTGTTTTACCTGTTTTATACGCAACGTCGTATTCGTATTCGGACAACTTTAGCCTCCAACGAAGGACGCGTGCATTACCGTCTTTACAGTTCTTGAACCAAATCAAAGGCTTATGATCGGTAACCAAGGTGAATTTTCTACCATAAAGATACGGTCGAAAATGTAAAACGCTGTATACAATCGCTAAGGCTTCTTTTTCGTAAGTATCATATCGAGTTTCTGGATCCTTCAAAGTACGTGAAGCGTATGCTACGGGTTTATCTTTTCCTATTATTCCTTGAGACAAAATACCTCCGATTGCGTAACCGGACGCATCTGTTGTGACTATAAATGGTTTTGAAAAATCTGGAAAAATTAAAACTGGTTCGGTGCAAAGTCTTTCTTTTAATTCGTTAAAGCTTTCTTCTGGACTATTTCCCCATACAAAAGGAACATCGTCTCTTAAGAGGTTAGTCAATGGCTTTGCCAACTTCGAATAACCTTCAATGAACCTACGATAATATCCTGTTAATCCCAAAAACTGACGGATTCCTTTTACATTCTTTGGTCTTGGAAATTCTCTTACGGCAATTACTTTTTTCGGATCGAGTTTCAAACCATCTCCACTGATAACATGACCAAGATAAGCTACTTCGCGTTTCAAAAATTCACATTTATCCGGTTGTAAAGTCATGTTAGCCTTTCTTAGTCGATCGAACAACCTTTCACATTTTTCGTTATGTTCCTCGAGAGTTTTCGGGTAAATGACTATATCGTCGAGATATACAAACATTTCGCGACCCTGCAACCCTGATAACACCAAATCCATCGCTCTTTGGAACGTCGGAGGTGCATTTTTGAGTCCCATCGGCATTCGTACGTACTCGTAATGACCGTAGGGTGTCGTAAACGCTGTTTTATGACAATCATCGGGGTGCATTTTAATCTGGTAGAACCCGGAGGCCAGGTCAAACACTGAGAAATAACGAGCTCCTCCGAGTTGATCTAAAATATCCACTATATTCGGCAAAGGGTACGCATCACTTATTGTTTTCTCGTTCAGCGCTCTGAAATCGAGAACTACTCTCCACTTTCTATTTCCTTTTAAATCGAGTTTTTTCGGTACCACCCATAAAGGTGTATTATACGGAGATGATGATTCACGAATGAATCCGGCTGCTAAAAATTCGTCTATCTGTTTTCTAATTTCCTCTTTATGGACTTCGGGGAATCTATACTGTTTCGAATTCACGGAAAATTCATCGGTAGTATGGATTCTGTGCATTACTACGTCGGTGGCAGCTAATGGCTCACCGGGCAAATGAAATCTATCGGCGGTTTTGGCTATCATCTTTTTAATCGAATCTGTCTCTATTTCATCCAAATGCTCTAATCTCAACAAATCTATTACTCTTTCACTTCTATTGTCATTCGACATTGTAGCTCCAAAAGAAAAACAATCGCAATCTACAAGAAATCTCTCAGCTATTAATGGCTCTAAGTACTTATGAGCCGAAGTAGCCCTTTTCGCAAGACTCGAACCCTCGGCGCAGGTATACACGGAGTTCTCTTGGACTCCACTAACGTTTCGACTTTCTCCGCTATTTAAAGAATTTACTGCGGTATTGCCGGAACGAAAAAGAAATAACAAAACATACAAAACGAACGAAATAAATCTCTGGTCATAACGCGGTTGAGAATTTTTCCTTTTCTCACTATTTTTCTTTTCTTTATCCTTGTTTTCTGACTGGGTTTCGACACTATATATTGGCAGATAATCCGCGGCTCTTCTCTGAGTGTATACCGCCGGATTTTTACACCACACTAATCTTGGATTCGGAATATCTTTCTCTATTGTCACATTTCTAATCTGGTTGTCGGACACATAAACGTTTTTATCTGGACCGTTCTCTACAAAATATCTATCGGATACACTAGCGTCTAGTACTATACCACCGCTAGCATTTTTCTCAAAAATAAAATCTTCGTTTCGGTTTCTCATTATCGAGATATCGTTATCTCCGATAAAACCCTGATTTTTGCCACATTTGCATCTACCTACTGAACAACTGGTTCCTACTACTGGATTCTCTATTGGACTTCTTACATCAAAACTCTCGGTTACTGCTCTATTGTTTCTCAAAACATTCCTTACGGGATCTTCCGAATTGGAATCGACAAAATTTTCAACAAAACTTTCAAACACAGGATTCTCGATTTCTGGATTTCTAACCTCTGGATTCTCGATCACGGGATTTCTAACCTCTGGATTCTCGATCACGGGATTTCTAATCTCTGGATTCTCGATCTCACTGTTCTTGACAACAAAACTCACGGGATTCTTTTCAACAAAATTTTCGACTACAGGATTTTTCTCAACAAAACTCTCAGGATTTTTCTCAATATAACGATTCTCAGGATTTTTCTTGATAACAAAATTTTCTGGATTTTTCTTGACAACAAAATTTTCTCTCTCTACAGGATTTTTAGTTTCAGACTCTTCAACAATACAAATTTCAACTTCTGGATTTTCGATAACAATTTTTCTCTCTACGAATTTTTCAACGATTGGATTTTTCTCTTGATTTTCCTCTTCAACAAAACTCTCATCGGCTACAAAGATTTCTATTGGATACTCTGGATAACGGATTTTTCTCTCAATTATATCTCTCTCTACATAATGAATTTCTCGCTTTACGGTTCCTACTTTTGGTGGCTCTATTACTCTCTCTTTTACAATACGAGTCTCTCCGACTAGATTCGCATTGGAGCCTGAGCTGTTATTTCTTTCGACAAAACTTGGATTTCTCATGGATTGTTCTCTCGCGATATTATTATTGAGGTTGTCAACCATCGCTTCAAATGACCTCGAGAGAAACATTTTTACGACGGGTACTTCGATTTCCACCTTTCGACTACGGTGATTAGTGATATAAACGTAAGCCTTTCCGTTGTCGTTTTTGACAAGTCCCTGCTCTACGGTTATCCCTTCACCTGCATCTAAAGTCGGTAAAAATCCCTCTGTTACTTCCTGGTTCTTTATTCTGACATAAAAAAGTTTTCTTACACCTGGCGGGAAGACTATACTTTCTCTCGTATGGAACGGTATTCTCAATCCGTTAACTCCTAAACAATTGTTTTCATAATCGATCTTTGCAAGGTTATCGCGGAAAAACTCGGATGACAATATTCCGGATTGTCTAATCGGAAAACTATTCGGTACTAGATGGAAAGATGTGTCCTTGCCTAGCGTGAAAATTTCTACCGAACCGAGGGTTTCTACTATGTTCGCTGTTATTCCGCTAAGCCTAAGAACTCTCGATCGATCAATGTATAAATAACGATCTATACATCTCTCTTTCAGGACATTCTTACTCGCACCTGTATCTAGCATCAAAGTAATTGTTTCCGACAGCTCTTTTCCTTGCAATAATATCGTAGGACCAATAACGTCGTCGACGTATCGCGCCATAAAAATGGTCGCGACCTCGGGCGCGCATTGTCCTATACTACCTTCAGGGTGAGAGTCGGGTGCGTGTCCGCGGTGGCCTCCACCTGGGCACCCGATTCCAGCTGGCCGTTCGCGTTTCCCGGAGCGGTGACGATCTGACCGTATTTACGGATTCGCGATGGACACTCCTCCGATTTATGTCCGATTGTTTTACAATATCGGCACACATTTGGAGGATACTGAGGAGAGGCTGCCTGAGCGTAAGTTATCGAACTCGCTATCGGCGGTACATTTTGCGAAACATTACCACCGCTGGGATTGCGGGAGGGACAGTTTCGAGCAAAATGCCCCCATCCTTGGCATCCATAACACTGAATCGCGGGTGGCTGAGTCTGGCCACTACTTACCTGGACCGACGGATGATTTTGTTTCACCGCTGGCGCCTGCACTCCGGCAGCTCGCTGCGCTAGAAAACAACTCTCCGGTAGATGACCCTTTTTCCCACAGATCGTACACGGCTTTGAGAAGCATTTCTCAGCGGGATGCCCTCTTTTCGAGCATAACTGACAAACGATTACCTGCCCTGAGGAAGTTACAGCATTGCTCGGCGCGGATACCTGTGGAGCAGGAGCCAACAGCGGACAATTGTTCGCTGTATGACCCTTCTGCTCGCACATTTGGCACGTGGCCTGTGACTGTTGACCAGACGCGGCTTGCGCGGCCCAACAGCTCTTAGCAATGTGTCCCTTTTTTCCACAATACTGACAACTCGGAACGGCGGAGCTACCTCTTGCCTGATTCTTATTCCCTGGTTTACTATCGGTTGCAACAAAATTAATTTCCACGGATTTCTCGGTTTTACTTGATTTCGCGGATTTTTCGGATTTTTCGGATTTTTCAGTCTTTTCGGTGGGATTTTTCCCTTTACGGAGTCGATCTAGATCCGCGAGTTCCCGCTCGATATCTCGCGCTCGATTAATCGCGTCGCTAAGGGTGCGATCGTCGCCCATTTCACGACGGATGTCCGGTTTTAATCCTCTACCGAAACAGCTAAGTGCCATTTTTTCGATTCTCTCTTTTTCATTCTCATCAAGTGCACCGTCTGCATGCTTGTGAGCCTCTAGAATTTTCACGGCGAGATTACGAATTCTATCCGCGTAATCATCTACTTTTTCTGAATTTTCCTGGAAGCTACTACCGAGCTCACCCGTGAGCTGAAACACGTCACGCGGCGGATCATACGTTTTACGAAGATAATCGGTAAATTCACGGATATTTGCAAAAGTTATTTTTGATATTTTATTCCAAACGGCGGAACTCAATTTTGTTTTCGCGAGTCTCAAGAGGTGAGTCTCACAGGCGGGTCCTACCATAGCGAGGGCTTCTTCTAGCCCCATGATATACCTACTCAAGTGTTCTCGACCCCCGTTAAACTCGGGTAACAAACGAATCGCGTCGCGCAAAAACCCAAGACTCGCGGCATCTGGTCTCACCTCGTCAGGCATTGTGAGTTTTGGTATTTCTCCGGTAAATAGATTTTTCGGTTTAATTAAAATGTCGCGTCTCCGACTCGATTTCGGTGTCGCGGGATATGGCGCAAATTTCTGTTCACTCGGCGTTTTTAATGATGAACTGAGACCAATATCTCGTCTCGAACTAGAAAAATTACTTTTCGCGGAAAAATAACCGGGCGTACGAAAGCTACTATTGAAGGGAGTTAATTCACTTTTCGCGGTTACGAACGTTGATGTGGAGGCAATGCTTCCCGGCGGTACACTACCTCCCCCGGAAGACTCGACTTTATTTTTCGATAAACTTTTCTCGGTTTCAAAACTCTCTTTTTCTGGTATTAAACTCGGTGTATTTTCGATTTTTAAACTTTGCGGATTTTCAATTTTAAGACTTCGTGGATTTTCGATATTAAGACGCGGTGAATTTATTTTTAATTGCCCTAACGGTTCGATTATCGACTCTAGAATCCCTGATGCTAAATGGTCTACACTTTTTGACGGTACTGCTGAGTTATCACTGAGTTGACTGCTAACAAAAACCTCATCGGAGGATTCACTTTTTGGTGAATCGTTGGTTGATTCGCGCCTATCAGTATAACCTACGGCTTCCGCACCGCCGTCGGAAGGGCACGAGCGAGCGCGAAGCGATCGCGTGGTTTGCGCGTCACCCTGCTCCTCTCCCTTGTTCGGTTTGTTACGCTTACGAGTCCGTTCTTCCGGATACTCGTGCAACACTTTTTTATCAATATTCCCCTTCGATCGGGTGAACATTGAGACTACTTCTCATGACGGTAAAAAAAAACACTCGCGATTCACTGCTGAAAATTTAACCCGGAAAAACACTTACGGAATTCACAAATACTTTACCCTGAAATTCAACCCGAAAATCTAACGCGAAATTACACAGAACACAAATGAAACACAAAATACAGAAAATTCACTTTTTTAAGATACGTCTCGCATTGGTGGGCGAGCTAAATTACGTTTCCGCTAGTACGGGGCGGATTAAAATACGTTTTCTCGCATAGTACGGGGCGAGCTAAATTACGTTTCCGCTAGTACGGGGCGGATTACATTACGGGTCTCGCATTGGTGGGGCGAGCTATCTAACATGCCAAACAAAACACACTCTTTCACACACATGCTCAATACAGGGAAGGAGGAGGAAACAATGAAAATTCGAAACGACAAAAGAAAAACTAAATTTCGCGAATGGCTCTGAGATCCCGGACGAGCCCCCAATTTTTGTTATGTCGCGAATCGTGAGTTTACGTGAGGAGCCGGCCTCATCTCGGTCAAGGAACTTAATCCATTTACGCGTTATCGAAGCGGCTACGATTCGCGGATGCCTCGTTTAGAGCCTAACCTTGCGGAAAATTGCTCGGGAAGAGGCTAGAGTTCATTCGCGAAATGTTGTCTAAGGGGAGGTTTAAACGGTTTCACTAATAGGATGGGTATCGCAACAATACGGGCAAAAATATTCAAGGGGAGCACTTGGTGCTGTAACAACTTCTTGCGGGGTAACGGAACGGTAAGCGCGGAGATACAAAATTATTGCAACTATTACAGAAATTACAAGAAAACAACTGAGGAGTATCACGACAATCAAAGGGGAGTTCATCGTGATATTGAAAATTTAACTAAACTCGCGGATTGATTTGAGAGACTCGACGGACGGTAGACACTGGATAAATTCGTACACCCGAGTGTACTACAGGGGTTTCACGTGTGACTCTCGAATCGCGGATATTAACGGTGATTTTAATGGAGATTCCGCACAAGAGAATAAAGGTTAATACAATCACGATAATTGCCAGAAGGGCGATAATGATCTGAGATGCGTACATCTCTTAAACTTTTCACTAAAGTGGAAGGGTTGAGGGGAAAAATCACAAACTTAGAAAAAATAAAACTTACCGAAGAAAAATAGGATCCGGCGAACAAAAACGAAGAAGAGGTTACTGGTGGTGGTGGTCGGTAAATCGTTGGTCGATACCCTCGGCTTCGAGTAAGTTGCCGAGCGGTCGAAGGGTTTTTCACGAACAACGAACACAAAATTTAAGCACTGAAATTGTTTTTATTCTATTAACTTCAATTGAAGTTAATAGCGAAAACGAAACTTGGTACAAATCACAAACGAAGAACAAGACTTGAAAAAAATTCAAAGTCTTTTCACAGAATAAAAGAAAACTGGTCGTCGAACAGAGTAACGTCGTTGATTTTCGGAGAAGTAATGAGCATCAGCAACTAGCATCTAGCAACTAGCATGGCCCTCCGTAAAGGGCGCAGTTTAAATAGGCTTGACATAGACCGCGGTGGAAGGGGCAACTTTTTGGTTGAGGCGTGATTTTCCACGCCTCCCTTGTTCTCTTTCTATCGGCTGTCAATTTCTTATAATTAGTCTAATTAACTATTTTCAGATCGATTTTGGATTTGTTAATTAGCGATTTATTCTTTTTATTTATTTTGGAAATGTCTCGAATTTGAATCACCTTTTTAGGTGGAAAATTACGAATTTTAATACTTGATAAAAGGAAAATTTTCTTGATAAAGAATTAATTAATTATCAAATCCAAAAATATTAAAAATGAACTCTATTGATATTTCGCTCTCATTCTTCACTCTATTACATGTATTCTCATTCGGTTTTTACTATAATATGTGAAATATCGATCGATATCGATTTGACAGATCTAATTAAATTGAATTTAAATTTGATATAAATTTCATAACTACCAGGGTGTTCTGGTATTCATTCTTAATGGTTTTTCGTCGGCTTTCAATATAAAACGATGAATTAATTAACTTAATTAATTAATTTGTTTAACCTTTCCATTTGTCAAATTAACAAATTTCGGGTTAAACTTTTACGATAATTGTAACATTTGGCTATTGTAAATCATGAAAAAATGGTTATTATTAACGATTGTTAATAAATATTATTCGGTTATTCTCTCTTTTCTTCATCCCTACTCTTGGCTAAGAATTGCATTTGTCTCTTGATTTTTATGGCTCTGTTCCTATTGGTTGAGAAAAGTTCGGCTATCGATGAGTGGTGGGCCTTCTCGTACGTTCTATGCATTGCGCGGGTGGCTCACCCTTCCCCTACTCTCTCGGTACGATCACGTGTACCGTAGCTGGCCCGCGAGCTAGCCAACAGCGCTACCTCCCCTTCAGGGTGGCTCCTGACTTCCCTTGTTCGTACCAGCCACGCTCACGTGGTCGCTTCTCCTTCTATCCTACCTAAAGAGTATGCTGGTACAGAGGCTTTCTCCGTCGTGGCGACATAGCAACGACGTGCAATCCTCTGTTCTCTCCCAACACGGAGTCTTCTCTTTTTTTTTTCTTTCTAAGAACTGTGACAAATCGGCGAGCTGAATAGAATCGCTTCTTCGAACGAGCACCACTTATCTTTATTTATTCCATCCAAATGTTTAGAAGAAACTTCTCGGAGGTAGTTGTTGAAAAATAACATTTCCTATGTAACCCGATATTCTTCTTTCGTCGCTGGTTAAGATCGTAAATTGAACTATTTATCTTTGAAGCAATATCGATTTGCAAGATATTTTTCATTTAAATGTTTAGTCTCTGAGTAATGAGAGATATTGCTAAAGGCAGAAATATTTTAGCTCGTTGTTTTTACGGATTTACTTTTTATGATGGGAAAAGACCAGAAGGGTTTATGATGGTTACCTGAGTAACGCGCAAATACCTGACCTACCCCTAGCTATAAAATATAACCGGGGAAATACGTGAAAAATACATAAAAAAAATATGATTACAAAGTTGTAATATTGTTGACGACCTGACCCAATGTTCGTACGCATGCGTGATTCTATTGGAAATCGTCTAATTATCAAATTCGCGACTATTGGAAATCTCCCATTGTTCGCGGGGGTGGCTGTAAACGATGCCCGAGAGGTGCTGCACTCGTTGGAGGAAATCGGAAGTTTTTCTAACCCACTGGGCCCTATGCATAGGGGTTAGAAGGAAGCTGTCGGTATCGTCGCTCGAGGTGTTGGTCGTCTTCGGAGTCATAGAGCACTCGCGTCTGTGAGCCTCGCTGCGTCGTAGTGTTGGTGAGGTTTGAAGTCACCGAGAGCTCGTATCGGTGAGTCTCGATGCGTCATGGTGTTGGTGTATTTCGGCTACATCGAGCGCTCGTGTCTATGAGCCTCGACGCTTAGTGGTGTTGGTAGGTTTCGGCAAACAGAGACCTGCCGGCTTAGCAACAGTCAAATCCCTTCGATGGCGGCTGGCCCAGGTACATGAGCCGGCGTTTCTTACTGGTATTGGTGACTTTTCTTCACAGCGTGGTGTCGGGGCCACGTGCTCATCTTGGGTGATCGAGCCGTGGTGTTATGCCTTTGGAATTCTCGAGTAACTCAAGTCCCATTGAAGATGTTGATTTTTTTCTCGTGTCTCCGATGACAGAATTATTTTACGACTTCGTCTCGACAAAATCGCTTTCGAAAGTTTGTTAAATAGTTTCTGGTCAACGGTTCTCTGTCTACGCTTCTCACGCACAGCGATCCTCTCCCTTTTTCCCTTTTTCCTTTATTTCCCTCAGTCTTTCCGTTTCCTCGCGAGTGTACGCGTGCAGCTTCTCTCGGTGCGATCGAAGAGCAGCGCAAGTTCGCGAATAAGAGTTCTCGAAAAGTGCGTGACGTAACACCATATAAGGAAATAAGATGATCAGACGACGCTGCTACCAGGCACATGCAATAACTGTTACGCGGTTCTAAGGGGGGCAACGCCCAAAGATATCGGCCCAGTTATGCCACAGATACCTCGGAATATCAGGAAAATGTTATTAGCGTATAATAAAATAATTTGTACAAGAGCCGAGAAGTATTGTATCCTTCAGGTGTATAATATTATGATATTCAACATTTAAAAGGTGATAATGTTATTAGAATTATTGCTGGTAAAAATATATGTATTTCTCGACTCTTACCACCGGTTTCTGAATACGTACACATATAGGAGAATTTTACGAACAACAACTATTACTTTTTTCTGTCTCTTATACATTAAGAATATCAAATATTAATTATAATAATTATTTAGTTATTAGTATTAAAATTACAATCTAATCAGGCAAATAATTAGGTTTAAGGAAGGAAATGAAATTCGACGGAAAATGGATAAATCTACCATTAATTAACAATAAGAATGAAAGACAAATCAACGAATCTCGAACAAGCCGAGAGGAGAATAGCGAGGGGCAACGTTACTCATCAGGGGAGTATAAGGCCCGGGCATATTTGAGGGAGGGATCTTCTTCCCCCTCTGGATCCCATTTCTCTAGCATATAAGAGGCCGCGGAAAAAGGGTTCGACAATGACCACCAGCAGAGAGTAGAGACCAGGAGCAGCAGAAGAAGTAAGAGAGTAGAAAGAGAGACGGAGGCGCCTAAGAGCGAGCGCGCGATCGGTGCATCCGAGCGGTAGTCCGGTGTTCCGGCTAGGCGGCGAGAGAGATAGAGCCAGAGGCCGCGATCTTTGTTAACCACCATACTAGAGTAGGATCGCGGGTCCGTTGAGACGACGAATGAAATAGAGCAACTCTCCTATTGGAGAATTTTGTTTATAATATCTTCCATCTCCAAAAATTGTATTCATTCTTGAGGTAACCAGAGTTTTCTTGGATTAGCTTCGTACAGTAAATTGTCACTCTCAATTTACCCGTTGGAACAAAATCATCTCTCGTTTCAAACATCCAGAAACTTCTTTTACTAGATTTTTAGAAGAAATCTCTGTTCGAATCGTTTTTTCCGACAACTCATTGTACTCTCCGATGATTGCATTCTTGTACTTTTGAATTTGCCTGAATTATTTTATTTGAATAAATTCTGAATATTACGGCATAATTGGCTCGAAATCCATGTTAAACCACCCGTTTCATCGCATCGACCATCATTGAAACTACCACCATCGAAACAAACATCGTAAGTACAATTTAATTCAATTCTTTGATATAGTTACAATTGGAAATGTGTGCAATATCCTCTGTTACTCGAACTCTTCAATAATTCGCCTTGCCGTCGCCAGACAACATTTTACATCACTCATCGAAACATTATTCAGTTTAAAATCAACAACATATATATATTGCAGTGAAATAATTCCTCATAATTCAAATCATCGATGAATCGTCAATTTAATTACGCAACAGATAAAGAAATTTTATAATACCTCTAAGACAAGTCAACGAATAGCATTCCATGCCCTATCCTTAGTAAATTTCCTCACGGTTAGACTAAAAAATGGGCAGTTGCGCGGATAATTGATGCCAGGAGTGGTAAAGGAGGGAGAGATCTCTCTTGACCAGCGCGTATTCAATCGTACTCGACGCAACCTCGCGTTAAAATTCGGGTGAAATAGAAACACCCACATTTTTGACGTGACACGGTGACGAGTGATTACATCGGATACTGGCTTGTAAAACCGCCCTGCGCATATATAAATCTGCCCCCTGCTATAAAACGACAAAACGCGTGGCTCAAAAGTAATTGTCACGGCCGAGCATGGTCCGACGGTGACATATCTCTGCAAGCTATCGAAAATATTCTGAAGAAAATGGCTGAACAAGCTGATAGAATATTTACCAGAGGCGCTATCAAAACTTCGTACTTGACAAATCTCACAAGTTGTTTCATTGTAAACCTGGAAGAAGAGGATAACGAACATCCCACCTCGTTCCATAAACTTGATGGTGGTCACGGTACTCGTTGCATATATCATAGCTTGCTGCATACAAGACCTTCGTACAAGTGTGCTCTGGATTACGCTACAAGAATCAAGGAGTGACTCTGTCAGGATGATCGCTTTGACTGTTTATGGGAATATAGGACTACTGGCTCCATAGCCCTGTCGGAGCCCGAGAATGTGAAGAAACATAAAGACCGCGACGAAACAGGCTGATAACAATTATGAATAGCCTTCAAATTCTTCATTGTCTTCGCGGCATAGAAAATCATACAACTGGAGTGTACCCTGCAGATCGCATCCCAAAGGTGTTGACGAAACCAGTAGCGATTGTCGTTAATACAAATGGTCACAAACTCCCCGGGGCCCACTGGGTCGCCATGTACGTCGATCGAAGTGGACATGGATGGTTCTTCGATAGAATAGAATAGAATAGAATAGTATTTATTTGGCCCTGGGATAAAATCCCCTAAGGACCGAGAGCATACAGAATTGCGACATATTTTAACAGAGCCAAAGTAAGATTAGTAGAGAACATAGTTTAAGCGGCGACAAGAATAAAAATACGGTATAGAAAGTAAAGTAAAAGTAAAGTAAAAATAATTAAAGTAAAAAATAATAAGGAGAGAGCGCATGTGGTATTAACTTAATCCTAAGGCATGGCAACATTCATTAAGAGATGCAAGCTCCACGGAATATATCAATTTCTACGGAACGGAGAGCGACTAGCAAAAGCCTCAGGTCCCCGCTCGTAATCGCTCCTTAAAAAGGAGGTGCTGCAAGAGTCGTTGCTTGAATATATCAAGCGAGGATAATGCCGTGATAGAGGCGGGCAATTCGTTCCAGAAATACGTACCGGCGACTCGAAACGATTTCCTGAATTTCAACGTTCGCGCGGCTGATGCTCGAAGCGTTTCCGTGCGTCCTCCCAAGACACGCGGATTCTCCCTGTCTCGAAAGACGAGCGACTCCGCGAGGTAGGAGGGGACACCGGAGTGAACGATGGAAAAGTAAAGGCATCCCATGAAGAAAAGCCGCCTGATAGCGATCGTCAACCAGCCGAGCGAACGACGCCCCTCCGAGATATGTTCGCGCCGACCTGTCTGCAATACAAATCGCATAGCAGCGTTGAGGGCACGCTGCAGCTTCGTATCGAGTTCCCCAGTGACGTCGCTAAGCACTGCCGGACAATATTCAAGATGAGGGAGGACAAGAGCCCTCACTAGCCATAGGCGGGTATTAAAATAAAAAAAGCGAGAAGAGCGGAAGAGCTGGGCAAGGCACCCGTACACCCGCCGACGCACCGCCGAAACCTGCTCCCCCCACCCCAGTGTGTTCGTGATATGATAGCCCAGATAACGAGGGGATACTACGTAGTCCACTCGCTCATTAAGCACCATGAGAGGGGGGAGAAAAGTCCGGTCGGCGCGACTGACGAGATACGGGGAACCAAGCATCATTGCTTTAGTTTTCGCGCTGTTAAGTGAATGTGAGTTATTCGTAGCCCAGCCATATATCGAGGGGATGTCCCTGTTCACCCTATCAATCGATGAGTGCAGATTATTCTCCGTACATTGCATATAGATAACGAGATCGTCCGCGTAAAGTAGATAGGTGCACGAGCGAAGCATCGCAGGCAGGTCCCTAAGATAGAGGCTAAAGAGCAGCGGGCCGAGGACACTCCCTTGCGGGACTCCAGAGGCAACGGCTACCCAGTCCGAGACCGCTCCGTCGGGGAGTCGAACTGTCTGCGATTTTCCGCATAAGTATGACGTGAACCATTGTATTGCCGACGACGAAAGTCCGACATCGGCAAGCTTACGTAGAAGTGTTAGGTGACAGACTGCATCGAATGTCTTGCTAAAGTCGAAGAACACCGCGACGGTGAGCATTTGCCTGTCGATGCCGAACCGCAGGTCATCGGTGAACTTAATAAGTGCAGTTTGCGTACTGTGCCCTTTGCGAAAGCCAGCCTGCAAAGGATCGAGGAGGTCATGCACCGTGAGCCAGTCGACGAGCTGCTCATGTATACGAGCCTCTCCACGGTTTTAGAAAGCGCGCAGAGAATTGAGATGGGCCGAAAATCAGCAGGAGAGGAAGGGGTGGGAATTTTGTTAATAGGAGTGATTAACGCTCTGCGCCACTCGGCGGGAAAAGTCGAGGAGGAGAAGGACAGATTGATCATTTCAGTGATTTGCGGGAGGAGGATGTAGAGACTAAGGAAAGGTAGCTCGCAGGGAGAAGGTCGGTGCCAGAAGAATTTGAAGAGCTGTGGGGAAGGGCAGAGGATACAGAGAGTTGAGAGACGGCAGACAGAGTGAAGCGGGGATGATCAATTTCCGGCAAGGATGAGGGAATAGCTGAGATGAGCGCAGCGGATAAAGGCGGAGGTGTAGAGAAAACCGCAGAGAAGGCTCGATTGAGATCACTGGGTAAGAAGCTAATAATTGTGCTCGTTCGACGATCCTTCACTAAAGACATTCTTCTTAGCTCCGACTAGGCACGTTGCGAGTTCCGGCAGGAGGTGATATGCGTAAGAATATGCTCTTTTTTTGCGCTGGCGATTAGCATTTTTACCTCGCTGCGAAGCAATCTATAGTTTTCAAGGAAAGTTTGGCTACCACGTCCGTTGATGTTGCTCCTCCGGAACCTGCGGTACGCCTGATCTCGGCGTCGCATTTTCGCTCTAATAGCTCCATTAATCCACGGAGCCGGTGGCCGCCTGAGATTAACCGTAACGAGAGGTGCAAGGTTCTCGATAGCAGCGACTACATGCTCGCGAAACAACTCAAGTTTAGTGTCTATGTAATTTGCCATCATATACGATGTCCAGTCCTGACGCGACAATTGCGTAGAGAGGGAAGCTGGGATGATTTTTTTAAGCGCACGATACTGAAAGGATTGCAGCGGCGCACGCTGTACCGAGACGTCGTAAGTGATCGAGATGCGATCGTGACCCAAGAGAAAGGGCATCTCCGACTGACCGCTTTCTAAAACCTTACCAGCATCACTCACCGCGCAGATGTCAAGCCAGGTGTCTGTAGCTTCAGTGTGGTGAGTCGACTGATATGGAACAATGGTAAACCCGTGTTCCGCGAAAAATGACTTTAAATTGCGAGCTTCGAGGGAATTGCTGAGTAGATCCGCGTTAAAATCACCAAGAATAATAATGTCGTCGTACGCCGGTCGGAGGGAAATAATTTCATCTTCAAATATATGTATGTTGCCCATGCGAGTGGGACGATAGACGACAGCGATTAATATTTTAATTCCGGCGGGATAACGAGCCTCGCAAATAAGATATTCCGGCTTAGCCTCATACTCACAGGGCGATGCAGTGACTACGGAGAACGACAGCGACGAGTGAAAATACAGCGCAACACCTCCTCCTCTTTTGCCTATCCTATCTTTCCGTGATAGGTTAAAAGAGTCAAGAGAGGCAAAATAATCATCGATACTTTCGTTTAGCCACGTTTCGGATACAGCGACAATATGAAAAGGATTATCATGAATAAAGTCTCTAAGTTCGTCGATATGAGCCGGAATCGACTGCGCGTTAACGTGACACACTCTCAGATGCAATGGTGCTGTTGTTGATGAAGTTCCGGGAAGCGTAGATGTTGTCGTGATGACCGGTTGTCGAGTAGCAGTGGAGAGAGTGAGCGAGAACGAGTGTCGATCAGCAGGAGAGAGAGCGACCGGAGACAGTCAGCTGCGGCGGGCTGGGAGACCCGTATAGGAACAGCCAGGCGCAGACGTGGTGGTGCCGGAGTAATGCGGCAGCGACGTGTAGGTGTGGTGAGTCCCCGTGTGAGCGTACGTAGGCGGAGCGACGGCTGAGTGTGCGAGAGCTGCGCCCGCTCCAACGTTGGCCAAGGTAGGATGAGCGAGAGGGAACAGCAGCCCAGATACCCCGGTAGTAGTGGGAGCGAGAAGAGCAGGTAGTCCCTGCGTAGCAGCTGGAGCCGTATAGTCGTATTGAGCGAGAAAGAGCGCGGAGGACGCATTGTGGCCTAGTGTAAGAAAAGGATACGCCGATCCGTTGAGATGTGCCGACGGTGTCGCTGACGGATTGGCTGCGTAGGGACCTTGCGACCGATGCTCAGCCACTATAGTTGGTCCACCGTTGCGCGTAATAATGCGTAAGCCATGCTCTCCGCCGGCAGTACGCTCGTTCAGTTGCATCTCGGAGATTTTTATATGCTGCATCCTGAGCTGGTGTCTTATCCGAGCGTATAACTACACCGGCGTAGCGAGCGTATTGGCGTAAGAGGTGAGTCGAACGAAAAATGGCAATTACCGAATCGACCGAGGGAAGCACAACTTTAACCGCTCTAGGCCGCAGCCGCCCGCCTGCCGGTATATCGCGCGAGCCGATGCGCGTAATATGCACGTGCGCTGATGTAAGGCCCGGCAAGAGCAGCGAGAGTAGCTCGATGACAGCAGCATTGTCATGAGCGGGTGTTCCGAGCTCTGAGAGACCAAAGATCATCACGTTCTTTTTACGTTTTTCGCATTCAAATAATTCCCGAGTCACAGCGTCGATATCGAGGGAGGGTGAGGGGGCAGCGGGGTGAGCGGGAGGGGGCATGGCAGCGGTTATCCGATCGGGCAGTTCAGCGATGACAGCATCAATACGAGATGACAGGTGCATGAAGTTGTTGTCAACTTTACCCGCGAGCGTAGCTTGATCTGAGCGAAGCGAGGCCATTTCGGCATCTGTCCGATCAAGGCAAGGTAACACGCTGTCAACTTTGCACGTGAGTTGACCAATGAAACTGCCGATCTTATTCTTAAGACGATGGATGACCAAGTCGAAGTGCGAAGCGGTAACCGGCGTCTGGTCAGCGGCTAGAGGTGCGTCACTCGGGGTCGTTGAACTCCTATCAACTTCGACTTGGTGTAGAGGCACAAGTTGGGGGCTAAGTTGAGAGTTAACGTCGACAGCGTTCGCTAGTGGGATATCAAGATGAGCGAGTTTACTCGGCGGTCCTCCTGTGTTCTTCTGAGCACAGGATTTGCAAATTATCTGCCGATTGACGGGGAGATCCGTGATACCCATACTTTTCGTGCATTTCCCGTGAAATAATCGCGCACATTCACCTATACATCGATAGCCAGTGCCTAAGCGTGAGGTTGTTTTGCAGTAGCCGCACGGTTCGGGACGATGGGCGCTCCATTGCGACGGTGGAGCGAGAGAGAGAGAGAGAGAGAGAGAGAGAGAGAGAGAGAGAGAGAGAGAGAGGAGAGAGAGGAGAGAGAGAGAGAGAGAGAGAGAGAGAGAGAGAGAGAGAGAGAGAGAGAGAGAGAAGAGAGAGAGAGAGAGAGAGAGAGAGAGAGAGAGAGAGAGAGAGAGAGAGAGAGAGAGAGAGAGAGAGAGAGAGAGAGAGAGAGAGAAGAGAGAGAGAGAGAGAGAGAGAGAGAGAGAGAGAGAGAGAGAGAGAGAGGAGAGAGAGAGAGAGAGAGAGAGAGAGAGGAGAGAGAGATGAGAGAAGAGAGAGAGAGAGAGAGAGAGAAGAGAGAGAGAGAGAGAGAGAGAGAGAGACATTTATTATGCGCTCTGGGACTAAGTCCCCTCAAGCGCTGTGCATAATACAATAATTTTGCGTTTGTAGTGATGCTATATAATGGTAATAGTATGGCGGTTGACATATGTGATATTCCAGAGGTGTTTACAATTAGTAAGTAAAGATAGAAAAGAATGTGTGTGAGTATACATAGAGGTAGAAAAAACAGTAGATGAAAAAGTAAAGGTATAAATAGAAAGTAAGAAAATTTCTGGCATGTTAAAAAATATACAATTGACTACAGTTAGACGAATATTACACAGTGTCATTTTATATATAAAAATTAAGTGATAGGACATACGGAAACGGTGACAGTGTTAGAGTCCTCATAACTCGTCGACGAGCTACTCGGTCCACCCGTCAGAGTTAAGAGGAAAACGAACACTCATCCCTTTATTTGAGTACAACTTAAGTAAAACGACTAGATTGATATAAAGCATGACAGGACTAGAGAGTCATTGAAGATGACGACTTAAAGACTCCAATTGTGGGAGCTTGCCGGACTGATGCAGGTAGAGTATTCCATAGCATTGGCGCAGCTCCTGTTAACGAATTTCTATAAAGTTCAGTTCTGCAGATGGGTGGTTGTAGCCAGTCCCTGGGTCTTCGTGAGGTCCTCTGCCGATTTGCATCCTATAAACTGAGCCTATCAAACAAAAACTTTGGATTCTGTGAGTTAAGAACCTTGTAAGTTAGGCAGCCGAGAAAATATAGCCTTCTGCTTTTCGTTTTGAGCCATTTTAATTGACGATAGTGCTCCGTGATGTGTGCATCACGTCTCACGTCCAAGGCGAAGCGAATACACGCGTTGAGCGAACGGCTAAGAATTAAGTCTTGTTCGTTGGTTAAATCGAAATAAGCTAGGCTACTAGTATGTGTAGTATGTGTAGATGTGGAAACACCAGTGACGAGATAAGCTGTATGCGAAGATTGTGCGGTAATAAGCTCCTACATTGTTTCAGCTGATAGACTATCCCATTTACCTTCTTAGCAATTTTAGCGGCGTTTAGGCTCCATGATAGGGTATTGCTAATGGTGATACCCAGGTAAGTTACTTCAGTAGAGAACTGAATACTGGCGTTTCCGACAACGACTGGGGGTACAGCTTCAAGAGGGATGTTAGCTATGAACCGACGTGTCCCGATGATAATCGCTTTTGTTTTCTCTGTGTTTAGAATCAGTCCTAGCTCAGTGGCCCAGGTGACAATGGCCTTGATGTCCTCGTTGATATCTCTAATTCCGTCAGCAATATTTTCTGGCTTACAGTGAAGATAGATTTGCAAGTCGTCAGCATAGAAATTATAGCGACAATGTTCTAAGATATCTGCAAATCCATGAAGGTAAAGTACGAATAGGAGAGTGCCCCAGTACGGACCCTTGCGGCACTCCGTTCACAGCGCTTAGCCACTCGGACCTGTCATCGGTTTGTTGGTCGCGTATTGATTGTTGTCTACCTGTTAAATACGAGCATAGCCAGCGTAATGCGGACTGTGAGAAATTTAACGCCCGGAGTTTTTCAACTAGCTTTGCATGACGCACGCGGTCAAAGGCTTTGGAGAAGTCGAATAAAACAAGTACGGTGACTTTACGAGAATCACCTGCATGACGGAGGTCGTCCAGTACTCGAAGAAGCGCCGTCTCAGTATTATGTCCGGGTCGATGGGCTGATTGGCACGGGTCTAACAGGTCATACCTAGTTAGATGCGCAATCATCTGGTCAGCTACGATTTTTTCTAGACACTTCGAGAGAGCACAGAGGATGGAGATAGGCCGATAGTCGTTAGGGCTCGAAGGCGTTTTTGTTTTCGGTAGCGGACTCACGAGAGCGTACTTCCAGATGGTCGGGAAGATTCCGATTGACAGTGAATACGAGAAGATGTGGTGAACCATGGGCAATAAAAGCGGAAGAGCAAGTTTTATCATGTGTATCGAAAGACCGTCGACGCCCGAGGCTGTGGATGTCGACTGCTTTAGAACTTTCACAAGCGCGTCGAAGTCGAAGTTATTGAAGTAAAACTTATCATCCATATATTCGCCCTCTCCAAGATAGTATACATCAGGGGGTTCGAAATCCCGATCTCTACCTGCTGACGCAAAATATTCATGAAGAGACGTTACCGAGGCGGCTAACGGCTGTGTGTTTCTTTGTGATTTGATAAGCCCGAGATTTCGTAGTACTTTCCACGTGGAAGATGAAGTAGACTGAGCAGATAAAATCCGAATATAATACTGAGACTTTGCTGTTCTAATCATGATTTGTACCGAATTCCTCTGATGTTTAAACGTGTTGTGAGCATCTACTGTGCGGCGTCGTCGCCATGCTCTGCGAGCGCGATCGCGACTACGCATTTGCGCTTTAATATCATCGGTTAGCCAGGGGGCCGGTACCGATTTCGATGTAATCCTTTTCTTTGGGGCGTAAATATCAAAACAATCGACGAGGTAGTTGCTCAAGACCTGTACTTTGTAATCGATGCAGTTTGACCTATAGAAGGCATTCCAATCCATGCTGCGTAATTCCGTTTGAAAAGCGTCAATATCAAAATTCCTAAAATCCCGAAAAATGAATTCACGAGGCGGAAGCCTGTCGACAGTGATTTTAAACTTGATATATATTAAGTCGTGTGCGGAGAGAATGGGAACTTCGAATTGTCCGTGGTCGACAAGCTTCCTTGCATCGTCGATGAAGCAGATGTCAAGTAACGTTAACGAGTCGCGAACGTGATGAGTGGACCTGTATGGAATTAGATAGTGGTTTTGCCATGTCGACAAAATCGCGGAGATGCTTACTATCATGCGAAACGATGTTAAGATCAGCATTGAAGTCCCCGAGAACAATTGAGTGTGCGTATATTGCAGGAATACATCCTCAAATTCTCTCAAAAAGCCGACGTGCGGAGGACGGTAGACAACGCATACGAGTAATTTAGAGTGATTAGGAACCGAGATCTCCGTTAAAATGAATTCCGGCTTGCCACAGTATGTTCCACCCGAATCTGCAAGCACCCGCGCCCTTAATGAGGCGTGGACATAAAGACCGACACCGCCGCCACTTCGTCCGAGACGGTCGCACCGTAATAGGCAATAATCTTGCAAATTAGCGAAATCGTCCGTGATTTGTGGTGTTAGTCATGTTTCTGACATGCAAATGATGTGATAGACATTTTTTTTAAAGAAGAGTCGGAATTCATCAAGATGGCCTTTCAAAGATTGGCAATTAACGTGACAAATTTGAATAAAATCGTACCTATCGCTATGAATAGGATCAGCCATAATCGGTATTGCGAGCTTTGTCAGCAATACGCTTAGCCAAAATCGGACAGTTTCTGCCATCAAGTGCACTGTGATTGTAGTCGGCATCGGTGTAGAAGGACTTGCAGTTATAACAGACGGCATCTTTGCTGCGGTTTCTACAAGACGCAGTTTCGTGTTCGCCGGAGCAGTGTGCGCAGTGAACTGAGATTTCACAGTCCTTCGCTAGATGCCCGAAGGTTAGACATCTGTAACATTGCAGTACTCTAACGTGATCGTCAAAGCGACAAGAGGCATACCTGAGGTATACTTTTCCCTTACATCGAAGGATCGACCTGACTTCCGCAGACACTTCTATGACGCACGCACGAGAGTTACGATTTACTCGCGACATGTACACGACTTTGACTACGGGGTTGCTACATTCGGACAGATTTAGTTTTATAATGTCGGATTGAAGGTCTTCGGGAGAGAGGTCGGCCGGCACTCCATGAACTATGAGCCGAGGATTGAGCTTCCACAGTTCACTGACTTCGAGACCGAGTTTTTTTAGAGCGGGATGTGCGCGAATTTTCTCTACGTCAGCCTCTTTAGCATCTATGCGAATACCATTGCTTTTGGCTCTTGAAACGCGATCGACTTTCATTCCCATTTCCGAGGGGTCAACGTGTTTAATTACTGCTTCTCGTGTTAGCTGAGAGGACGAAAATTTTGTCGCAACGCTATTGCTCGGCGTAATAAAAAAGCTGGTGGATTTAGCGACTGCGATAGTGGGTCCGCGCGAGACATGCACTTTATTGCTACGTACATTTAGCCCTTGAGCAGCGACATTAGCGAAAAATGGAGGTGTGGATGTTTTAAGGCTAGTTGAGACAGCGTCTTTGACCCCCTCCGAGCAAGCTTCTGTTATCTGTGTTCGAACGCTGGCGTTTAGCGAGGATTGAAAGACTTCTTTGATGCTGGCGATACACGTGCGGTTTATCTCGTTACGAGCATAATCAACAGCTTCGGCGCATTTATCTTTTGCAATTATTTCTCCTGCTAAAGTCGAGTACGCTGAAAAAACCGTATTGAAAGCGGTTTGATAATACTGAAAGGCTTCTTGTAAAGCAGCTTTTTTGTCGACAGTTTCCTTCGAGCTCCGAATGAATTTAGCAAACTCCGTGTCGTACGCGAATAGCTTAGCACGCATTGTTTTGGTCTCCGCTGTCGAGAGGGGGAGTTCACGCGTCGCTGCAGCCGAGCCGAGTGACGGCGAGTGTCGAGGACTCCCGATCGACACGGACGGCATTGAGAGGCAAGGTGTGCGCGGCGACGTCATTGCCGCGCGCACCGGCCCGCGTAGCTATATCTACTACTGCGCTGTGGCGCGCCAGGAGCGCTGGCGCGGTCGATGATCGAAGATGGGATCGATATGTCGCAGTATACAGTTATCGACCGTTCCGAGAAGAGAGAGAAAGCACGGGCGTCACGTACGAGAGAGCGCCCTACGCGCTGCGGGCGCGCATGCGTGAAGGATCGATGATTGAATGTCCAATCGAACGATGCTTGACAATTTTCGCGAGAGAGATAGATATAGGGACGATGAGTCAAGATAAGTGAGGATAGATAAAATAAGAAAAGAAACATGGGAAGTTGAGAAAAAAGAGAAGAGTAAACACCTACCCGAAATATTCCAAGAAAGGAGAGCGATGAGCAAAGTCTTGTGAGTTCGAGGAATCACTGATATCGAGTATTATTCACCACGAAAACAAGCGAAATGTCAAGAGAGCCAGCGATACACTCCCGCTCATCCCAAGAGAGAGAGAGAGAGAGATAGCACAGAGACACAGCTGACCGCGACGCGACGCGACCGAGAAAGAGAACGGGCGTCAGGCACCAGCGCGAACGTGCGAGCGAGAGAACACGATAACACAGCTGACCGTGACAGCTAGCTAACGTCCAGCGCTTGGCGCGAAGAGCGAGCGTCGAGACTCAGACACGAGATAAATACGCGGTTATTACACGATAAACGATTGTATTAACAAAGTAAATATAATTATTAGCACACACGTATTTAAAGAGATATATTGATTAATATCACACTTGATGACGTGGAGGATATGCGCGGAAATACGGCACCAAAACGAGCTGTCGAGACGATACGTTGGACTTTCGGGTGCGAAAACGGTGCGAATGACCGCGAGAACAACAAGTGCCAGGAGCGTGGCAAAACACGTCCGACCGTGACGAGCGACAGCTGAGTACCGCTACGTACTCTGAGTACGCTGAGTATAGCTACGAGCTCCCACCAATCATACCGAACCATCTCATACGTCTCCGACGAAACTTTCGACTCTTCCAATACAACACTACTCAACTTCAAGGAGCTAACTCGCAATGCTGTGGATATTATTGCGTCATGTTTCTTCATTATATGTGTACTGGACTTTGTATTCATAAGTTTAAAAGTGTGTGTTTCAAATAATTTGGAGCGGAACGATAAAATAGTTTACGACTATTACAAGGCGTATATTAATAAAAAACATAAATTAATAGCTTCTGGCAATAACACTGGTGCTACTGTAGGAGGTAGTTACAATAAGAAAAATTGTGTTTTTAGTAATAGATATTTACACTGCATACAGAGTTGCTGTTCTCGTGAACGCTGTCTGTAAATATTATAAATTTATTTAATAAAAATAACATATAAAAAGAACACGACGAATTGCTTGTCTTAATCAGTCTTCATCGCGAATACTGCTGAGGTTAGCATGAGTCACTGCGATAGCAGTAAGTATAAGCGTGCTGTAATTCTATACGTATCACCTTGAAAGCCACGCGCATCTGTATTAATCATCGCCGCCATTTTCTTCAAAAAGTCGGATTCAGCAAATATTATATTTCACGTGAAACTCAGATTTGCATGAGTCACGAATACTGCTGCAATAGCAAAGAGCCCTCATACGGTGATATCATTTCTTCTTCGTCAGTTGCCAATGTTCTCATCACTCGTTCTCCGATCACGCTACCAGCATCAAGTCCATACAGAGAAGACAGCGCGAATTAAAAAAGCGAATAGAAAGACACTTGCAAAATATCAGTGCTATTAAAGGGCTAATACAATCAAGAACTGAAGTTTGTCTTCTAACACGCTCGTTAAAACACCTCAAAATCTAAAATGGATTTTTCGCGAATCAACAGAGTAGGAAGATTGACGGAGTTTCTGCCTGTGAAGAAGCTATGTGAGTTGGCGGCAAATAAAGACTACAAGATCACGAATATCAGATACGCCGATACTAAATGGGGCCCAAGAATCACCAGCGATGTGGAGAATGAGTTTACGTGCTTTCTATCAAATCGCTTCGCCAAAGCTTTCGATGTTCCGACAAATGGAAGCAGCGACTCATGGAAACGCATTGTTTATGCGGTATCTCGGGACAGAATATAATAACGTCGAGTTTAAAGCAGCGCCTCAGTGATTAGTGTTGCAAAACCCATTCGGAGTGGCACAAGTATTTTTTTGTTCGAAAATAACATTATGGCTGGTACTGGCTACGATATCGTGTTTAATATTCAAAGTTGTAAATAATAAAAAAAAATGTGCTGCACTATGGCTATCACCACTGAAGCGACCGAAGTGGAGATTGATTGATTGATAATGGTTTATTATGCCCCAAGTTAAACTGGGGGGCAAGGTGATACATATAGCAGTTACAAGTATAACAATGCGGTGATCCAAGTACGAATTCGCACGAGAATACGATGTACATGAGAGCAAACAGCCTGTGGAACCATGTAGTAAACAATGAATATACTATAAAATGCGATATAAAATATTATATAAAATAAAATATAAAAATATCAAAACAGTTAGCATAGTTAAGAGAAGAAAAAATCGGCGAAAATGAGCATTCAGTGACGGATATATAGTAATAAGGTGGACTTAAGATTAGGGGTAGAAAAATCTATCCTAACTTAGCTGACATGCTGATAGACTTAATAATGGGTAGACCAATAGTTGTTGATTAATTATTAGTCCGACAAAACTGACTGCCGGATCTCCGACTGGAGAAGGTGATCAAACAGACTCGTTTTGAATATTGGCAGCGAAGGGGAACAGACAATGTCCCGCGGAAGAGAATGCCATAAATAAATCGCCGAGAGATGAAACCCATTCCGATACGAGGCACTTCGATGCGCTGGGGTCTGGAAAGTAAGAGGCAAATACGCTTGACGCACTGGCCGGGTCCCCACGGTACTATGTCTGACGAAGAGTTCATTGATAAACGCTGGTGAATGGAGCTTTAGAAACTTATATACTTGAATCGCCAAGAAATAACAGCGCCGATTATAGACAGAGAGCCAGCCCAGTCGGTGGCGATAGTGCGTAACGTGTTCGTCGCGACGGAGGTTAAAGATGAACCGAATACAACTGTTGACAAGGCGCTGAAGCTTAGTGTTCTGTTCATCAGTTAGACCTTGATAGACGAGGCAGCAATAATCCAGGTGCGGGAAGATGAGAGTCGTGACGAGTTAAATTCTCAGCTCCGTTGACAACGCGTTTTTGTGAAACTTTAGTTTGTGAAGGGAGGCATGGACTTTTTGCGATACATGCGAGACATGCTTAGTCCACGTAAGACTATTATTCAGGTGCACGCCCAGGTTACATGCCTCCCGGACGAAGGGAATAGGGACTTCGTTGAGGGTGGCCGGTGGAACAGTGTCGAGGTCAAGTTCCCGAACGTACGCGTTGCTGCCCATGATTAGGATTTTCGACTTCGCTGTATTGAGAATGAGCCCGTTAGATAACGCAAACTCAGCGACAACACCAATATCATATCTCATCTTAGCCATCGCTATATTGAGTTCAGATATACGACATTGTGTGTATATCTGGGTGTCGTCGGCGAAAATCATGTGCTCAGAGTAACGTAGGTCCTTTGCTATATTGTTGATGAAGAGAGAGAATAACAACGTGCCGAGGACTGAGCCTTGAGGTACTCCTTCGGTGGTCGGCAGCCACTGTGAGCAGTTTCCCTTGTCATCGACCACAGCTTGGTAGCGACCGGTGAGGTAGGAGAAGAACCACGCCAGAGCGGAGTCAGAGAAGCCGATTAGTCTTAGTTTGCGAAGAAGATGCAGATGTGATACTGTGTCAAACGCCTTACTAAAATCGAAAAGAACAAGAATAGTGAGCATGCGATTGTCGATGTGTCGCTTAATGTCATTAACGATTCTTAGTAAAGCCGCTTGGGTGTTATGAGCTGCACGAAAAACCGCTTGGCGACTATCGAAGAGTGAGTTGTGCTCGACAAATGAAAGTATTTGCGCATGTACAACTTTTTCGAAAAGCTTCGAAAGCTCACACCGATTTGCGATGGGTCTAGTGTCGGACGGAGTGCGAGGGGTCTTTATTTTCGAGAGAGGGCGAACAAACGCCCGCTTCCAAAGAGTCGGGAAAAATGAGCTTTGGAGACACGAGTTAAAGAATGACGCGAGCACCGTTCCAGTTACGGGAAGAGCGTTGTGGATGCCGAATGGTGTGAGACCGTCCGGGCCGGGAGAGAGAGAAAGCGATGAAAGATCCTTGCTGAAGCGAGCGATATCGGCCGGACTGATCGGATAAAAAGAGAACGACAGACTTGTGGACACTGGCAATGCGCAAATGGCTTGAAGCTCAGCTTGTGTGATAGGCGGTGAGTGACTAGAGGTTGCAGCGTAATAAGAGTTTAGAGAGTCAGCCGAGAAAAAGTGTAACGGAGAGGAGTGGGTAACGTTAACCAAACCAAGGTTTCCCAACTCGTGCCAGAGTCTGTTCGGATCGGTGACTGCATTAAGGCGATTCAATTGCCAGGATTGTCGAGCTAGACGCATATCAGAGGTAAGCTGGTTCCGAAATTGCCGAAAAATAGCAAATGCGAGAAGGCTGCCCGATCGCTTCGCCTGCTTGTACAGCCGACTACGTTCTTTCATACGAGCTTTTAGCGATACGTCAACCCACGGAGACGGGGGTTTGCGGACACAGAACGTACGGAGAGAGAGAGAGAGATATATGATTTGATTTGATGTGTTTATTATGCCCGAGTCACACTGTAGGGCAAATTTGAATAATACAGAAATAAAAACACTTACAACTATTGGAAAGAAAAAGACTGATTGTCGTGAGTATAGATAGGTGTTGACACTGCGTGCCGGCAACTTAAGTGTGGAGATAAACTATAACGAGGTAAGCAGTATAAACTATATTAAGATGAAGAATAACGGACAGATAAACGTTCTATCGATAACTTGATATACATTTCTAACGACGAATTTTGGTTAGATTACTTAATTATACCTGATTAATTTCGGACTGCAGTAAATACGCGTATAGACGGGCTTTGAATATTGCAAGAGAGGAAGATGAGGTTACAGGGAGGGGGAGGGAGTGCCAAAGATAGACAGCCGAGAGATGAAAGGCCTTGTGATAAACCGCAGTTCGATGATTTGGGATAAAAAACGTCGGTGGTGGCTGAAGCTGGCGAGATGGTCGCGCAACCTCGACAGCACGCCTACTAAAGAGCTCATTAATGTACGTCGGGCAGTAAAGATTAAGAATACGGCAGACTTGTATTCCTAGAAAGTATTTACGGCGATTTTCTACCGAAAGCCAACCTAGCTGGTGTCGATAGGGAGTGATATGTACATCACGTCGGAGGTTGAAAACAAAGCGGATACACATGTTTACGAGGCGTTGGAGGATCGTATTAAGTTCGTCAGTCAGAGCATGATAAACTAAGCAACAGTAATCAAGCTGCGGAAAGATTAGAGTTGTAACGAGTTTTATTCGAAGTTCGGTAGACAGGGAATTCTTATGATATTTGAGCTTGTACAGCGCCGCGTGGACTTTCTGCGAGATAGAAGAGACGTGCTTCTTCCAGGATAGATTCGCCGACATATGGACCCCGAGATTGCATGCCTCGTAGACAAACGGAAGAGCGGTATTATTGACAACCACGGACGGTAGTTCAGCAAAGTCAAGACTACGGATATGCGGGTTACTGCCAAGGATCATGACTTTTGACTTTCGAAGATTTAACGTGAGACCACTCGAAGATGCGTAGTCTGCAATGACTGCAACATCGTGGCTGATGAGGGACATAGCATGATGAAGATCCGAGGGCAAGCATTGAAGCCACCTTAAAACAGAAGGTGCAAACCCGAGACGTCGAAGTTTAGAGAGAAGATGCAAATGAGGAACAGTGTCAAAGGCTTTACTGAAATCAAACAGTACGAGAATCGTGATTTTCCGCTGGTCGATTCCGAGGTTGACATCGTTAATGATTCTTAGAAGGGCGGACTGCGTACTATGAGCCGAACGAAACCCAGACTGCCGAGGATCGAAGATGTTGTTTGTCTCAATAAACGTCGTTATCTGATTGTGCACTACTCTCTCAAATAGTTTTGACAGTTCACTTAAGTTCGCAATGGGATGCGTATCAGGTGGAGAGGAGAGGAGTAACTGCTCTTCATCAATCCGAGGTTTCCAAGTTCTCGCCAGAGTCTCGAGGGATCATCGATGGAATTAAGGCGGCTAAGATGGTAGTGTTGACGGGCAATGCGTAGATCTCGAGTAAGTTCGTCACGAAACGTGCGATAAACAGCCATCCCTAAGAGACTATTGGACCGTTTAGCCTGTTTGTAGAGGCGATTCCGCTGTCTTAAACGATCTTTGAGAGAACTAGTAATCCAGGGTGACGGAGGTTTACGAATCGGTAAAGTTCGCAGCGGCGCATGCGAATCCAAAGCAATAAGTATTGACGAAGAGAGCGCCTCGCAAAAACTTTCAAGCGTCGGTAACGGATCAGTACTAGGAATATTTCGAGAAGATCATGACATCGAACATCAAGCCACGAGTCTGACGTAAGCGTGTGATGTGTAGCGTCGGACTGAATAAGGAAAAGAGATGAAGAAAAAATAAAATTACGCAGATATTGCGCTTCGAAATTATTGGTAAGGAGATTACAATTGAGATCCCCCGCCAAAATTATATTCTTAAACGCATGACTAAATTTATTGAAAGCACTTTCGAAATCATGGAAACGAAGGGCTTTCGGACGTCGATAAATGGAGGCAAACAGAATCGACTCTGCATTCCTGCATTGAATTTTCAATATGAGATACTCAGGCGAGTTAGAAAAATTGCTGGGTGAAGCTGCAAGTACTTGTGCCGATAGAGACTCGTGGATATAACATGCGACTCCGCCCCCTTCTTTTCCTTCACGATCATTACGAACTAAAAAATAACTGTTTAAACTTACAAGACTATCCTGGATATGCGAGTGTAACCAAGTTTCGGAAATCGAGGTAACATGAAAGAAATTATTTTGAAAATAATGCCGAACCTGATCAATGTGACCTAGCAGTGAGTTAGCGTTAAACTGCGCGACGCGTAGATTTGTTAAGTTATTTGATGGATCGAGCACATTTAACGGCGTAGTGTTGGAGCAATCGATAGTGGGTAGTCAGACTAATTTGTCGAGATCGCTAGCACTATGAATATCAATGATCTGCAGACCATCATCTTTCCTAACGTGAATAACTCCATTACGCATCCATACATGCTTGTACTTAGCTTGAGATGCGCGGGTTTTAGTTTGACGAAGCAGATTGTATAAAGCCGATGGGAGCATCTCATTGACAAAAATATTGCCCGCGATTTGATTCCCAAGGACCTCGCTCGTCTTAAGATCACGTTTGGATCGCTTGGCACTAATTACAATATCGCATACAGAGTTAGATGTCATTACAACAACAATAGACACCGAAGAACGCGTTGCATTTAGGGGAGCATTTTTTTTTCAAGTACACGCGCAGCGAGAACGTGGCTAGTGAGGGCTTCGAGACCGAGAACAATAAGCACCTTTTTCGCAAGATCAGTCGGAGAGACAGAGAGGTCAGAGGGAAAACCCGACATCACCAATTCGCTTTTAAGAGAGGGTGGTTGGTGAGTAACAAGGGAGTGAAGAGACGATAGTTCTTGTCTAAGTTGCGCGTTATCATGTTCGAGATTGGCAATACGATTCGAATTAGCCTTGACCGCTTGAATAAGCTCCGGCAGATCATTGAGTTGGTAGGGTTTTATTTTCGCCGGACTGAAGTTCGCCCAAGTCTATCTTCGCCGAAATTGATTGTCGCCCAAGACGATCTTCGCCGAAAAATAACTATATTGAGAGAAGCCATATGGACTGGCGTATTCACGACAGATGGCGTAATGAGGTCTCTTTAACACAAGTTAAACATCATTGCCGAATTATAATATGGTTCTGCTCCAAATTATTATGAGAATGAATACGCAGTTCGCGGCAGCCCGCGGCCGCGGCCTGTCGGCTTCCGCGTCGCGTTCGTGTAACTACCGTACATCGCGATGCAGTCTCGTCGCCGTCGAAACCGTCGTTTACCGTCGCAAAACAATTTATCTTTATTTTTTTTTGTTGTGCTATCTGTAAGAAGACAATTTTTCCAATGACGCGTTTCTGCACCCTATTTTCTAATCTTCCCGAAACTCTGAAACACGAAACGAGAAAGAGCGCGAGTGCGACGGCAGAATCGTAAAGTGCAGGGAGCAGAAGAGAGTATAAAAGTAAGTATAGTAATAATGATTTTAATAAATTATTTACACCGACCATGAGCGAATTATGAGAATTGTGGCTAATTCGTTTCTAAACGCTCCGCAGATATCAATAGCCGTTATTCTGCGAAGTTCACTCGAAGTGTAAGATCATAGACAAAGATACACACACACACACACACGCACAGAGGAATAACACAGGTGAGGTGTAAAAGCCAAACAAATAGGAGATTCCAATGGTTGTGTATGTCTGTTTTTTTTCAACCCGTGTGATACCTGCTTAATGTTGATATTTATCCGCGGAAAAAAAAATTGTTTCTCGTAAAATCGACTTAATTATATAAATAAATTAACTTAATAAATGAATTCACGTTGTCGTCTCGTTTTATCGAGATTCGTGTATTTTATACATTTTGTTAATAAAACAGGAAGCAAAGCGCAATTCACCATTCCCCGATTCGACTGATGCGGATATAAAGGAACTTCCAGATCTACGAATATCACCGTTGCCGAATATAAGCAGCAGATTCGGATTTCAGAAGCTCAAGAGTTTTATAAGAAAAAGAAGCAGAGCAAATACCGGAAGGCTAACGAGAGTTTTGTCTCAAAAGTCGCTAAATGTCTCGCCGACGTCGCTGGCTCCCAAATTACCACCCCGAACGTTTTTTCTGGAAAATCCGTTGCAATTTACGACAGTGAGTTAATGAAAAAAAATTTAATCACGAGAAGAAAAACGCGTTGTTCACCAATATACATTTCATTAATCAATTTACTTCTTTTTACAGGGAATGCAATCACAAGAGCGGTGATCATCTGTTGCGATTCTCCGATCTTTTGCTCTGAGCAAAAGCCCGAAGCTATGGTCTACTACGCTATGATGGACCGCTGGACCCATTCGAAGACGGTACCCGAAACGAATAAGTCTCAGGAGACGAGCTTCAGACTCCGTTGTCCAAGTACCAACGTCGTCGCCACGTTCATGTGAGTCTCGTTTTTCCTTTCTTATATCTCTACTATGATTTAATTAGAATCATTATTATGACAATAATGATTTAATTTACTGTCTCGACTACGTTATAACGTTATCTCCATCTCTTATTTTTTTTTTTTTTTTTAAAGAAAATCCTTCGTACACCCACTTTCTCTCTCGGGATTTAAAACGGACGATTTTCTTGTAACTGCGATGTCTTTGCGACATCATATTTACGCGATACTCAACGTGATGAATTAGTCGTTTTTTTCTCTGTTTTTTTACTATTGATACATGAAACTAAAACTCAACTTTTATTGCGAATAACTTTCATTCTTTAATCATTAAAAATTTAATAACAATAATAATGTATACGTCGCGCAAATAGTTATTAATTGTTCACCCCCATGATGTTAGGCAATGAAACGAAAGTTAAAAAAATGCTGATAGTAATTTTTTTTTTAAGACTAATAATCGATTGAGATCACTAAAATCATTAGCTTGAAAACAATATTTTTGTTAAATATTATAAAACGATGTAAGTATTATTATTCTTTGTATTAAATGCGAACAACAAAAACACCGCGAAACAAGCGATATAAAAAACACGAGAACGTGAGTAGCTAACGGAAAATAATAAAGAAGCGTTAGTGACATATGATATGTCGATGTGGCTAAATTGTGCGTCTAATTGTAAAAAAAAATGGGTAGGCGTATCAATTTACAGACGGGGAAAAACGTGCAGACTACATCAACGGATGTAATACCGAAAAAACGGAGACAACCGCGAGAAAGGCCGATTGTACCGGCTACAATGCCGAACACGTTATTCGGCGATGAAAATATCGGAATATATAGATAACATCGACGTGGTACCTACACGAGTAAACTAACGCGTGTAACAACAACGTACGTGCCGACGCAAGAATTGGTATCGATAGCCACGATGATAATATTTTCATCATAGAATTCCTATCTTTTCATTTACTTTCGTAAAGGCGGTTATCGTGTTACAATCCCGACTTATTAACATGCCCCGGCAAAGGGGTATTAGAGGATAATGGAACGTTTAGGATGACGGAAGCTCATTCTATCGAGTGTAAAGATGCTTTTATCGTGGAATAAGCTGTCTATCGGAAAGCTCTTTTCGACGGTGCGAAATCGATGCCGCAAAATCCGAAGCAAATACACGAGGACGTTGCGAAAGTGTATGTTTCGCGATTATTCAAGAAGCATCGCATATTTTATCTATAATGATTATATATATCTTTTATTTCTCAGAAATCCAATCGGAGCACAATTTTCGTCGTACCCGCACGTTAAATCGAGTATATTAGAATGGCGGAACGAAAATCAGCCACCAGTACCGACGTGCATGTCGGAAATTGCCGATGCACTAGAGTGCGAGCAATGGAAGGGAATGTTATCGTATAACATCACCCTTGCCGATAAAGATTCCGGTACAACAGAAACTACAAATCATCGTTTACAAGCGTGGATGGTTCGAAGCGGTCAAGACGATCAAGAAGTCTGTCACGTAATCTTTGGGACTCCTGGATATGCGCAAAACTTCGAGGGAGACGATCGAGCCATCATCGATTGTACTTTCGACGTAACACCGAATATTGCGGGGGCTTATCAATTCTTAACGATTATGATCGAACATGGAAAAGGGGTATATATCATTAAAAAATTCTAAAATTTAAAAGTAAATATCATATGCCGTTTAGGAACCAATATTTATGCGTAATACCCGCGTGGGCATTTTTTCACAATACGTTTACGAGCATATATATGAAGAAAAAAAATGAAGATAAAAAAATTGTAACAAACGCGGAGGTTGAGCCAAGTCAGAAAAGGACGGCGGTAGGATTATGGTAGTAAAGGACATTCGAATTATTAAGTAATTGAATTAATAAAAAAAAAATAAAAAATTACGCCAATGATTGAATGAAATAGTAAACGAGAAGATTCAATAAATAATTGAATTAAATTACAAAAAAAAAAATAAATAAAATGACAAACGCTTAGGCGGAATCGTGAAAGATCTGTCGCGTTTGCGAGAAAAGCGATGACGAGGAATTTTAATAATCGTCGTTCGAATTTTTCGTGTGCCGTCACCTCGTCCGGAGTCCACTGATCGGAGGGCACAAAAGTCGTCGTCGTCCCGACCACCGCCGCGTCGCGTCGAAGAAACAAATGAAAACCTTATTCGAATTAAATTAGTTAATAGCGTAACGGTGATGATAGCGAATAATTGTAGAAAGTTAAGTGCATCGCTCCACGCGCGCGCGCGGTAAAACACTAACGGGATACGCGACTTTCTAGGAGAATCTACACCACACAGTTCCTTTTTGGATAATTAATTCCTATATTTGAAACACTTATAAATAATTTACGTACGCTGCAGGTGCTGCCTGTGGCTTGGTCAATCATGCAACGAAAAACGGAGAATGCATATAATGCTGTAATAAAGGGCATAAAGCAACATCTATTATCGTCGTTTGAGCCTTCGTGGGCTATGACTGACTTTGAACCGGCGTTGAAGCACTCAACAGAAACAGTTTTTCCGACGATCACGGTGCATGGTTGCTATTTCCATCACTGTCATGTAAGTAGATGTCGTTTTGAATTTTTTGTTTTTTTTTTTGATCGAGGAATAATCTGAAATTATAAAGTTGAGGGCACAGCGATAGAACAGTCGCTCGTACATGCGTGCGTGCGCTTATATGTACGCACAGGGATAGATGCACGAAAATCTATCGTCGCAGATGAAAAAAAATTCAAATACCTTTACTTTTCGGTTTCTTGTCAATCGCTTCGTGCACCACGTTATTTAACTTCGGTAAAATATCTCGAAATATATTCTCCTTAAATGCCGGATTGTATCTCACTTTTGTCGCGTTACAGGCTATTCTAAAATATCGTCAACGGTTGCGTATTATGTCCCGCGTTGTAAAGCATATTCCACATATGCACGCAGAGGCGTGTCGATTTGAAAGAGATCTGATGAACTTAGCGCTCTTACCAAAAAAATACATCGTCGAAACTCTCGACGATCTCCGTCTACGCTTGTACGAAAATCGTGCTTTGAGTGATATTATGGATAGGCTATTTGAATACTACGAATCGTTTTGGTTGAAAAGAAAAGGACCGCCAACGTATTGTGTTTATAAGGAAACACGACGTACAAACAATGCGATAGAACGTTATCACCGATCGTTGAAAGAAGAAATGGCTTCGAAGGCGGAGCCGAAAGACGCGAGAAAAATTCAAAACCTTAAACGAAGCTTGGGAAGGTTTGGCTGATTTGTCGTCGATCTCGCGAAGCCAAAGAGATGTTACGTCCTGAGGTAACTCTCTCTATTTTTTTTTATTAATAATACTTTTCGCAACTCACATTTCTGCTTATTTTCTTACTATTTGAAAACCTGTTTCCCTCAAAAATAATTCCTACATTCCACGAAAATTCCAACATTATTCGTTCTCATTAAACTCATAAAAAGAATGATTTCTCTCACCAGTCGCTGAGCGATATTTCAGGAATGAATCTCCTCTGGAAATATTTCCAATGAGATTCAAATATTCATTGTGTAAATTAAAATTAAATGGATAAAAGATGGAACATAGAATTATCCACCACACCCGGATAGATGTGGACAGAGGCTTGAATCCCCCTCGACATACGCACTACCCTCAGTGGAACAGCGAACTCCGCTGCCGATGTCGATACGGTTGACCACGGCATCGACCCACGGAGTATAGATCCGAGCTTTTACCCTGCGGGCAGACCATTAGAATTTTTCTAACTGAATACTCTAATGGGCTTCCATCGTAAAAAAGGGAACCTACATTACCTTATGTATGGAAATTAACCCTGACCATCGACATAGTTTCGGTATTTTAACACCGTACAACGTCGCAATGTATCTCTGAATATATGGGTCGCGCGACTGAGAGACAAAGACCCCCTGTATCATTTAACCATTCATCATCATAATGAAATAATTTCTTCACAAACAATTCTAAAATACGTTTCATACTTCCACACGCTTTCTAACTTTTAACGATAAATAATAAAAATGATCAATTAAAATCTGTCAGCCATTTAATAAAATATAATATGAATTGAATCAAAAATAATAAAATTGTCCAGGATGATAGGGAAATTAATCGACACAATCTGTCGACAAACGCAATCAATAGATATAAATTCGAAACGACAAAACATTCAAAATCATAGAAATAAAATTTGGTATAATTTATGGATAAATACAGTCAACACCCCGAAACAGATTATAACCGAATAAAGGCCAGCTAAGAAAATCACGCAGAGCCATGAGAAACCGACACGAATGAACGCCACTAACTTATAAGATACGTTATTGCCGCAGTTAATTTCCATAATATATTATGCGACGATTGAAGGAAAGGAAAAATGGTCGAAATTCGAGAGATAACGAACTAGTGAAACAGAAAACCGCATTACCAAAACTAAACATTTAGGGAAAGGACAGTCGTAAAACTTTTACGACCCCCCCTGGCCAAGCGCGATAGTTCGTAGTATGCAACACAAGTGTGCCCCGACGGTGACGCACTAGGACGAACGTCTCGGCCGCCGAGCGAGAAGATGCAATCCACTAAAAAAAAAATTGCACCGTGCGCAGAGAAATGGCTCCCTACGATCGGGAGAATAAAATAATAACATTTTAATTACATCAACATTTTAAGGAAGATTTTCGCTATAAGTTATAACTGTTATTTTTCCCATTATGCTTACCGATTAAGCTGGGATTAAGAACAAAGATTCACTTCCGGGATTGCGTTTTCTCGACTTATGGTGGAAAAAGATTAAGTTATTAATTATACCAAATTAATCAGAAACATTCCATTATTCTAACGGCGTTGTTATTTTTCCGGAATTATTTGCCGATTGCGAGAAATCCATAACACTGTGGCACTGTGGCACTGTGGCACATCCAGTGGCAACGAAATATTTGCAACAGAAAACGTATGCCGCGTGTAAGAAATCGGGCTCCCCTCGATTTATAGTACAAAATATCAAATCGCGGTTTATACCAAAATATTCAGAAACAATCCGCCTTCAACATAGAATAGTTATTTTTCCGATATCACTTAATGTATGATCAGGACACGCCGCGAAAGACAGAAATTAAGCTAGTATAGGCAAGCGGAAAAGATAAAAGGGGCCCGGGCAAAGCCATGAGTTGCGTAAGCCGCGCCGCATAATGACAAGGCTAGTTCACGGCGGTAGGGGAAGATCTAGCAGGTACACCAAAAGAGGGGAATTCACAGCTCGCCCGGCAAACGGAACAGTAGTTCCGGAATGTCCATATAAGGAAATAAGATGATCGGACGACGCTGTTACCATGCACATGCAATAACTGTTGCGCGGTTCTAAGGGGGGCAACACCCAAAGACATCGGCCCAGTTATGCCACAGATACCTCGGAATATCAAGAAAATGTTATTAGCGTATAATAAAATAATTTGTACAAGAGCCGAGAAGTATTGTATCCTTCAGGTATATAATATTATGACATCCAACATTTAAAAGGTGATAATGTTATTAGAATTATTGCTGGTAAAAATATATGTATTTCTCGACTCTTACCACCGGTTTCTGAATACGTACACATGTAGGAGAATTTTACGTACAACAACTATTATTTTATTCTTTCTCTTATACATTAAGAATATCAAATCTCACAAAAACACACCATAAATGGTGTAAAAAACTGGAGACAAGTACATTCGCAATTGCAAAAAGTGGACAAATATTCAAATTCCCAGACGTATTGCCAAGTGCACATAATTTTCAAATTGATCTTTCATATATACGGAGACAGTAAAGATTATATGCTGAAAGCCTAATATTGACGACTCAAATTACAAAAGTAACTTGGCCGGCCGTAGCCCCGAATTCCTTAAAATAGTTAACGTTATCTTTGACTATTCGTTATGCCAATTTTTATTATGTTAATTTAACAAGCAACGGCCGGACAAGTTACTTTTGTAATTTGAGTCGTCAATATTAGGCTTTCAGTATATAATCTTTACTGTCTCCGTATATAAGAAAGATCAATTTGAAAATGATGTGTACTTGGCAATACGTCTGGGAATTTTAATATTTGTCTACTTTTTGCAATTGCGAACGTACTTGTCTCCAGTTTTTTACACCATTTATGGTGTGTTTTTGTGAGATTTCATGTCTTTTTGCAAAGATTCAATTGAAATATGTATCGATTTAAATGTAAGTACATATGTGCAGAGTATTTTGACCCCGGCAATATGTATCTTCGAATATTGTTTTTCACGTAATTATTACGAAATTCCCATCTGCTAGCAGCTGATGAAAATGATAGCGATACCCCTTTCTCTAAACAGAACTCAATCGTCAATCGTCAATCGCTTTATTGTCAATATTGTTCTATTTTTATATACAACCATATACACCGATATTAATGGTAATCTGTTAATATTCGAGAATTTACTATTTTCTAAATATATAGCAACAATTTTTTATCGAAAATTTGTTTCTCTACCTAAATAACAATATTGAAGATATTTGCCAGTAATCGATATATATTGAACGTGATTTTATTTAAACAATATTTTGCCATACGTTTTTACGGTTTTTATTGTTAATTTGCTAAAATAACTAAATTGACCAAATTTCATGTTCATCGCTATTTGGAAGTAATATGGTGTCAAAACGTGAAAATTTATTGCTTACTCAATATTTATTCACGATTTCTTGCAGGAAATATTTTTCTTTTGTCTAAACAACGATATCGATCAAATTTAGTATTAACCGATTATTATTTAAACATTTTTCGGATAAACAGTATTTAGTAATAATGTTTACCATCAATATTGATTATTTGCTTAAATAACATTATTTAGAAAATTTGGATCCGATCGAATCATATTTCACGATTTTTTGATTAACCACTATTTAGCAACTTTTACCTAAAATATTGTTTCTCTGATGAAATAACAATATCGCCCGAATTTAGGGTTTTTTTAAATTCATTTTTGAATATTTTTTGTTTAAACAATATATAGCTACAATTTTTTACCGTCAATGTTTTTTATTTGCCTAAATAACTATATTTAGAAAATTTGGATCCGATCGAAGGATATTCAAAGAGTGTTTGTTTGAACACTATTCAGCAATAAAATTTACCCGAAATATAGTTCTGACTGAATATCAATGTCATCCAAATTTAGTGTCGATTAATTGATATAGACAGATTTTTTGTTTAAATAATATATGTATAGTAACAATTTTTTAGCGTCAATATTGTTTGTTTGCTTAAATAACAATATTAAGACAATTCGAATCTAATCGGTTCATATTTAACGATTTTTTGTATAAACAATGGTCAGCAACAATTTATTACCAGAAATATTGTTGGTTTGACTAAATAAGAATATTGTCCAAATTTGGTTAATTGGTTAACCAATTGGTTTGGTTTGGTTAATTTGGTTAATTAATGTTAAATTCTTTTTTGTTTATACATTAGTTATTAAATAACAATGTAGAGAACATTTGGATCCAATCGGATTATATTTAGCGATTTTTTATTTAAACAATATATATAGCAACAATTTTTTACAGTCAATATTGTTTGTTTCCCTAATTGAGAATATTGAGAAAATTCGGATCCAATCGTTTCATATTTAACGATTTTTTGCTCAAACGATATTTAGCAACAATTTATTACCAGAAAGATGGTTGCTTTCACTAAATAATAATATCGTATAAATTTGGTGTGAATTGATTGACATTGTAAGATTTATCGTTCAACCAAACATATTGAGATTTGCAATTATATATATACGTTTAGTTGTAGAGCGTGCGCCGACGACGCCACTAATATATATATAGATATAGCCACCGCGTCTCTCGATTCATTCTCCTACTGACTGCCAATTACTGAACACTGGTTTCAGCAGCAATGGTATAGCCATTGGCAGGTGTGCGATTGCGATGACGTCAGTGTGCGACGAAATCGGTCGACCACTGAATGGCAAAAAAGTGTCGTTAAATTCAAAGTTCATCACGGGTATTAAGTAAATGCCTTTAGCCGTAGCCTTCATTTTGGGCGCTATCGGTAGTGAAAAAAAAATAAAAATATTTCATTCTTCATGAAAATGGTGTTAAAGTAATGTTTAGAATGATTTTCCGAAGTATTTACTCAGCGGACGGCCTAAACTGCGTTCGTTCGCGTAAAGGAGCCATGGCCGCGACTCGCTGTGCGGTTTTACCGACGGTGCAAATGTACTTGTCTCGAGACGCGACCGCGTCTCTTGATATTAATTATAATAATTATTTAGTTATTAGTATTAAAATTACAAACGAATCAGGCAAATAATTAGGTATAAGGAAGGAAATGAAATTCAACGGAAAATGGATAAATCTACCATTAATTAACAATAAGAATGAAAGACAAATCAACGAATCTCGAACAAGCCGAGAGGAGAATAACGAGGGGCAACGTTACTCATCAGGGGAGTATAAGGCCCGGGCATATCTGAGGGAGGGATTTTCTTCCCCCTCTGCCTCTCATTTTTCTAGCATATAAGAGGCCGCGGAAAAAGGGTTCGGGAGTGAGTGACCACACAGTAGAGAGTAGAGACCAGAAGCAGCAGAAGAAGTAAGAGAGTAGAGAGAGAGAGACGGAGGCCGCGATCTTTGTTAACCACCATACTAGAGGAGGGTCGCGGGTCCGTTGAGACGACGAATGAAATAGAGCAACTCTCCTATTGGAGAATTTTGTTTATAATATCTTCCATCTCCAAAAATTGTATTCATTCTTGAGGTAACCAGAGTTTTCTTGGATTAGCTTCGTACACTAAATTGTTACTCTCAATTTTTCCGTTGGAACAAAATCATCTTTCGTTCAAACATCCGGAATCTTTTTTTACTAGATTTTTAGAAGAAATCTCTGTTCGAATCATTTTTTCCGACAACTCATTGTACTCTCCGAAGATCGCATTCTTGTACTTTTGAATTTGCCTGAATTATTTTATTTTGAATAAATTCTGAATATTACGGCATAATTGGTTTGAAATCCGTGTTAAACCACCCGTTTCATCGCATCGACCATCATTGAAACTACCACCATCGCAACAAACAACGTAAGTACGATTAATTCAATTCTTTGATATAGTTACAATTGGCAATGTGTGCAATATCCTCTGTTACTCGAACTCTTCAATAATTCGCCTTGCCGTCGCCAGACAACATTTTACATCACTCATCGAAACATTATTCAGTTTAAAATCAACAACATATATATATTGCAGTTAAATAATTCCTCATAATTCAAATCATCGACGAATCGTCAATTTAATTACGCAACAGATAAAGAAATTTTATAATACCTCTAAGACAAGTCAACGAATAGCATTCCAAGCCCTATCCTTAGTAAATTTCCTCACAGTTAGACTAAAAAATGGGCAGTTGCGCCGATAATTGATGCCAGGAGCGGTAAAGGAGGGAGAGATCTCTCTTGACCAGCGCGTATTCAATCGTACTCGACGCAACCTCGCGTTAAAAATTCGGGTGAAATAGAAACACCCACATTTTTGACGTGACACATTTTTGGGGGCTCGTCCGGGATCAATGGAATGCTTGCTTATTAAATTGAATTTTATAACAATCCACGTATAAAATTTAAAAAGATTTCTCCTGAAATAACAACATACATACACGCACACACGCATAGACGACAAAAAAAAAGGAAAGTGTGGAAAATAAGTAACGATTTTTATTACAAATGAGAATTAATTCCATATAAGGAATTTATACAACTGTATTCTTGTATTTTCGAAGCGCTACGTTAGTACGAACCGTAACCTTTTATAACCTTGATTGGAAACTGGGATCTACGCGGTTCGCCACGTAGTCTCACTCAAAAAACCCTTTCCTTACGTCGCCGCGCAGTTCGCTGCAGATCTACACTCTCCTACCTAAACCCCGGTTCGTGCGGCGTTGGCGTTACCTTGTAGCAAATAAGCTCAAGGGTCGATAGTTGTTGATAATTTATATAAAAATGGACAAATTGCATTTTAAAGTCATTATGCCATTGCGTTAATGTGAGCCGTAACCCTCAATAACCTTTACTGGAAACTGGGATTTACGCGGCTCGCCACGATCTCTCACTCAAAAACCCCTTTCCTTTGTCGCCGAGCGGTTCGCTGCAAAACCACACACTCCTCTCTAAACCCCGGCTCATATAACGACAATTGGTAATTATTGAATTCAAATAGTATGGTACGGCTGCGCTAGTACGAACTGCAACCTTTTATAACCTTGACTGGAAACTGGGATTTACGCGGCTCGCCACGTAGTCTCACTCAAAAAACCCTTTCCTTGCGTCGCCGCGCAGTTCGCTGCAGAGCTACACTTTCCTACCTAAACCCCGGTTCGTGCAGCGTTGGCATTACCTTGTAGCAGATAAGCTCAATGGTCGATATTCCTTAATAAATTATAGAAAGGAGAACAAATCGCATTTTAAAGTATTATACCATTGCGTTAATATGAATCGTAACCCTCAATAACCTTTACTGGAAACTGGGACTTAAGCGGCTTGCCACGTAGTCTCACTCAAAAACCCCTTTCCTTTGCCGCCGAGCCGTTCGCTGCGAAGCCACACACTCCTGTCTAGACCCCGGTTCATATAACGACAATTGGGAATTATTGCATTCAAATATTATGGTACGACTACGTTAATGCAAACTGTAACCTATATAACCTTGACTGGAAACTGGGATTTACGCGGTTCGCCACGTAGTCTCACTCAAAAAACCCTTTCCTTACGTCGCCGCGCAGTTCGCTGCAGATCTACACTCTCCTACCTAAACCCCGGTTCGTGCGGCGTTGGCGTTACCTTGTAGCAAATAAGCTCAAGGGTCGATAGTTGTTGATAATTTATATAAAAATGGACAAATTGCATTTTAAATTCATTATGCCATTGCGTTAATGTGAGCCGTAACCCTCAATAACCTTTACTGGAAACTGGGACTTAAGCGGCTTGCCACGTAGTCTCACTCAAAAACCCCTTTCCTTTGCCGCCGAGCCGTTCGCTGCGAAGCCACACACTCCTGTCTAAACCCCGGTTCATATAACGACAATTGGGAATTATTGCATTCAAATATTATGGTACGACTACGTTAATGCAAACTGTAGCCTATATAACCTTGACTGGAAACTGGGATCTACGCGGTTCGCCACGTAGTCTCACTCAAAAAACCCTTTCCTTACGTCGCCGCGCAGTTCGCTGCAGATCTACACTCTCCTACCTAAACCCCGGTTCGTGCGGCGTTGGCGTTACCTTGTAGCAAATAAGCTCAAGGGTCGATAGTTGTTGATAATTTATATAAAAATGGACAAATTGCATTTTAAAGTCATTATGCCATTGCGTTAATGTGAGCCGTAACCCTCAATAACCTTTACTGGAAACTGGGATTTACGCGGCTCGCCACGTACTCTCACTCAAAAACCCCTTTCCTTTATCGCCGAGCGGTTCGCTGCAAAACCACACACTCCTCTCTAAACCCCGGCTCATATAACGACAATTGGTAATTATTGAATTCAAATAGTATGGTACGGCTGCGCTAGTACGAACTGTAACCTTTTATAACCTTGACTGGAAACTGGGATTTACGCGGCTCGCCACGTAGTCTCACTCAAAAAACCCTTTCCTTGCGTCGCCGCGCAGTTCGCTGCAGAGCTACACTTTCCTACCTAAACCCCGGTTCGTGCAGCGTTGGCGTTACCTTATAGCAGATAAGCTCAATGGTCGATATTCCTTGATAAATTATAGAAAGGAGAACAAATCGCATTTTAAAGTATTATACCATTGCGTTAATATGAATCGTAACCCTCAATAACCTTTACTGGAAACTGGGACTTAAGCGGCTTGCCACGTAGTCTCACTCAAAAACCCCTTTCCTTTGTCGCCGAGCCGTTCGCTGCGAAGCCACACACTCCTGTCTAAACCCCGGTTCATATAACGACAATTGGGAATTATTGCATTCAAATATTATGGTACGACTACGTTAATGCAAACTGTAACCTATATAACCTTGACTGGAAACTGGGATCTACGCGGTTCGCCACGTAATCTCACTCAAAAAAACCTTTCCTTGCGTCGTCGCGCAGTTCGCTGCAAAGCCACGTTCCTACCTGAACCCCAGTTTGTATAGCGATAGTTTGGAATTTTGCAGCTCTTTGCAAGAATTTGAATTCGCGTCATTTAATTTTGTTTTATTATTGGATTGTAAGAATCGTTTCTTATGGATACACAAGGATTACGAGCGAGAAATAATAATTCACAGGGATCACACGAACACTACGTAACCCTAAGAGAAGCTCGACGAAACGAACGGGCTTTGGAAAATAATAAAGAAAATATTGCACCACAACTCATTTACACTGAAACCAATCGAATACACTGCAATACCTGTAGACACTGAAAACATTATTTGGTACGATCCGCGACAAGAATTTTACTAAAACCAGAATAATCTCAGAGTAGAAAGGGAACAAAGACACTGATTGTCCCAGTATTAAAATCAAAGGAATAACGGGATAATCAAATAATAACGCACAAAAAGAAAAGGGAGAAAAGAGAACAATAATAAAAAAAAATATATATATAATGGAGATAATAATGATTATCCAGTTACATAAATTGTATTAATAAATTTAAAAGGGAAAAAGGGGTAACTAAACGTCATTGCATAAGAATCCAAAAAAAAAAGGGGGGGAAGGAAATATGTTTCCAGCCTCTCATGATTAAACCTGGTAATTCGCGTGAACGAATAAAAATTAGTTGAAACTGGAGGTAAGAAACGACTCTCGGGAAACTGAAAAAACCATTTTTACCACGAGTAATCTCTCACAAGACTCGGCCATAAAATATAATACGGAGTCGCACCAACGCCCCTGTAGTCCTTCCACGGCGAAGGTTTTAAACCCCGTACCCTTACGCGGACTATACCACCAAGCTAAAAGGAAATCCACCCCTTCAGGAGAAATCGGTGATAGGGCAGGGAAATTAATTCAAATTATTGAACTTAACGACGAATATCAACTCGAAATTCTTGAAATCCAAATACACCAAAGAATGAATTAATAAAAAAAAAAGGAAAAGAACGGATAGATATTTAAGGGGGCTGAGTCACCTAAAAATTATTTTTTTATTTATTTTTTTAAAATTTTTTTTTCTGAATATATATACGGTGTACTACATACACACCAAATTTTAGATCGAAATTTAAAAAATTACCGAAGTTAGAAGCATTTTAGTAATATGAGAAATGAATAATGCGTGAAAAAAAAAAAAAAAAAACGGAAATGCAACACAAACAATGCCGGAATACCGCATCTCCGCACGTTTCTTTTTCTTCTAATAAGAAGAACAAGAAACATCGAGAAAGGAACATAAAAAAAAACAATCGATGTCGAAACTGCGTTCGGTAGATAACGATTTACCGACCAAAGGGTCGTTACGTCTAATCGATCCGACTCAGATTATCGCCGCTACCGCGCTTTGTTTTGAGTCTGTGATACACCGGCGTAATGTAGCAACGATGATTTTTACTCGATTGTGTCAATCGGGTAAAAAACTGCGCTTGTAAACTCGGTGTAATTAGTTATGTGTCAGTGTTCACAGTTTTTCCGAATGAACGGAATATATTCTGTATTTTTGCCCGCAATAGTGCAAAAATGATTTTCACAGTGACAGTGTCGCAACGCGAAAAGTTTCGCAGAATTAACCTCCTTTTTAAACGTCACATTTGACGTAAGAGTATTTTTTATTATTTTTTTAACATTTTTTTGCATTTACGAGGTTTGTGAAATGAAAAAAAAAAAAAAAGAACCAAAAAAAAAATGTAAGTTTTATGTGATAGAAAAAAAGGTGCACATTTTTATGTAACAAAAAAAATATAAAATTTTTTTTTTTTTATTGTGAATCACCCAAGTTGGTTATTTTCATTAATCTGTGAAATGCAGTTTTTGCCACTTATATTTTTCTTCGCTTGCCGCAGGTTTCAGAGAGAATGGCCCCACCAATTTTGGATTGCGACGGCTCATTTTCTTCGTAACAGTCAGTGTTACGGAACGAGTGCGGGAATTTTTCATGCGATCAAGAATGGATTTATCGCAAGTCATTATGTGAGTGGTTACGAGACAAAAAGTGGAAAAAGTGAATTTTTTGGTAGTTTTTAACTCATAGCTTCGCCAGCGAAGCTTCAAAAAAAAATCCCCGCACTCGTTCCGCAATAAACTCTATAACAAAGAAAATAAGAGGTCACAAGCAAAGATTGATGCTTTCGTTCAGTCCGAAAGCTGCGGCAAAGGAAAAATGTTTGACCGTTGTCCATAACACTGGAATACACTGTAGGTCTCCAAAAAAATTTACAGCGGTAGTCTAACATATATATATTATGGAGGTAAAGTGGAATTTTTCATTACACTTATATATACTGGAAAAAAAATTTTTTACTTTTCGATTTTTTAGGTGACTCAGTCCCCTTAATACGAGTGAATAAAATTGTAATGTTACACTATCGGATCGTATTAATTTTCATAATCCTATGGAGCCGGTATAATAATAAAGGAACCAAGAAATACATATATAAGAAAAACAGCAATAAATTCAAGAACGAAAAACACGTTTATCTCAGGTGTCGCAAACCACTCGCGCACCGTCATTAAATTCGTATAATATTCATCTTGTACGAGAATTTAATGCGGTTCTTTTCGAGATTGATATACTCTATTGGGTCATTTATTATTTTCATACTTAAAACATCAATACGGAACGAAAATTTTGGCGGAAGAAAAATAAAAGATCGGAAGAGGAAACGTAGATTCTGTTACACTCGATATCCTCGGAAGATTAGATGTCGGTAAAAACGGAAAAATAAATATATATACAATTACGTTAATAGAAACGAAGGAGGGATTAATAAGCAACGAATTCCATATAATGAAAATAATCGTGAAATAAATGCCGGCGACTCTGTCTCAATTAAAAATCGAAGGTGACGACTTTCTCAGAGAATACCCGATTGAACGTAAAAGAAAGACAAAGCCGAAAGCGGAAACTAAGAAAGTAAGTGAATCACAGAAATATAGTGAATCTCGTGCCGAGTCTATTGAATTTTTAAATCTTGAAAAGCAATATCCGCTCGTTCATTACGACTCGTCTCCCGCGATAATAAATTCCGATCTAGTAAAGTTAGAATCCAATTACGAGGCTAAAAAAGAAACAAAGGTTTATTACGGTTCATCCCCCGCGTTGATAAATTCTGAAGTAATAAAAGTGGCCACTCCGATAACATTCGATACCGATCCTAATACAGAGGCTAAGATCCGCGAACTCGAGCGAAAATTTAACGTAAAGATCACCAAGGTACAGGCAGTATCGAACAAAGAAATCAAGGAATTACAGGATAGGGCGGAACACATTTTTACGGAACTCGAAACAATAGAAGCCAATATCCTTCGTGCAGCCGACGAGGTAGCTCAATTATCGGAGGGGGGGGAAGATACTAGTGAATTCCCTGTCATAGTTAAAATCGCGACAACAACCGAACAAATTCCGACACCCATAGGAGAATCTCCCGTATCCTCTCCTGAGTTTCCGCCGAGATTTATTGCTCCGGCTTTCGGGTTTTCCGGATAGGAGCCTCCTTTAACGAGAAATATCGTTTCAGATTTATTTATAGATTATTATTGGTGTAGGGTTACTTTTGTTAATTTGTTATTAATGATGCGAAAATTTTCCATTAATCCTTCTCCTCGTTTTTTCCTCTTTATTTATTTGTTCAAACGTCTTTCAAAGGAAAGGAACATCTGTCTTCTTTCGGGGCATGGAGTGTGGCCGGTGACTCTTTTAATTTTTTCAAGCGTTGGGTATACTCTCGCCATAGCTTCCTCACTCGTTGATGATTCCATGCTACCCTCTAATTCCGAATGGGATTCAGTTTGTTCCGGTGTTAAAGATTCTTGAGCCCTTTCTTTGGGTGGCATTGGTTCTTGTGGTGGCTGGGGAATGCATTCACGCGGCTTAGCCGTGAGCATTGTTGCAAAGGGGGCCGTTAATTCTTGTGTTAGTGGTGTCAACTCCTTCGTTTCCATGTCGTGCTCCAATAGATTTGTTTTGTAATTTGTTATTATGGGTCGAGGGATTTTGTAATGTATTTTATCTTCCATTGTTCGGTTAATTCTTCCATGAGTACTGCGCGGCAAAGTCGCGGCTTCCGGATTAAAATACGAGGGCAGGGTAGTGGCTTGGTGTATCGTCACAGGTACTTGATATTGGTGACCCGGTGTCTCGGAATTCAAGGTCCGTTGCAGCTCGTGAATTCGTGGGTCGAACCCGAAATGAAAGGGTTCCAAATTAAAGGTAGTAGTTTTCCTTTCGTTTTCTGCGTAGTAGCTCGGCGGCTGGGGTTGTAGTGGAGTTTTGGGGGTGGGTTCTTCGTCGTCCTTGTCGTTACCCTGGTTATCCTTGGAGGGTTTTCTTCCTAAATGCAGTAGTAGGCTTGTTACAGAGTTCCAAATAGCTCCGATGAGGTATAATGACCAACCATATACAGTGTGTAGAGCGTACCCGCGTATCACCGTATCGATAATTAGTTTTATTCCCCTACACAACATGAAGATGCCAATTAGCCCTGCACTAAAGGTGCCAAAGGTTGAAAAATATCCCCATGATTTCTCCCATGAACTCTCGATTATTTTGTTTATTGCTTGTTCGTCGATTAAGTTTGCAATAGTTCCTCCTTGCGTAATGGTGGGTTGTCCTACTATTCCTCTTGCTACGGAGTTTAGGATGGCTGGACGTTCGGCGGCAAACATGATATGTTCTCGCAAATCGTCTAAATCTTTTTGCGTATATATTCCACTGGTGGCGAGTGCTTGTGGATTCCTATATGTCCATGTGTGTTCGGAAAGGGGCTTAAGTATAGTTGGCGGCGTAGCGTCGATAGGTCGGGGTTCCAGGGAGTACCATTCTCCTCCGATACGGTACATAGACGGTACGAGCGTATTACAGGTGACTTGGGTCCCTGTTTACTTTAGTATGTGTGTGCGCGGCGTAAGGTGGTAGGAATGGTTCCCTACCTCTACAGGTAGCTGAGTATAACACTCCTTCGTTTCTCGGATCTTTACTTCCATTGCAATGCATTTTACAATATGGGCTACTTCTCCTGACAATGCGGCCATATATCCTGGCCCTTTCATTATATTATAAGCGAACTCATCGGGTGATTGTTTGGCGAGATTGATAGTATTTTCCAAGACTCGTCTTTCGAGGTTACATCTTTGCGTGAGGACATCCACGTACATTTGTTTCATTTGTGTGCGTATGTATTTCTCTACGTATACGAATTTAGAATTTAAATATGCAAAGAGGTCGAGGTTATTTACAGATATTGCTTCCTTTTTTATGAATGGGTCTCCCTTTTATATTTCTACGATCAGTAATTTTGGGTGCTCGGTGCGAGTTAACGTGTATCCGCATACATTTGCGTGTCCCTTAGCAGTTAAAGCGAAAATGACATCTCCCTCCGTTAGTGAGTACATTGTTTGTTTGTATTTAGTGTCAGTGTCAGTGGTGCGCTTAGCAGAGCCCTCGTAGAGTACACCGTATTGCTTGCTGTGGCAGCTATCCTCGGGGAAAGGTTCCCAATAGGTATCACCTCCATCGATGTCAACGCAACGGCCTTCGCTACGCTCACACCGCATACCTGATCTCAAATGAACTTTATTGGTGTCTACGTCGACGTCTGCAGAGTAATCACGGAGGGAAATTTTAACCGTGCCTTTTACGTATACTTTTTCCCAATTTCCATAGGGGTCGGAATAATATACCCCCTCACATGATGCGTCTTGACTCACGGTTTCGGCTATCGATATGGGTCGCATTATCGTGCCGTTCGCATCGGCTCCGTATATTTCGGTTTGTCCGATTTTAATCTTTCCTGTTATATGAAGGTCAGCACAAATATCGCGTGATACGGAGTCAATGTATGCGTATTCTCCGTTGGGGACATCCATACCGTGCGACCACATGCCACATCAGCGAATTACGCGATATATTTCAACTTTACATTGCCACACTTGTATGGAGGAGTATTGGTTCAATTGTAATAGTTGTATGTGGACGGCAGTTTCGTTCACTTCCTATGTAGGAATGTCGCATTCGCCGATCTCTAGGAGTGATACAGTTGTGATATTCAATGTGGCGCCGGTCCAATCGTATCCGATTATTCCTTCCACCGGGGGTGGGAAATACAGCAACAGTAAGAGCGCTATTCCTCGGGTAAGTAACGCCTTTTCCATCTGCAATTTCATCGATTTTATAGGTAAAAATCGGGCGCAGCAGCGCTCCTAAGGTCGGGAAGGAGAGGGGTGCGTGCTGTCTATTGGTAAGATGTATAGTGTTTTCGTTGGTTTCGTTGGGCGTAGGGAGTTAACGCATGGATTAGGGGGCGGGTGGGAACCTTCCTTTTTTCCTCTCTCTTTTCTTAGAGCCTCACCGTATCCGGTTAAAAGAGCGTGCATGTTCCAATTTTTTTCTAAATTCTATCATCTCCTTCGTCTTGTCAAGAGTTGGTCCTGTTGAGTTTGTCTTTCGTTTGAGATAAAAAAAAAAAATATGCCGCGTGTACGTGAGCCCATGACTCCTTCCCTGCAGAGGTTGCTCGATAACAATCCACATGTACCGGGTACAATTTCTATTCCTGTGTAGAAAGGGGTTCGTCGAGTGCGTTTTCTTAGAAGAATGTTGAATGAAGCAAGGTAAGTACTTTGTGTGCAGTTTATTCTTACTTCATGGCGACGTTGGCGTATTTTTTCTCCTGGATTTACCCCCTTTCTTTTTTTTTCAGTTGGTACTTACAGTACGAAGATATTTTTGACCTTCGCCGGCTTTTCCTTGTGGAGAATATCGAGAGGCCTTCCGATCGGCTGGCCGAGGTTGTCGGCGTGCGACAACTCGTACCTCGACAACCCTATCGGCGTCTTTGTTGGTTTGTGATTTTCTCCCTTTCTCTCTTTTCTTTTTTCAAGTGTGCTTTCCTTCTTATTTACAGTGATGAATTCTCTTATTTCAGGATAATCTGCCGTCTATTGGGGCCATTCTTGATTATGATGTCATGAGGAAATTACTTAGTTATTATTTTGATTATAACTCCTCTATTTTCCCCCCATTTTTTTTTTTTTTTAATAAATTTTGTGAGAGTTTACAACCTTAAGTTTGTATTAATTTGTTTCGTTCTTCTTTATTTATATAGATTCCTTTTATTTCCGGATTTCTTATTCGCATTTTTCCTCTTCCTACAATCGGTATTCTATTCGTTCTTTTTGCAGACAAATATCCTTCCCTACTCCTTTTCCTTCGGGTTCCTATTCGTTCCCGGTAAGGTGACCGCTTCTTCTTATTCGTTCCGTGGTTTTCGCGTTCCCCTGCCCTTCCGGCTGGGCTTTTCTGTGGCGTTTCCTTTGCCTAGGTGCTGACCATTGGCCGTTCATCCCCGTTTTCTATTTCCCTCCCCGGTGGAGAGAAACTCACTTCAGTTGGGTATATAAGAGCCGGGTCTTTGCAGTTTCTTCATCAGTCTCTTCCTTCACTTCACTTCTTCGAGAATATTCAGTCTCCGTTTGCGAAACTCGAGAGTATTAAAATGGCCTTCTACGGATCTTATTTTACGAACGAGGAGGTCGACTTCTGCGACGCATACGATGTCTTGTGGGCATCGTATCCCTTCGGTGGAACGCGGGATCTTAGAGGCAAGGCCTTTGAGGAGATGGTGGCCAGGACCCGGACGGAGCGCCGGACTGCTAACCCGTAAGTAGCTTATTCCCCCTTTTATTCTTTTCCTTATATTCTAATTATTAATATTTGTTCTTCCTTTTCTTCAGATGGGGATACCTCTCGGAAGATAAATTCGCGCTGAGGATTCTCTTCGGGTTGGACCCGTACGAGGTCGTCGAGGATTGGGACGCCGAGTCCCCAATACCGGCGCAGGAACCCGCGCTGGACGATGATGAGGGGGCCCGCTACGCTCGTTTTTCCGCGGAGATGGAGAGCCGCCCGATTTGGCACCCGACTCCCCTGCCATGCATGGATTGGGAGCCGGAGATCCCGGAGGTCTCTATCGTCTACGAGAGGCTATTGCCCAGTGGACCTCCCCCTAGTCCGGCCCGTCCGCCATCCTCCGAGCAAGGCATTAGAGGGGGGTTGGTGGAGCCAAGGCGCCCACGGCCGTCACTGCTGGAGGAGCTGGCGGGCCTGTTCCTTGGCCTAGGCAGGGGCCTTTTACGAAGGCGGGCTCCTTCCCCTTCGTCGCGAGGGCATCTCCGGCGTCGCCTGGTAAGCTTTACTTCCTTACTATTTGTCCGTCTTATGTATGTTCTATTTAATGTGTTGATTTTCGTGTTTCTAATTCTTGTTTATTTTCTTTGTTGCAGGAATAATTCCGGGAAAAAGGGTCCCATGGCCCCAGGATTAGTTTTATTTAATTTCTAAGATTCCATGGAAATTATATTTATTTTTTATTATTATATATATATATTTTTTTTATAGGTAGTATAAGATTTTCCTTTTGTTGTATTTTGTCTGTGTCTTGTCTTTTTTTTTTTTTAAATAAACATAGTCCCGAGAGGGCCTTTTAACCGAAATTCGTTCCATGTTGTTTGTCTCGTTTTTCCTTTGTTTCTATTAGTTTAGACATTCGCCTTTGCCTTTCTCGTTTTCCTTCATTTTCATCGTTTTCGTTCGTCTCCATCGGTTTTCGTTCGTCTTTTTCCTCGTCGTCATCGTTTTCTCTTGTCTCCATCGTTTTCCCTTCGTCTTCATTGGTTTTCGTTCGTTTTTTCGCTCGTCGTGATCGTTTTCTTCCGTCTTCATCGTCTTCCTTCGTCTTCACCATCGCTTTCGTTCGTCACCATCGTTTTCGTTCATCACCATCGTTTTTTGTTCGTCTTTCTTGCTTTTTTTTTCACATTATTATTTATTCGTTATATATATTTATTTTTATCGTTATTATTATTATTATTTTTCCTTCTTCCCCTTTTTTTCCCCTTTTTTTTATTATTAATATTATTATTGGTATATATATATATGTATATATATATTTTTTTTCATTCATTTATTTATTATTATATATATGTATATTTTTGTTTCAGCTTCCTTCCCTCTTTTCTTTTCAGTTGTTTATTATTATTTATTCGTTTTTGTGTATATATATTTTTGTATTTTATCTGCGTGTGTTTATCCTTATGTTAATAAACAAGTCCCGAAAGGGTATTTAACTGAAACTGTTTTATGTTGTTTGTATCGTTTTCCTTGTGTGTTGGTGTAGTGTTTGATGGGTTTCCTTCCTCCTTTTGTTGGCGTCTCATCTTCATCGTGTCGCTGTTGCTTTTCTTCATCGTCTTGTCGTCCTCGTTTGGTTCCGTCGCTTTATTGTTTTCATCGTTGTTACTTGTTTGATCTTTATCGTCAACTTTTAGTTGGTTATTGTTAATTATTATATATATTTTCCTTTATTATTATTATTATTATTTTTTTTTTTCCACCTTTTTATTTTGTTATATTCGTTCTTGTTAAATGTTTATCTACCGTCTTTAATATGTCTAACGTTCCATTTATTATTATTAAAATTTTTTTTCCTTTCTCTTTTTTTTTTATTTTGTTTATTTCTCTCTTTTGTATTATTTTTCTTTTCTTTTTTCTCTCTTAGTCAAATTATTTTTATGATTTAGTTATAAAAAAAAAAATTATTATTAACTTTATTTTATTTATTCTATTCTCCTACTCGCAAGCAAATGGTTATGCGATTATCATTTATATCTATAATTTTTTTTCCGATATATATATATATATTTT